>OX638135.1:76043428-76606928 GCA_951804985.1 Dryomyza anilis | reverse complement strand
CTTCCAGATCAAGTTCCACTGCAAGCGCCATTATCAGCCTTATCGATCCAATTCTTGCTACAGGTGCAAATGTTTCCGTGTAGTCAATTCCAGATCTCTGCGTAAAACCTTTTGCAACTAGTCTTGCTTTTCGACGGTCGATTGTGCCATCCGCCTTGTATTTGGTGCGCAGTACCCATCTCGATTCTACAACTTTTTTGTCCTTTTGACGTTCGACGGCTTTCCAGGTCCCGTTTCTCATCAGGGCATCGTATTCGTCTCTCATCGCCCGCTTCCACTCTTCGGCTTCTGGACTGCGAAGAGCTTCTGATGTTGTTTGAGGATCGTCTTCAGTAATTAAGCTGGCTACTGGATCCTCTCCATCACCGTCGTCTTCAATTGAGATTTCTGTACTCACCGGTAATAAGTTGAAGAGTTTCTTCCGGTGAGTATTTTCTTCGGTCTTCCTCGTGCCCTTTGCCTCATGCCTTTGCCATTTTCTGCGATGACGATTTCATCTTCGTTTTCTTCTGTTTCCGTTATCTTCTGTTCTTGGGTTTGTTCTGGAAGATTTCGAATGATTTCGGCTTCTATTTAGATGTTGCATACTTCTGTGTCCTTGAAGTATTCTTCGCTGACGAACTCCACAAACGGATCTGGTTGATACGTGTTGCTGAATGTGACGTCTCTGCTCCGGACTATTTGTCGCGTATCTGGGTTCCAGAGCCTGTATGCCTTTGACTCTGTGGTGTATCCGATGAAGACGCACTTCTTCGCTTTCGGCTCGAACTTCCCCTTGTTCTTGGTCTTGTCGAGCATGTTAGCCGTTGTTCCAAATTTCTGGAAGTAGGAGACCACTGGATATCTTCCGGTCCACAACTTGAACGGTGTTTCGCCGAGTAGGCTTCTCGTGGGGCATCTGTTCCGGATGTAGTTTGTTGTAGAGATGGCTTCTGTCCAGAAATTAGCAGATAGTCCCGCCTGAATCATCATGCATCTGGCCATTTCTACCAGTGTGCGATTCTTTCTCTCAGCTGTTCCGTTTTGCTGTGGTGTGTATTCAACGGTCAGCTCGTGCTTGATGCCTTCCCTCTTCAAGAAATTCTGCAAGAAGTTGTTTGTGTACTCCGATCCATTGTCTGATCGTATGGTCTTGATTTTTCGACTGGTTTTCTTCTCGACCATGTTCTTGTATTCCACAAATGTTTCAGCAACCTCGCTTTTCTTCTTCAGGAAGTAGATTTCGCACCACTTTGTTTTGTCGTCTATGAAGGTCACAAAGTATCGTGAGCCTCCCAGGGAATTTACGCGCATCGGTCCGCACACGTCTGTGTGCACGAGTTCTAGAATGTCAGCAGATTGTGACGTCGACTTCGGGAACGGCTTCTGTGTTTGCTTCGCCTTAGCGCATATTTCGCAAACAGGTAAGTTCTCGTTCGTATTTATGTGTACGCCAGTCACTTTTCCATTCCTCAGGATGTCCTTCAGATCCTTTTCATTCAGGTGTTCAAACCGTTCGTGCCACTCTTACAATGACGATGAATTCGCAACTCTGCATTCTTCGGTGAGTTCTTCTACGTAATAGAGATCCTTGTTTCGATGCGCTACCATCAATATATCGCCGGTAGCTTGATATTTGATCACGGCTTCGTTTATGGTGAATTTGATCTCGTATCCACTTTCAGTTTTTGCAACTGAGAGAAGATTTGAACGAAGATCTGGTACGTAGAGAGTTCCTTCTAGTCTTGCAACAACGCCGTTCTTGTTGTTCAGCTTCACGATGCCGGAACCTTCGATTTTCGTCGAGTCGTTGTTGGCCAAGTTCAGGACGTTTGACTTCGGAGCCATGAGTTCGACGAATTTCTCCTTCTGCGAACACATATGTGAGGATGCGCCAGAGTCCAAGCACCATTTGTTCACGCGTTCATTATTCGCTCTTAGAGCCACTTCGGCATTTCTACTGGATTCATAGCGCTTACCTTCGGATTGCTTCGGCTTGTCGTTGCTGGAGTTCTTTGATCTGCAATCTCTGGATTTGTGTCCCACTTTTCCACATGAGTGACAGTTGTACTTGAAGCGTTCGTTTTGGGTTGACTTCTCAGACTTCTTAGAACCTTTGTAACCGTTCTTATGCACAAACATTGCGCCTGGGGTTGTCTCTGCGACGTTCCGCTTTGGGGCTTCGTATTCTTCCAAAAGTTTTACTTTTAGTGCTTCAGGGCTTGGTAGCTTCTCCTGGGTTGCAATTGCGATTCGGAAATTTTCATATTCTTCGGGGATGCTGTAAAGCAGGAGTACTGACAGTAGTTCGTCGATAACTTCTAGATCCATTTCGTTGATTTTATCAACGACGGTAAAAAAATTGTTGACGTAGTCCCGCATGTCCTCACCGTTTTGCATTTTCATCAAAATGAGTGTCTTCAGCAGCATTGCTTTGCGTGCGGGTCCCTTCGACTGGTAAGTGTTGTGCAGCTTGTCCCAGATGGCCTTCGATGTGACGCAATTCTTGATTTGCTTCAGTTCTGGGGGAGTGATGGATAATATTAAATCCGATCTCGCTTTTACGTCTTCGGACTCCCATTCGGCAATTTTGTTTGGTGGTCCATCTGGTTTTACACATTTTCCGCACACATAATTCCACGTTTCATTCTTGATGAGTAAGGCTTCGACTTGAATTTTCCATGTGTCGAAGTTGTCCTTTCCAAGGCCTTCAATTTTCACGTTCGTATTGCTCATCGTTCCTGTCGTTGTCCTTTTTATTTTGAGTTGCGCAGTGGGTGCGCGCTGGGCCAATAACCTGTAGTTTTTATTTCAACGATGTTGTTGATTCAAATGTTTTTTCTGAATGAATATAATTTTCTCACAAAACACAAAGCTTGATAAAATATGAAAAACAGAATATTCAAATGTTACAATACTAATTTTAACAAAGTAGAAAACAACAAGTGAGTGAAGCATTTGATATTTCAACAAAATATAAATAAATATAAATAAATATAAATAAATATAAATAAATATAAATAAATATAAATAAATATAAATAAATATAAATTAATATAAATAAATATAAATAAATATAAATAAATATAAATAAATATAAATAAATATAAATAAATATAAATAAATATAAATAAATATAAATAAATATAAATAAATATAAATAAATATAAATAAATATAAATAAATATAAATAAATATAAATAAATATAAATAAATATAAATAAATATAAATAAATATAAATAAATATAAATAAATATAAATAAATATAAATAAATATAAATAAATATAAATAAATATAAATAAATATAAATAAATATAAATAAATATAAATAAATATAAATAAATATAAATAAATATAAATAAATATAAATAAATATAAATAAATATAAATAAATATAAATAAATATAAATAAATATAAATAAATATAAATAAATATAAATAAATATAAATAAATATAAATAAATATAAATAAATATAAATAAATATAAATAAATATAAATAAATATAAATAAATATAAATAAATATAAATAAATATAAATAAATATAAATAAATATAAATAAATATAAATAAATATAAATAAATATAAATAAATATAAATAAATATAAATAAATATAAATAAATATAAATAAATATAAATAAATATAAATAAATATAAATAAATATAAATAAATATAAATAAATATAAATAAATATAAATAAATATAAATAAATATAAATAAATATAAATAAATATAAATAAATATAAATAAATATAAATAAATATAAATAAATATAAATAAATATAAATAAATATAAATAAATATAAATAAATATAAATAAATATAAATAAATATAAATAAATATAAATAAATATAAATAAATATAAATAAATATAAATAAATATAAATAAATATAAATAAATATAAATAAATATAAATAAATATAAATAAATATAAATAAATATAAATAAATATAAATAAATATAAATAAATATAAATAAATATAAATAAATATAAATAAATATAAATAAATATAAATAAATATAAATAAATATAAATAAATATAAATAAATATAAATAAATATAAATAAATATAAATAAATATAAATAAATATAAATAAATATAAATAAATATAAATAAATATAAATAAATATAAATAAATATAAATAAATATAAATAAATATAAATAAATATAAATAAATATAAATAAATATAAATAAATATAAATAAATATAAATAAATATAAATAAATATAAATAAATATAAATAAATATAAATAAATATAAATAAATATAAATAAATATAAATAAATATAAATAAATATAAATAAATATAAATAAATATAAATAAATATAAATAAATATAAATAAATATAAATAAATATAAATAAATATAAATAAATATAAATAAATATAAATAAATATAAATAAATATAAATAAATATAAATAAATATAAATAAATATAAATAAATATAAATAAATATAAATAAATATAAATAAATATAAATAAATATAAATAAATATAAATAAATATAAATAAATATAAATAAATATAAATAAATATAAATAAATATAAATAAATATAAATAAATATAAATAAATATAAATAAATATAAATAAATATAAATAAATATAAATAAATATAAATAAATATAAATAAATATAAATAAATATAAATAAATATAAATAAATATAAATAAATATAAATAAATATAAATAAATATAAATAAATATAAATAAATATAAATAAATATAAATAAATATAAATAAATATAAATAAATATAAATAAATATAAATAAATATAAATAAATATAAATAAATATAAATAAATATAAATAAATATAAATAAATATAAATAAATATAAATAAATATAAATAAATATAAATAAATATAAATAAATATAAATATAAATAAATATAAATAAATATAAATAAATATAAATAAATATAAATAAATATAAATAAATATAAATAAATATAAATATAAATATAAATAAATATAAATAAATATAAATAAATATAAATAAATATAAATAAATATAAATATAAATAAATATAAATAAATATAAATAAAAATAAATAAATATAAATAAATATAAATAAATATAAATAAATATAAATAAATATAAATAAATATAAATAAATATAAATAAATATAAATAAATATAAATAAATATAAATAAATATAAATAAATATAAATAAATATAAATAAATATAAATAAATATAAATAAATATAAATAATATAAATAAATATAAATAAATATAAATAAATATAAATAAATATAAATAAATATAAATAAATATAAATAAATATAAATAAATATAAATAAATATAAATAAATATAAATAAATATAAATAAATATAAATAAATATAAATAAATATAAATAAATATAAATAAATATAAATAAATATAAATAAATATAAATAAATATAAATAAATATAAATAAATATAAATAAATATAAATAAATATAAATAAATATAAATAAATATAAATAAATATAAATAAATATAAATAAATATAAATAAATATAAATAAATATAAATAAATATAAATAAATATAAATAAATATAAATAAATATAAATAAATATAAATAAATATAAATAAATATAAATAAATATAAATAAATATAAATAAATAAATATAAATAAATAAATATAAATAAATATAAATAAATATAAATAAATATAAATAAATATAAATAAATATAAATAAATATAAATAAATATAAATTAATATAAAAAAATATAAGTATAAATAAATATAAATAAATAAATATAAATAAATATAAATAAATAAATACAAATAAATATAAAGAAATATATACATAGGACCTGCAGAAGGCATGACATTAATACCGATTATCTGACGACGGTGATAGAACTACGGAAATAAGACGAATCAAACACTATGAAAAAGAGTGCATGGAGCAAAAACAGAAAAACACGAAGAAGAAAGATATATATATATAGATATATATATATATATATATATATATATATATATATATATATATATATATATATATATATGTAGATATATCTTTATATATATACATATATATATATATATATATATATATATATATATATATATATATATATATATATATATATATATCTTCTTCTTCGTGTTTTTCTGTTTTTGCTCCATGCACTCTTTTTCATAGTGTTTGATTCGTCTTATTTCCGTTTAGAACTTCGTCCGAGCTCTCTCACCATTTCAGCTGTGCGAGTTATATTTGTACTCAAATTGGTGGGACCAACAGTTGCCGAATCCGAACGGCGGGTGAGAGCTTTTCATAGGCAATGTTTTACTCTCGTAGGTTTGCCATTTACTACCGGGAGGTAGCGTCGCATTGAAAAATATTTTCTATGAAAAAGATGTTGGTAGGCGCTGGGGATCGAACCGCGGACCTTTCGCCTCGTAGTCGAACGCACCAGCGACTTTTCGCTCGTAGTCCAACGCACTAACCAGACGAGATACCGACGCTACATTATATGAACATATTTTATATATAAATATTAAAGACATTCTTGAATTTTTGAATATCAAAAATTCCAAAATTCAAATTTCATATAAAAACCCTTTTCATAAATTTTAAAATTAAATTTCTAATGTTACGAAATGTTCTGTTTTTTTCTTTAACATTTTTATTCATTTTTATTAAAATTTTTCTAATACGATTAGAGGTTAGGTTGGTCGAAATATGTTGTTTTTTCATTTCACTTAATAATTTTCTAATTTATTTTCTGAACAAAATCCTTGAAAATCTCTTTCGTGGAGTCTTCTATTTTGTCCCTCTCTGTTTGTTGTGTGAAGCAGCAACAACAACAAAAATACATTGTTGTTGTTCTCATGTGTGCAATTGTTTCTGCGAGAGTATGTTACACAGCATTAAACACAGTGAGCGCAGTCAACTGCAGTTTTTTTTTTACATAGGGTTGTTGTAATTTAGTTTTTAGCTTTTTCTGGCGATATTGGTCTAAAATTATAAGAAGTAATTATAGCACGCACTACTGCTGATTAATACGAATCGTTTGGTACCAGTGTCATTAAAATCAGTTCAGAAATACACATATATATATATATATATATATATATATATATATATATATATATATATATATATATATATATATATATATATATATATATATATATATATATATATATATATATATAGTATATAGTATCGCCTTTCTTCTATACTGTTGATGAGTATAAAATTGTTAAAATAAATGTACACATTTTTAACCATGAAAATAGTTAAACTAATCGTAAGAATTGTACCATATAAATTTAACCACCAAAATGGTATGACTTAATTCTAAAATTGTAAAGGTACTATTCTCTGAGCAAAGTGAGACAACACGTTCGATGATATTCAGTTGAAAATTTATCGCGGACCGGTGCGTGTGCGTAAGCCGCCAACGTTGATTTAATAAACAAATAAAGTAAAATGTGTTATATAAATAGAAATATGTTTTCGCTAAATGTGTTGAGTGGTCTGCAGGAAGAGGATCTGGATATTCCTGATCCAGAAGAGACACATTTTTGCCAAATGATTTTTCAGTTGGGTTGAGAGCCGATAGGTCCCCAGTCAAGCCTGGACTGGGGCTAACAACATCTTTTCATAGAAACATTTTTCTATACCGCTATACCTCTCGGCAGTAAATGGCAAACCTACGAGAGTAAAAATTGCCTATAAAAAGCTTTCACCCGCCGTTCGGATTCGGCAATAAACTGTAGGTCCCACCACTTTGAGTACAAATATAACACGCACAGCTCAAAATGGTAAGAGAGCTCGGCCTAAGTTCTTATAGAGCTGTAGTGCCAAACTATTATAATTATTATTTTCGAGTGGGGATTTGCTCACAAAATCGGCGAATTTAAAGGTAAAAGGTGCATTGAAATTGATTTCTATTTAATTTCATTTTGTGCCATTACAGCGCAAGGAAAAACGCTGTACAACTTACAATATTTGACCGTGCCGATCTGTTTAAAGTAGACACTATTGGTGCGAGAGCAGAATTCCGCCACCAGCTATTAACCTGGAGGAAAGCAAACGTATGTATTGTGAAGCCTCAGTGTGCCATATATTATTTAATGAATGTAACATGTATAAACTTATATGTATATGTGTTTATAAAATAAAAATAATAAATAATATATTTCCTTAAAAACCAAAGTTTTTTGTTTTAATAAAGTAACCATAAATATAGTACATGAACAATTTTAAATGGTAAAAAAACTATTTTTAATGGTAAATAAACTATTTTTCATGGTAAAAAAAACTATTTTTCATGGTAAAAAATTTTTTTTTATGGTAAAAAATTTTTTTAGTGGTAAATAAACTATTTTTCATGGTACACGAACTATTGTTCATGGTAGCCTAACAATTTTTCATGGTTAACAATTATAACAATTTCTAGACGTTTTTCGGTCACTGCAATTTTAACCGTCTTTTTCGGTTAGATTTACCTATCTTTTTCTTTGTGTGCTCGGATTTGTTTCATATTTAAATGTGTTGTTATTATTGGTCAATTAAGTTTAAATTTAATTTTTCAGTTTTCTATCGCATCCCTCTTTACCCCCTTAGCAAACTGTAAAAACACGATTTGTTATACGTATTTCAAAGTCTGCCAAAGGATTGTTTCTTCCGTTTACTTTACTACTCCTAACTTTGCCAGTTCGTCGGCTTTTTCATTTCCTGGAATATTGTTATGTCCTGGTACCCAGCACAGTTTTAAACAGTGTTGTTCATAGAGAACCTTGAGTTCTCTGTGACAACGGCTGAATACCTCCGATCTAATATTCCTATTCTACAAGGCTTGGCTGTCGATGAAGATGGTAATATATTTCTGCTTGAAATATTGAGCTAATTTTGATGGATTTTTCAATATTTCATTTTTCGCAGTATATACCGCACCCTGTCCCTGTTTCCATCTTGGAACCATCAGTGTATACATTCGTTTCATTTGGTCTAATGACTCTGTCTTCTGTCCATAGTTCCCTCGTGGGGAACTATACTCTAAAGTCAATAAAGGGAATTACATAGTCTGATGTTAAAAGTTTGCAGGATATTTGCATGTTCGTAAGTGTTGCTCCGAAAGTGGGGAGTCTGAGATAGTCTTAGTGCAGTCCTTGCCGCTGACCCTTAAATAAACGGGTCTATTGAACGGATATTTATGATTATTTCCAATGAAGCTGTCGCTGTAGTTTTTATAGCTCCCGTAAGGCTGACAAGTGATATTTGGGGATAGCTGTGTACATCCAATGAATTAGCTTTGGTTGCACACCCCAGGTTGTGCCAATTATTTTTTGGCAAGAGTAGAATGCAGCATATGCTTTTTTCACCCTCTCTTTTATATTTAACTTCCAGTTAAGTTTATTGTCGAAATTTAGCGCTTATACGCCTAGATAAGTTAAACTTGTACCATCAATTGATGGTAGCGTAAAATGTGGAATAATCCTTTTGTTTGTAAACAGGACTAATTCCGTATTGCTTGGGTTAACGTTTAAACCACAACGTTTTGTCCAGTTGGTCAAAATTGTTCGTGCGTTTCGTAATATTTCTGAAATAGTGTCGATATATTAGCCCGTTGATAAAATCACGTGATCATCAGCGTAGGCTACTACGTGGACACTTAGTTTTTCTAAATCTACCTGGACCTCATTTAAAACTAAGAGCCAAAGTGTTGGTGATATGACTCCACCTTGAGGAGTACCTCGGTTTACTTTAAATTTATTGTGAATGCTACCAATGCTAGCGTTTATTTATCTACTTACTAGCATGCCCATAATCCATACTACTAAATCTTTTTCTACGCCTGCGATTGTGAGGGCTCTGCGTATTGTTTCAGAGTCGATATTGTTGAAAGCTCCTTCTATATCTAAAAAACCTGCTAGAGTGTAATCTTTGCATCTAAGGGATTTTTCCACGTGCTTAACCACTTCATGTAAAGCAGTTTCTGTGGATTTTCCTTTTATATAGGCATGTTGACTACTGGAGAAGTTGAAGCTACTGAACTTCGACTTAATATGATTGTCTATAATTATTTCAAATGTTTTAAGCATAAAGGAAGATAGACTATACTACTTCGGTAAGGCGTGTTGAATTTTTCCAACTTTAGGTATAAATACGACCTTGACTTCGTTCCATATTTTAGGAATGTAGTTCAGGTCAATACATGCTTGGAATATTTCGAGAAGCAGTGGTCCCAAAAATTTAAAGTTTTTTTTGCTGGATATATGCTATCCAGTTCTGGTGATTTGTATTGGGAAAACGTGTTAATTCCCCATTGTATCTTATCTAATGTAATTATACTACTGATGACTTTTCTACAAGTTTCACGGTCTTGGTGAGTGTGGACTTAAGAGCAGCTACTCTGTGTGATGCGTTCACACCCTGGAAAATGTGTTTCCATTAGGAGTTTTATAGTTTCTTTTGATGTCTGTGTCCAAGTATCATAAGAGTTTTTTAGGTTGCAGGGGATGTGTAGTTGTTTGGAAATCAGGTTCCTGAGCCTCGAATTGTCTTTTACAGTGTTAAGTTCATTTTTCAATTTTTTCAGAACGTCACGTTTCGATTTCCTAAGCTCTTTTTTTTATAAGTTCCTAGAATTCCTTTATATATCGACCAGTTGTTATCTCTAGTTGTAATCTTGGCTTTGTTAAATGCCCGTCTTACGACACTCCTGAGGGATCTTAGGCTCGGGTTCCACCAGGGTTGATTCTTCTTGGTTTTGCCTCTATTTTGTAGACAACATTTTTCAAATGCGTTTTCAAAAACAGTATTTATTGTGTTTGTGGCCCTCTCGATATCTATTACATTTTTTATAGACCTGTATTTTATTGTCATCCTAGATGTCTGGACTAGATCTACGAACTTGGCACAGTTTGTATTCCAAGGATTTCTGTAAAGTATTTCTTTTTGTTTACCTATGTTGATTACAAATTCGATATATTTGTGATCAAAAAGCTAATTTTTTCTAACACCCTCCAGTCATACACTATACCTTTGTGTTTTGGCTGATTTCAAGCGCATATTGGCAACTCATTCTGAATTAGGTAGGATGTACGGGCAAGTTATGGAGAAGTGCAATGTTTTGTGGAAAGCAGCACAGCGACCAAAATCTGCTGAACTTGTAGAAGAGATTTTAGGCCACACTCTTATTAGACCAGGTGAAACTCGATGGACTTCACTATTTGATTCTTTAAAACAAATTTGGAGTATTTGAGACAAGATGGTTATATTCGCCAATCAGTTAAATGTCAGACATTCTTTGAAAATCGGGAATTCGATTATATTTGTGAATACTTGAAGTGCATGGACCCAGTAGCAAGAGCTACTGGATATATTGCAGGGTGAAGAAAACATTTATTTTGGTGTGTTATCAATATCTGGCAGATGATGATACTCGGCTAGAATCATTGGACGAATGTCCGCTCATAAGGAATAAATTTATACAACAATACCGTCTTCAGCACCTGTTTTATATTTTATTATTAATTTACCTACACCCAGAAAAAAATTCCCTCAAATCCCATTAAAATTGGTCAATAGGACAATTATTGATTTAATAGTATACAAAAAAATAAATCTTTTCATATAAACTCAATGGCAATGTCATGGTATTTTCTAGTATTTAATGGTATTTTCCGATTAAAATAATAATTTATCCTATTGACTATTTTTAATAGTAAAAAACTATTATTTACATAATATATTTTTCTGGGTGTAGATCTCATACAATTTCTGATGAGATGTTTGAAAAGAGAGTCATTTTGAAATCAAATTTGAATAAAATTGCTTGAAATATTAATTTATTCGTTATTTTTAATTTTTTTATCTTCGAATAAAAAATTTACGTATAAAATAAAATAATATATAAATAATAAATAAATTTGTAATTTTTAGTTTTGAATAAAACATAAATAAATGTATTCGTTAGTGTTTATTAGTTATTCGAACTAAAATTTGCCCAACACTGACAGTGGGTAAATTAAAAATATTTACAAATGTTTTTGGAAATCCAAGGCGAATAATATCGGACACCAGTGAGTGTATTTCTCACTGGTGTACCAAGAGGGAACGGGCAAGTTGAACGTGTCCACAGAACTATTATAGCGGTCCTCTCTAAGCTATCTGTTGACGATCCAGAAAAATGGTACCAGCATGTGAGCGCAGTTCAACAGTATTTAAACAAGACAATTCACCGATCGATTAATACATCACCATTAGAATTGATGATTGGTGTACCAATGAACACAAAGGATGACATGCATATTGCCGAAATTATTGAAGATGAGGTTGCAACTGAGTTTCAGCGAGAACGAGATGAACTCAGAAGTAAAACGAAACAACATATAAAAAAAGTTCAAAAAGAAAATAGAGAGATGTTTAATGCGAAGCGAAAGACAGCAATGCAATACAAAGTTGCCGATCTGGTATGCATTTCTTGCACACAATTTGGAATTGGAATGAAGCTTCGACCAAAGAACCACGAGCTTATGAAGTTATAAAATATAAATGATCGATATGATGTTAAAAAAATGGGAGATCATGAAGGCCCAGGGAAGACTTCTACAAGTGCAGACCACATGAAACATTGGTATAGACTTCATGGTACTTAGGACTGTCGGGACATCCGGGTCGGATGTTAAATAGGATGGCCGAGTGTGGAGATGCTAGCAATACACTGAACAACTATTTATATTTTAATACTTTATGATACTGTTTTCAATTGTTTTCTAAATTTTGTCAATTAAATATAATTGTATTTAAACAGTCCGTTTGGCATTTATCGCGTTATTTATCGCATCCCCTTCAACCCTTTAGCAAACTGTAAAAACACGATTTTTGCTGTTTTGCACCACAGCATGCAAAAACAGCCTTTTAAATTTCTGAAAAAATATTCATAAATTTGGTACGCCGTTTGTAACACCCTGAAGAAAGCATCTCCGGTATGGAAAGTATATATATTCTTGAACAGCATGACCTCCTGAGTCGATTTGGCGACGTCCGTCTGTCTGTCCGTCTGTCTGTTGAAATCACGATTACAGAAAAAGTAGAAGAGCGAGATCAATGAAACTTTAGTTTTAGATTACTTATATATCTACGCTGACTGAACTAGAAAATTTGCATGATCGGTGTATTGTGACCTGAGAACCGACCACTTATGTTCAAATACCTCATATAAAATTTACATCAACAGATCAATTTTACTGTATACGTGCTTAGGAAAACTTTTTTTGGTCAAATATATATTGACATCATACTCAAATACATGAAAATAATGTTTACCGCCGATACGACTTGTGGTTCTCAAAAAAAAAATCGAAATTCGGTACATCTACCCATTTGTAAATATGGGTATCAAATGAAAGGAAATTTTCAGCGATTGAAAGTTTGTAGTTATTTTCAGGATTCGTATACCACTTTGAATGGTAACCACACATATGTGTAGGGTATTTATAGTCGGATTTAATCGACTATAATTTTGATAATCCTAACTATAATAATAACACCTACTTTAAAATTTCCCATGTGATCTAACTTTCCCAACTGGTTTAGTATATAAGCACCATAATTTTGGATTGGTTTGAGATACATCAATAAAAACTGGTATATATGTCTTAAGTACAAACCGTGTTACAAAAATCAACTGCCACGCCAACTGCCACGCCAGCTGCCATATAAAATTTATAGTAAACACGATATAACTCTTAAGATATAGGAGGTATATTATTGAAATTTTGTCCAACATCATGTAATATAATAATAAAATAGACCACCGAAAATGGTTGCGATCGACCACCTACCACACCTACCTGTCATATAAATTTAACATATAAAGTGCTAAATCTTTGGTCTTATATGAGTTAATGTCATGAAATTTTGCTTGTATTCCTCTTTTGTATGTGGTAATATTAATTCGAAGTATGGTCTAGTTCAGTGAACTGTTACGCCTACCTGTCATATAAACATAACATTTCATCAGCCATAACTTCGTTTCGATATGAGATATCGCGATGAAATTTATGATGTTTCAATTTATTGTAAGGATCAATAAATATACGAAATTTGGATTTTCAAAGTTAAGAAATAAATAGAAGAAAAATTCTTATGAAGTTTAAATTTAATTTTTCAGTTTTCTCTTCACCCCTTAGCAAACTATAAAAACTCGATTTTTGCTGTTTTGCACCACAGCATTAAAAAGTTCCTTTTTAAAATTCTGAAAAAATTTACATAAATTCTTGACATTGAACAAAGATCATTTCACTTTGATTTGGAGTGGTAAGAATGTTTCTTCTATTTTTTTCTTAACTTTGAAAATACTGTTTTTAAGTATATAAATCGCCATAATTTTATATTGGTTTGAGATACATCATTAAAAACTGGTATATACTCATATCTCTTAAGTACAAACCGTGTTACAAAAATGAGCGGATATTGTCAACTGCCACGCCTAGCTGCCATATAAAATTTATAGTAAACACGACATAACTCTTAAGATATTAGAGGTATATTATTGATTTTTTGTTTATAAAAACAAAACGTTTTACTAAAAATTGTTGTGATCGACCTACTTCGATGTCTACCTGCCAAAAAACATGACATATAAAATGCTACAATATGTATTTAATTTGGTATCTATGAAAAGAGGAACATCAGGGTATACTATATGTCTATAATGGTCATCATCATATATCGCATAGAACCGGAGTTATGACCAATGATATGTCGAATTTATATGGTAGGTATGCGTTATAGTAGACCGACCACAATTTAATTTCGTATAATTATTGATCCTTACAAAAAATTAACACATCAAAAATTTCATCTCGTCTCGATATCTCATATAGAAACGCAGTTATGGCTGATGAAATGTTAATTTCGTATAATTATTAATCCTTACAATAAATTAAAAAATCATAAATTTCATCGCGATATCTCATATAAAAACGGAGTTATGGCTGATGAAATGTTTTGTTTATATGACAGGTAGACGTGGCAGTACACTGAACTAGTCCATACTTCGAATTAATATTACCACTTACAAAAGAGGAATACAAGCAAAATTTCATGACTTTAACTCATATAAGACCAAAGATTTAGCACTTTATATGTTAAATTTATATGACAGGTAAACGTGGTAGTTGGTCGATCGCAACAATTTTCGGTGGTCTATTTTATTATTATATTACATGATGTTGGACACAATTTAAATAATTTACCTCTTATATCTTAAGAGTTATATCGTGTTATATGGCAGCTAGGCGTGGCAGTTGACAATAGCTGCCCCTTTTTGTAATACAGTTTGTACTTAAGACATATGAGTATATACAAGTTTTTATTGATGTATCTCAAACCAATCCAAAATTATGGCGCTTATATACTAAACCAGTTGGGAAAATTAGATCACATGGGAAATTTTAAAGTAGGTGTTATTATGATAGTTAGGATTATCAAAATTATAGTCGATCAAAGCCGACTATAAATACCCTACACATATGTGTGGTTACCATTCAAAGTGGTATACGAATCCTGATAATAACTACATACTTTCAATCGCTAAAGAATTTCCATTCATTTGATACCCATATTTACAAATGGGTAGATGTACCGAATTTCGATTTTTTTTTTGTAGGAACCTGAAGTCGCTTCGCGGGAGAACATTGTTTTTATGTATTTGAGCATAAAGTCAATATATATTTGACCAAAAAAAGTTTTCCTAAGCACGTATACAGTAAAATTGATCTGTTGATGTAAATTTTATATGAGGTATTTGAACATAAGTGGTCGGTTCTCAGGTCACAATAGACCGATCATCTTGTTCAGTCAGCTTAGATATATAAGTAATCTAAATCTTAAGTTTCATTGATCTAGCTCTTTTACTTTTTCTGTAATCGTGATTTCAACAGACAGACAGACGGACATCGCTAAATCAACTCAGGAGGTCATGCTGTTCAAGAATATATATACTTTTCCATACCGGAGATGCTTTCTTCAGGGTGTTACAAACGGTGTACCAAACTGAATATACCATTTCACTCTTAGTGTAGGGTATAAAAACAGGATTTTCAACGTTAAGAATTTATGTAAATTTTTTCAGAAATTTTGCATGCTGTGGTGCAAAACAACAAAAATCGTGTTTTTACAGTTTTCTAAAGAGGTGAAGGGGATCCGATAGAAAACTAGAAAATTAAATTTAAACTTCATTTACCTTCATATTAAAATAATATGCTGGTATTATTGTTCAATGAATTTTAAATTTAATTTTTCAATCTTTTAAGTTTTCTATAGCATCCCATTCACCCCTTAGCAAGATCTAAAAACACGATTTTTGCTGTTTTGCACCACAGCATGCAAAAAAATGCTTTTTTTAAATTATGAAAAATTTTATATAAATTCTTGACATTTAACAAAGATCATTCCACTTTGATTTGCAGTGGTAAGAATTTTACTTCTATTTTTTTCTAAACTTTGAAAATCCTGTTTTTTAGTATATAAATCGCCAATTTTGCTTGTATTCCTCTTTTGTATATGATAATATTAATTCGAAGTTTGGTCTAGTTCAGTGAACTGCCACGCCTACCTGTCATATAAACATAACATTTCATCAGTCATAACTCCGTTTCGATAGGAGATATCGCGATGAAATTTTTGATTTTTTAATTTATTGTAAGGATCAATAAGTATACGAAATTAAATTGTAAGTGAAAATAGTACATCGGATGAGTTCATTAAGCTCAACATACATCGCATTGATCCAGACATAGTAGCAGTCAAAAATATGTTAGCAAATTTTTCGATTTACGAAAAAATGCTTCTGCAGGAACTGTGGCGCCCGGGTACGCGGTGGGACGTGGAGATCGCTTCAACAAATGTTCGGCCGATTTGTTCAGTGAATGAAATAAGGTGGAAAAATTTCTTCTGCGCCGATGCTATTCTCCAAACCTCATTCATCCTAGTGCATGATTGGAGTTGCATATTTACGTGGACGCCAGCAAAACAGTGTTTGCAGCAGTTGCATACTGGAGGGTGGCAGAAATAGGAGAATTCGACATTTGCTTTATTGCAGGAAAAACAAACTGTGCACCGCTGAAAATGCTTTCAATTCCTGGAATTAAAAGCAGCCTTATTGGGAACCAGGTTGAAAATTGCTATTATTACCAATCATACGATACAGCTGATTCGAGACCAGTAGACTCCTGGATTCAGACGGATCACAGGCAGTACAAGTCATTCGTCGCGCACCGCGTTAGCGAAATGTTGGATACAATACACGAGTTTGATTGGATGAATGGCTTTCGCGACGTGACATGCCATACATCACGGTCAACAAAGGGTATAACGTGAGAATTGAACAGTCCAGGAAACCCGAGTAGCGGAGGTTGCTGGAAGCGGTTGATACAAAAAACGAAGAATGTTCTAGCCAAGACGTTGAAAAAGCATGTGCCGCAGGTGGAGACTCTGCGAAACTTGTTGATAGAGGCGAAAAATATTGTCAAAAGCCGCCCACTAGCACACTTTCCTATATCGGCTGAAGATGAGGACCCACTCACTCCGAACCACTTTCAGCTTGAAACATCGCACTCTACATAAACGCCCGGTGATGAAACTATTTGCTTGCGGAAACAATACCGAATAAATCAGCAACTGAAGAACACTTTCTGAAAACGTTGAATAAGGCAGTATTTACCAAATTTCAACAAGCGTACAAAATGGTTTGTACCATAATCTTCAAGCTGGGTGATGTTGTCCTGATTTGCGACGAAAACTTGAGTAGAAGTCAGTGGCAAAAGGGAAAGATAGTAGAAAGATTTCATGCGAAGGACGGTCAGATTCGCATCGCTGTAGTCAAGACACGAAGTACAACACTACGCCGACCGGTTTCAAGATTGACCATACTATACGTTGTTCGTGAAGTCCAGTAGGAACTATCTGGGAGGTGGAGTGTTGCGACCACACGGCATCGGGAACACAACAACCCGGACACGGCAACCCATGTGACACATACTGCATCCCGTTACATCTCATATTGAAACGTCCTTTACATTTTTTATTCTTTTTCGTATAACATTAAATGTGCATTGTAAAATCGTTTAATATATTCATGAAGTGTCGTTTGCACTATTAACAGTAAGAAGTAACATAAGGTACGTATTACACCGTGCTCCAAAAATCAAAAAAATTTGCACACTGGAAAAAATCGATATGTACGTGAAACTAGAGACCAAACCAAGGATATGTGCGTTCACCGTTTTTCTGGATCAAGTCGTTTGCGGTTTTAAATTGCATTCAAAATACAAGTGTGTATCATATTTTGAAATAATTTCAAAAAATATATTTTTTATTTCACTTTCAAAAACAATCAAATGCATCTAGTAGCAGAAACCCCATTGATCATGAATTCGAAAACCGCTTCGCGATATCAAGTTGCATAGGGGTTTTACTTGCATTTGAATTGCAAGTGCATAAAGGGCAAAAACTTCACAGATGATGAATTCGAAAACCGCCCCGCGATATCAATTCGCGTACGAGTTTTACTTGCATTTGAAATGCAAGTGCATATCACTTTTTAATATTTAGAAAATTTTATATTTTTTTGCGTCACTTTTATAAATTATGGAAGGGATATTGTAGCAGAAATCCCTTTGATGATGAATTCAAAAACCACTTCGCGAAATCAATTCGTATACGAGTTTTACTTGCATTTGAAATGAAAGTGCATATCACTTTTTAATATTTACAAAAAAAATTATTTTTTTGCGTCGCTTTTATAAATCATGGATGGGATATTGTAGCAGAAATCCCTTTGATAATGAATTCGAAAACCGCTTCGCGAAATTAATTCGTATACGGGGCTTTTTTTATAATGTGGGATAAAAAATAGAGCCACATCACTCAGACAGGGTTATATCCATTGTGCTGTGACCCAGTTCCCTGGTTTTTAATAATACTTCTTAGATTCATTATTGAATCTAAGAAGGCTATTGTGTGATAAAGAGTGAAGCTGATCCTCTCTCATCACGTCTGTGCCAAAGATCTGCCTTCTAATTCTAGAAAATGCTGGAAAGTCACTGAGATAGTGCTCTGTGGTGCCAGTTTCTTCGTAGCAGGCAGAACATAAGGCGCTTTCGCCAGGCCGATTGCGTTCATGTGTTTTTTACGTATTGTGTCCCGTTAGAAGTCCCGACAGTTTTCTGCACCCTTACGGGGCTTACTTGCATTTGAAATGAAAGTGCATATCACTTTTTAATATTTACAAAAAAATACATTTTTTTGCGTCACTTTTTGTACTTCCATTACAAAAACAGAAAATATAAATAAATGAAGTTACATTGCGAATCGGTTTTCGAATTCATCATCTGTGAGGTTTTTGACACAATATTCCATCTATGGTTTTTAAAAGTGACGCATTTGTATATTTTTTTGTAAATATTAAAAAGTGATATGCACTTGCATTTCAAGTGCAAGTAAAACTCGTATGCGAATTGATATCGCGAAGCGGTTTTCGAATTCATCATCTGTGAAGTTTTTGCCAAAAGATCGCATCAGTGTTTTTAAAAAAGTGACGCAAAAAAAAATATTTTTTCAAAATATTAAAAATTGTTATGCACTTGCAATTCAAATGCAAGTAAAAACCCTATGCAACTTGATATCGCGAAGCGGTTTTCGAATTCATGATCAATGGGGTTTCTGCTACAAGATGCATTTGATTGTTTTTGAAAGTGACGTAAAAAATATATTTTATGAAATTATTTCAAAATATGATACCCACTTGCATTTTAAATGCAATTTAAAACCGAAAATGAATTGATCCAGAAAAACCGTGAACGCACATATCCTTGGATTGGTCTCTAGTTTCACGTACATATCGATTTTTCAAGTGTGCAAAATGTTATTAATTGTCTGTATTTTCTTTATTAATTGATTTATATTTAAATAAATAAACTTTTCCAACATTTTCACACATTATACAAAGTTTAACAGAATGTCTATATCACTTCGAGTTTTTTTTTAATTTTCTCTTCTGTGTGCAAATTCGCATTTTCCTACCTTGAGTCTCTTATGTAATTAAAACTCAGCATCCACGTAAGTTATTTTAAGACTGTATAACTTTTATTTTATTTATTTAAGTTTATTAATTTCAATCCAAAGCCACAAAGGCCAAATGATTACAGATTTTGTAAGAAATAGGCAACAGAAATACAATTCATAATATAATATTCATATCTAAAAAATATACTTAAATGTACCCGCCCAGCACGAATATGAGAAACCACCATCATGAACTAAATACAACAATATGGCACAACCGCCAGCAATAGCTAAGAATGTTCAGATTCTTTCTTTAATCAGACTTTTAAACTGTTCAACAGTATATGAAAACCTTCGTTCACCATAGGGCAGTACCGAATTCCATAATCGGACAACACGTACAACGAACGAGCGTTGCATCATCAGAGAAGTGAACGCAGGACATATAAGCGAATGTGTTCTGCTAGACTGCGCAAATGTAAATGCATCAACTAAATAAGCTGGGGAATTAAACTTAATGGCGCATAATCATAAACAATTTAAAGTCGACTTTAAAATTAATATCAGCTTTTTGACATTTTATTCTATGTGAAAATTGTCAAAATAAGCCGAATTTAATTTTAAAGTCGACTTTAAATTGTCTATGATTATGCGCCAATAATTTGATAAAAAAGCAAAAGTAAACGTATATTAACAAAGTCTTGTAGACTATTTTCCAAAAAATTAATTATACTAGGTGATACATGATCATGTAACCGAAGATTATAAATAAATCTGATAACACGATTAAAGCAAAGTTTAAGCCTATCAAAGTTATGTTGTGATGTACCCGTATATAATTCTAAGCCATATAAAAACAAAGGCATTCATACCTTCTAAAAAGATTAGCATTAAACCAAAGGACCACTCTTGGTTTAATGAGACTTGCAGGATTGCAGTCAGGTCGAAAGAGGAAGCCTTTCAGAATTGGCGTTCTATTAAGAATGCTGATACTGAAAGACTTCGCATACAGGCTAGGAATCGCTGTAATGCCGTGATCGCGCGTGAAAAGTTTCTAAACGAACAAAACGCGCGCAAAAAGGTCCTTCTCTACCATAAAGGTAGTAAAAATTTCTGGTCATTTGTTAAAAGAGTGAAGAATCAGACGACATCGTCTACTCCAACCCTTGTTATGAATGGCCAGACCTTCACTGACCCGGTTGATAAAGCTAATCTCTTGGCAGAATTATTTGAAAATAATTCAACGCTCCCAGATAGCAATCAACCACTGCCCGTCCTTGAATTTGTTTCTTCTGCAATGCCGGAGATACATTTTCGAACTCGGGCAGTTAAAAAGGTTTTAGCAAATCTCAATATTAACAAAGCCTCCGGGCCAGATGGCATATCTGCCCATGTGTTGAAGAAGTGTGCGTCAACGCTGGCTTGTCCATTGCGTAACCTTTTCAACATCTCCTACAAGACAGGAGTTTTTCCATCTTGTTGGAAGGTTGCCAATGTCCAGCCAGTTCCGAAAAGGGTGAGGCTACGAACCCTGCTAATTACCGACCCATTGCAATATGCTCTGCGCTATCCGAGGTAATGGAAAGCGTAATAAACTTCCACCTTGTGAACTATCTGGAGCGAAACGAATTACTTAGTGACCGGCAATATGGTTTCCGTATGACCAGATCCACAGGTGACTTGATGGCGGTCCTCTCCGAAAAGTGGAATAAATGTATTCATCTTTTCGGGGAGAGTAAGGTGGTTGCTCTTGATATTTCCAAGGCTTTTGATCGAGAGTGGCATGAAGCTCTGGTATCAAAACTTATTGCATATGGTGTCGGTAATTCCTTTACTCGATGGATATCGAGTTTTCTCCAGGGTCGTTCAATACGAGTTGCGATGGATGGTGTTTTCTCAGAACAACATTCCATCAATTCTGGAGTCCCGCAGGGTTCTGTCCTATCCCCGTCCCTATTTCTGGTTTTTATCAATGACCTTCTGTTATCGACCCAGAACCCAATCCATTCCTTTGCAGATGACAGTAACATTTGTTAACATATTCATAACATATTCGTTCAACAAGCGCCCAAACTCTGTGGAGATTGAGAGTAAAAGGCGCACAATGAATGATACACTCAACAATGACCTTAAAACAATCTCCGAGTGGGGTCTTGCAAATAGAGTTGACTTTAATGCTAGCAAGACCCAATGTTGTCTGTTATCTCATAAAAGAATGGATTAACCGTCCCCTCCCCTCAATATGGACTCTGTGGATATTGCGCAGTCAGCTGCTCTTGACGTTCTGGGTATATCTATTCAATGTGACCTCCGTTGGAATGATCACATATTTGATGTGTCGAAAGAAGCGGCCAAGTGCCTCGGTTTTTTGAAACGGTGTAAGACATACTTCACTCCCGCTGACTTTCGCATTGTCTACATCACCTATATTCGGCCTAAGATGGAATTCAATTCGCACATATGGGCAGGGACTTCAAAATCTTCCTTGGAGTTCCTGGATCGAATCCAACAACGTGCAATATATTTAATAGGGGATGAAAATATTTCATCCTCTATTGGTTCTCTTGAGCACCGAAGGACCGTAGGGTGTGTAAGCCTCTTTTATAGGTATTACAATGGTAAGTGTTCGAGGGAAATACATGGCCTGATTCCACCAGGTCGTATATTCTCTCGTTCTACTCGGGCATCGAACCAAGCCCACTCCTTCGTAGTTCACTCGGTTCTCAACAGAACCACGCATTACAGAGATAATTCGTTCTTCAGTCGCACTAAACTTTGTGGAACAATCTCCCTGCGTCTGTTTTTCCCGACATTTTTAATATTGGGAAATTTAAAGCAAACATCCACCGACACTACTCCATCTTTCCTCCTCCCTTTAACATATAATCCTTTCTTACGATCAACACTGTGCATTGCACGAATAGGGGGCATCCCCTGAGCGTTGGTTAATTTGTAAAAAAAAAAAAAAAACTGTCATAGCTGACAAACTGCTGACGATCATGGAGAAATGAAGATATGAAAAGACAAGCAGGAGCAGAAAATTTAAAACAATTATATAACTTGCATGCAAGATTAGAATGATCAATAGCGTCGAATGCCTTTCTAAAATCTAGAAATATTAAAATCGAGATAAGATTTTTGTCCATGTTAGCGCGGATTTTATCAACAATATCCAGCATCAAAGTCGTGGTGTTATGCTTTTTCCTAAACCCTCATTGGTAACGCGAAATTAAACTGTTTGCACTTAAATGCTCCATAATTTGATTTTTCATTATTAACTCTAAAACTTTTGAGAAAACTGGAAACATGCTTATTGGGCGAAAATCAGAAATATTTCTGAGGTTCTTGATTTTAGGGACAAGGATAACCTTTGCAATTTTCCAAGCATTTGGAAATGAAGAAGATGTCAGAATGCTATTAAAAATGTGCAACAGATGCCGAGATATTGATGGTAAGATAATTTTGAGAAATTTTATTTTTTTTTCCATACATCATCCTCGTTCACATCCCTGAAAGAGAAATCTCCTTCCCTGATGACAGTACCAAAAGGTAAATATATTTGCGAAGAATTTGACAGCGCAGGCAATATTGAACAATCATTAAATTCATTAACATTCAAATTGAAAGAATTTTGATACTCCCTAACCACACCCATACTTCTTAAATTTGTCCAAATTTTTTTATTTGAGCAGTCAGAGAAATACTGCGAGCAAGCCCGTGCTCTCAACCTGCGAATAGTTGATTTTAACTTTTTTCTATAAACACAATATACTCGCCAAGTATTTCCATTACGATTTTCACAATAAGCCCTGAACGCAAAATCCCTTCTTTCTTTGACGACCATAACTTCAGACGAATACATCCAATGATTAAATGTTTTTTCCTTAAAACGTTTAAGCGGAACATGTGTATTATACGTAGTAGTTATTTGGTCTCCGCAAAAATTTAACTATGTCATCTACATTTGAGCTGATGTATAAAGGCGAAAAATCCATATCATATAATTCCGATAAACATAGATCAACATTTATTCTGCTGTAATCTCTGAAATAAAAATCTGTAGAATTACGAATAAGAGTCAAATTATATGATATAAATATTAAAACATGGTTCGAATTTAGCGCGGGAACTTGAAACTGGCCCTTCCGTTCAACAAAGTCACTGCGAGAAACAAAAAAGTACTCAATTAGAGAAGTAGAACAATCATGACTGTCAAAATGAGAAGGTAAGGAATTATGAATAACCGACATATCACACCGACCGCAAAAATTTCTGACTAAGTCACTGTTCACAAATAAATTCTGATTGACAGAGAAATCACCAGAGAAATCACCTAAAATGTTATCACATCTCTCGACATGCCCATGTGGCAAATATATCACACCAATCATAACCTTGATCGACACAGTAACAACCTCAACGAATAATGCTTCCACCGACCCTTCATCACGGTGTTCATGTATCACTCTAGATTTGAATCTATCGGAAACAAATATGCACACACCACCGCCTCGACTTCCAACACGATCGTTTCTGTGCACATGGTATCCTTCAATACTAACAGCATTATTTGACGCATAACTTTTTAGCCATGTTTCAGATACACCCAATGCGTCCAGCAGCCCATCTTCTAATAGAAATCTTATTTCATCAATTTTTGTAGCATTATAGGCACAATACTTTGCGCATCAAATTGCGCAACATTAAAACACTCATCAATTAAATTAGAGTTAAGTTTACGCCTGCTGGCAACCGAACCTAAATTGCTATACAAAGACATGACTAAAAAGAACCCATATTCGTGCAAAAATGTGTACCATATTTACATTTATAATACTATAAAACATTTCAATAAATTCATTTAATAAATCCATTTTACCACCAAAGTTATAATCTAGGCAATTCTAGAGTACAAAATAAAAAAATTATCCGCAAAATAACAGACTACATAGGGCATATAAACTATATAATAGTGAACAAAATAATATATGTAAATAAGAAATGAGATCTTTATCAGAGAGACTCTGGCTTTAAATAATTACCCAAACCACCAGAACCATCAATTAAGCAGTCAGCAAAACTGACACTGCACAACCAATATCTCCAATAATTAAAGCAATTATTAGAGCCAAAAAGTCTCAAAAAAAAAATAATTAATCAATTAAACTTAAAAATATATAAAAGTTAATCAATACCAAAAAAAATATGTCCCGTTAATAACAGCAGACATACCAAAAAATTTAGAAGTAACAAATCAAACATCGGCAGCAACCAGATCAACGTCAACAAGATTAGTGTCGACAGCAGCAACATTCGAATTAACATCATCGGCAAATCGATTTTCAACGGCATCCATTAAATTCGCAACTTGCAATGATTCCAGTATCTTCTCAATGCCATCCGGGAGGGTTACCTTAACCTTAGAGACATCCCCATGCATGAACTTAAACCGTATAATCCTTTTCGTTTTTAACAGCTTCCGACAGATGTAGTGCAGTTTAGCGGCAACAGACGTTAAGTGATCGTTTACATAAACTCTAGAGTCAATGTCCGTATCATGTATCTGCCTCAGTTTAAGGTCACGCTTCGCAAGATATTTCTTCATCAAAATGTCCCTTTATGAACACTGTTGAACTTCACCATGACAGCCGACCTCTTACGAATCCACGTACAAAAGTTAATTTCATACAGCTCGAGCCCAATATCGTAAACTTTAAAAATTTTGAAGACCATGTTATAGAGATCATCAACAGATGTATCACTAGGCAGTCCGCTGAAGATTATATCAGAGCGGTTTAATTGCAGGCGCAGGCTGTTATTCTCGGCTTCAAGGGTGCTAATTTTAGCATGGGTGATTTTTTCAACATTGTTTACTCTTGTAACACAATTTGCCAATTCTTTCCGTATGTCACTGAGTTGAGCAGTTACATCTGTCGAAATCTTTTGAGACAACTTCTGCAGGCTGCCCATAAGAACTAGCAATTTAGAAGTTACGTCAACCAGCTCAGGGATGCTTCTTGACGGCGGCGAAGTTATACAGACATTGCAACGATTTTCTATATAGCCTCTAGCATTTGTGATGTCACATTGGGCGTAATTTTTAAAGAACACGCTGGATGGAAATAATTAAGGCATAGTCCGCATGAAATTACGCCAGACGACTTTGTGCAATTTGTTTTGCAATGATGACAAGGAATAGGGTACGACATAATGTTCGACGTCCTCTTCATGCGACGCAGTATGCTTATACTCAGCTATTCTAATATGTAGCAGATCCAAATGAGATTAGACAAAATAACATAGCACTCCAGCAACTAAGATCAGCAGCACCAATAACAACAACGTAAGGCACTCCAGCAGCAACGACAGTAACAAAAATCAGCAGCGAAAATCAGCAACAGAAGTGTCAGTGCCACAAAAATGCAGTAACGTCAACAGCGCAGCGCAGCTCAAAAAGCCGACATCAAAATGAGGTTATGTCAGTGCAGTTGGAACAAATCAGTCTAAGCTACTGACTGAAAACTGTGTAACTTCCAGGCTGCAACTTCCAGATGAGCACTTTGTGCGCGATTGTGTTCAGACAATACGATATAACTCCAAATCAATATTTTCGTGGTGCCAGTCGTGGTTGAACTAACTGAGGTAACTCAGTAAAAAAAATGCGCAGGACTAAGTTTACTCGATGATTTTATATTACTTCAACATTTATTTTTTTAATCTTGAATATTATTTTTGCATTATAGTGCAATATATCAAAAAATGTATAAGAAATTAAATTTATTTTTTCGGACAACTAATTTTGACGTCTAACCAACCATGTTGCCAGATCAATTAACACAATTTTTTGAAAAACCAATATATTTAGCTTACTAAAACTTTATAATTTATTAAAATAGGTTTAAAAAAACCTGAGTTATAGGTCATTATACGACAAAATAATTCAAATTTTAATACATTTTCCAATTTTGAAAAATCGTTAAAAAATAATCTTGCAAGATAATCTACACATTTTTAAAGTTATTAAAAGTAAATTTAATTACCTTTTCAAAATTTTTGAAACTTTTCAAATTTTGCAAGAAACAACAAAGTTATGATAGATACAAAACATCTACTCCAAATAATTAAATCTATAAACTATAAAATATAAGTGTTAAATAATATCACGGTGGAACACCAAAAATATACAAGAACTCCGACCTATATTTTTGGTAAGGCATCCAAAAACAATGAATATACTCATTTACAGAATTTCTGTATCACTTCGAGTTTTTTTTAATGTCCACTGCTTTCTTCAAAATCCATTTTTCGTACCTTAACTTACTTATGTAATTAAAACTCAGCTTCTACGTAAGATATTTCAAGACTGTATAGCTTTTTAAAAAACCAACATATTTATGTTTGAAATCTTTTTAAAATATTGAAAAGGGTTAATAACTACCTGAGAATTACACGGCAAAAAATATAAATTTGAAAACAATTTTTCTTATTTGAAAAATCGTTAAAAAACATCTTGTAAGATATTTTGCATATTATTGTAAGTAAATTTAATTACCTTTGCAAAATTTTTGGAACTATTCAAATTTAGCAAGAAACAACAATGTTATGATAGATAAAAAAACATCTACTCCTAATAATATTATCTTGAAATTTGACACGTATATTCATAATAAATCAATACAAAATTTATAATTTTTTCAGAAGGATAATTACCACATAAGGATAATTACCACATGTCCAGGCAAAGAAGATTTAAAATGACACCTCGACGGGGTTTATGGCATATTTAGATCAATAGATATTTTAATATCTATAAAACTTATAAAAGATTTTTTTTTCTATTTTTTGTTACTTTGGATCACTGCATTTCTGGATAAAGTTGTCTAAAAAACTTAAAAAATAATTGACCAAAACATTTCAATTGACCCTTGCATATAAAAATTTAAACAAAATCAAACAGCTTTACATCTCATTGACTTGACTTGACTTTGATTAATATAGTGTGGAAATGACTCAGTTAAAACATTTTATTATTTAAAGGACAATGATTTAATCAATCATAACTTTGTTGTTTCAAAAGTTCTGATAAGGTAATTGAATTTAATTTTAATAACTGTAAAAATGTATGGATAATCTCGCAAGATTTTTTAACGATTTTTCAAAATTGAACAATGTATTCAAATTTGAATTGTTTTGTCGTATAATGACATATAACTCAGGTTTTTTTAAACCTATTTTAATAAATTAAAAAGTTTTGGGAAGTTAAGTGTGTTGGTTCTTTAAAAAGTTATACAGTCTTGAAATATCTTACGTAGAAGCTGAGTTTTAATTACATAAGTAAGTTAAGGTACGAAAAATGAATTTTGAACAAAGCAGTGGACATTAAAAAAAAACACGAAGTGACACAGAAATTCTGTAAATGAGGATATTTATAGTTTTTCGATGCCTAACCAAAAATACAGGTCGGAGTTCTTGTATATTTTTGGTGTTCTACCGAGATATTCTTTAACACTTATATTTTATAGTTTATAGATTTAATTATTTTGAGTAGATGTTTTGTATCTATCATAACTTTGTTGTTTCTTGCAAAATTTGAAAACTTCCAAAATTTTTTAAAAGGTTATTAAATTTACTTTTAAAACCTGTAAAAATATATGGATTATCTTGCAAGATGATTTTTTAACGATTTTTCAAAAATGGAAAATGTATTAAAATTTGAATTGTTTTGTCGTATAATGACCTATAACTCAGGTCTTTTTAAACATATTTTAATAAATTATAAAGTTTTAGTAAGCTAAATGTATTGGTTTTTCAAAAAGTTACACACTTTTTAAATAACTTACGTGAATGCTGAGTTTTAATTACATAAGTAACTCAAGGTATCGTATCATCATCAGCCAGATATTGATGAATTTCAAGCTTTAATGTTTTAAAATATCGATCAAACGTTGATGATTACTTTACGAAATAAGTCTGAACCACCTATTTTTAAATCGTGGATATGTTAATAGCTGCGTTCCCGTGGTTTTTGATCCTGATCCGTAGATCATTTTCATAAAAAAAACCTAAACAAACAATTAGAACCAGCTTCGTTTTTGGATCAATTACTGATCTGGTACTGTACGTATCAAAAGTAAATTTGTTTGTGGTGATATTATGCTATTGTGAATATCACTTAATAAGAAGAAGAATTTCTGTTGAAAAAAAGAGGCAGAAGAA
This sequence comes from Dryomyza anilis, assembly GCA_951804985.1. Taxonomy (NCBI): domain Eukaryota; kingdom Metazoa; phylum Arthropoda; class Insecta; order Diptera; family Dryomyzidae; genus Dryomyza; species Dryomyza anilis. Next base: position 76,577,690 of record OX638135.1, on the reverse strand, counting down.
AACAGTGCTGCCAAATTTATTAAAACAGAACCGATGGCGTTCCCGTGAAACAGAGTACCACGGTACGCAGCTAATGACGCTATCACTGCATTTCGTTCAAAACTTAGAAGATCCTTGAATCTAGTCAGAATACTTTTATGCAATGACTTGGTAAGTGTTTTACAGTATATTAATGGCTGTGCTTGTATTGCCTCTAACTTACTTTTAACCGTGAGAATAGATGGCAATAACACACCAAAATAAATGTTTTCTTCACCATGCAAAATATCCAAAGCTCTTGCTCTGGGTCCATGCACTTCAAGTATTCACAAATATAACCGAAATCCCGATCTTTCAAAGAATTTCTGAATTTCTCAAAATCTGGCAATTAACTTACATTAATTGATGCCATATTTGGAATTTATTTCTTGTAGTGGCTCGACGATGCGATCGTAGGAATGAGTTCCTTTAAATCGCCGGCATGCGAGCACTGCAGACTGTCTATTTAGAGAGCTGGTCGATAACCAGTGTGCTGTAACTCCGAAAAAACTTCGTTTGCGAGATGATCAGATATCTGCTGTTTTACACACAAACATCGCCGAATTTATCATATCCGTTACTGTTTGAACGTAGTTTATGTAAAGTTTATCGATTTCGCGTCCTAGTTGACGACGATATAATACTGAACTAGAACTTCCACTTTCGATCAACTTTTTAAATTAAGGATTTTCGACAATTCTTAATGGAACCTATGAATGTACTATAAATTTCACTAAGCATTCATTTAATGTTTTTTGAGCTGATTCCGAAACTTTATATTGGTTTCTTGTTTTTTGTACGTACCACTGTTTTAGCAAGATTAATTCCGTTGCGTTTGTAATTTTTATATTCGTCAACAGCTTCTTGACCATGTCTTCTTTTCAGATGTGAAACAAAATATGTTGAGTTTCTACAACCTTTTATCTGAACTATTTCTGGTTCGCACTGAACACACAACGCTGTAATGCTGTTTGATTCTATGCTGTTGGAATCCGGTATAATTTTAAAAAAATTTCGGTTAATATGCTTGGTCCAGATGTATTACAACCTTGTGTTCCAGCTATTAATAACGAAACAAAGTTGTGTAAGTACAAGGTAATGTAATTGTAAGAAAATAACTCACAATCCTCAATTTCAATTGCACATATAATGTTGTGTTACAATACATAATTGTAAAAATTTAAAAATTTTGTATTAGTTAATTGAAATTTGTAAATTTATTCGAATACAAATTATTTATTCGAATAAAAATTTTTGATTAAAAAATCAATCATATTTTTTTAGCCTCATCGAATAACGAATAAAAACTAAAAATTTAAAATCAAGTGAAAAAATAAAATTTATCGAATAAAAATTATTTGTTACTCGTTATTCGAATAATGCCCTACACTGCCAAACGTATTTTGTAAATGTAAATCTACAATTGTCAACTAGTGCTTGTAATTTTTACTTGTCGACGGCATTGGACCAACATGATCCATGTGCCATGTATCTAATTTGTTTCTTCCTAAAATATCCTTGGTCTTGCGCTTTTTTTACGATTTTATACTTCTTCGCTTCTGGTATGACAATGACGATATTACCGCTAAAAACCTTTCACAACAGTACATTGTCCATCACATAATTATCGTAACGGCGTTCTCGCAGTACTTCGATGATAGTACGTATGTGTTCGTCACTTGCTTGTGCTGTTTTTAAGCTGTATATTACACTCAAAAAAATAATGTATTAAAAACAAATAAAAATGTCTTTGAAATAAGTACAATTGTATTCGTTTTACGTCAAAAGACTTTTACTTTTGTTTTAAATAAATTCATGTATTTGTTTTTGTATGAAAAATATAAAAAATAAGTACATAATTTTTAAACAAATTCGTCTTAAAATTATTGAAATTGCAATTATTTAGCTGTCCAGAAAAGTATAGAAAAATAAATATATTTTTGTATTTTTAATACAAAAAATGTATTAAAAAACGTTTTTTTATTCCTTTTCCACTCTTTTCCTTTTACCTTTCTTTTGTTTCTTTTCACTAGTCTTCTTTTATTCGTTATTTTTTCCTTATTTATATTTACTTCATATAAATTTACCAATTGAATAAAACTGTTATCTTAAAATTCAGTTGTCACAACCTGGCATCGAACTTCTGACTGCGGCGTTAAATTACACTGCTCTACCCGTTAGGCTACACATTCATCTCCTTTTGTTTGAGATTTTTACTTCAAAAACAAAATTTGTGAAATGTTAAATTTTTATTTAATGTCACATTCAAAAAAATATATATATATTTTCATTTATTGTCGATGCGTCACAAATTTTAGGCATTTGATTCAAGATTGTGAATGATCTGTAGCAAATGAGGTTGATAGCGTAACGATGAGAATTCAGGTCTGGTACCCGGGAGGTGTGGGTACATACCCAGGAGATTTTTTTTTAAACTAAATATGTATATCAATATTATACATATTATAGATTACATAGGCGAATATGATTAAAAAGTTTTAGACAGTTTAATTATATTTTATACTAATTAATAATAACGCAAACGAAGTGAGTAAGGTTGCCTGTTTAAGGGATATCCTTATAAAATATCCTTATAAATCACTGATCAGAAATGCATAAAGTTTCCTTATGTAGGAAAAACTCAACCTCAAACTCAACACTGTTAATAAATAGGGTTTTCAGAGATATTTCATATTACAACACGATCATTTTTTTAGTTTCAAATTACCACAGCAATAAAAAGATAATACATCTTTCCTCTGCAATCATATATTGTCACATTAATACCACTTTTAGAACTTCTATACATGTTTTAAAACCACAATATTTCACACAAAACATATAAATGAAATTGGCATATTATAAAATAAAAACAAAAGCCATAGACATTTTTTAAGTCTTTACTTTTCATATATTATTTTATTGCACTTCATTATTTATAAATTTTCCATGTTGTATCACAAAAGAAAAATAAATGCAAAAACAAATACAAATAACAAGCACAAATTACATATTTTGTATTTTGTAGGAAAAAAGAAAACAAGTACAAATTTCATTAAAAAGTAAAAAAATAAATACAAATGTAATTGAAATGTATTAAACAAACATTTGTTTGAAATAAGTGCATGAATTGTATTGATTTTAATACATTATTTTTTTGAGTGTAGGCTTGATTTTTGAATTAAGTACAAACGACTCAATGCATCTGCGTGCTTCATTCTGTCTCCTGCAAGATGTCGCAGTCGTATTCTTGCAGTAGAAGTGCCCAACGAGAAACTTTCGGAACATCTTTTTTCTTCATTGTGGCTTCGAACGCTTTGCAATCTGTGTAAAAGTAAATACACTCGAAACTTCTCGATTTCAACGGTGATGGCTTAATTCGATTTTGTAGCCCAAAAAGCAAGTGACACTTCTTTCACTTTATATTAAGGTTGTACTCTTTTGCGACGCTTAGAACGATTTTCAAGCGTCGAACTGTGTCCTCTTTATTTTCTGCTACAATAATCAAATCATCCATATAAATCAGCACAATGCCTTGAAACAGCAAGGGGTTAAATATTGCGATGATGAATCGTTGGAAGACTGCTGGACTGGTACACAATCCAAACGGCACCTTGAGAAACTCGTGCTGGCCAGTTGGAGTGACAAATGACGTTTATTTGCGGCTTTCTTCTTCAATTTCCACGTGAAAAAATCCGTTTGCCAAATCGAGAGTGCTGAAAACTTTACTATTTTGCAGCATATCTATCTGCTCCTCTATTACTGGCATCGGATATTTGTCTTTAATAATCTTTTATTGCAATTGCCGATAATCGACACACAATCGATTAGTTCCGTCTTTCTTGTTTACGAGCACAATTGGACTTGCGTGTTCAGATACGGTCGTATGATTCCATCTTCCAACAACGCATTGATCTGCTTTTCTAACTCAAATTTCTCGACTTGCGGTAACCGATGAGAACGTTGTGCTACCGGAAGGTCATCAGAAAGAATTATTTTTAGACTTACCGGAGACTTTTTGACCGGCTGAGGATTATATTCGCTGACGATTTTCTTAATCTCAGCTCGTGTTGATTAATTATGAATATGTCTAAGATCTGGTTGAAAATTTTGCCGTTCTAGTCACTTCTGTTGTTCTGACCCCCTCGGATTTGATTCATATTTTAATATGTTGTTATTATTGGTCAATTCAGTTTAAATTTAATTTTTTTTTCTATCGCATCCTTCACCCTCTATCGCATCCTTCACCCCCTTAGCATACTGTAAAAACACGATTTTTGCTGTTTTGCACTACAGCATCCAAAAACTGCCTTTTTAAAATACTGAAAAAAAATTACATAAATTCTTGATATTGAACAAAAATCATTCAACTTTGATTTGGAGTGCTAAGTATTTTTCTTCTATTTTTTTCTTAACTTTAAAAAATCCTGTTTGTTAGTATATAAATCGCCAAAAATGTTGGATTGGCTTGAGTTACATCAACCAATCCGTGTTACAAAAAATGGTATGTAGTAATATTAATTCGAAGTATGGTCTAGTTCAGTGCACTGCCACGCCTACATGTCATATAAACAAAACATTTTATCAGCCATAACTCCGTTTTTATATGAGATATCGCGATGAAATTTTTGATATTTTACTTTTATGTAAGGATCAATAATTACACTGTTCTACAAAATTGAGGGTCGTTGGCCTAATCTAGAATGAAACCTATCAATTCGGGTTGATTTCGGTCTCCCGATTCTTGCTGCGTACTCAGAATTTTCCCTATACGTCGAGATTTTGCACAAAATAGAGTCAAAGTTGCAAAAAATGACGTTTTTGATACTTTATATCGCAAGTTATCGCACGATTTCGACATGTTGCAGATGCAAAGTTTATCACAAAAATATGAACCTTGCCCTACGGATAATTGGCAAAAAAAAATCTGTGTCCAGATATAAGTTTTTGCAAAAACTCAAAACGAAATATATATATATATATATATATATATATATATATATATATATATATATATATATATATATATATATATATATATTTATGTTTTGTTTGATTACAAATTTTATTTTCACAATATAAGAAAAGCTATGTTGACAATATACAATAAATGTTATTATCATTTAGATTTCAAACGTTGCGCGACCAATTTAATTATTACTTTATTATTATGATAATGAGCTTTATTATTATAATTAAGGGATATTTTTAAAATGTTCACAATTTACGAAAAAGACTTAAAAATCTGCTATTAATTAAAATCAAATGTTCAATATATATTACAACTACAGCCGCGTCCATACAATATAATAAATTTAATTTTGATAAAGAGGTGTCGCATTTTTTTTGTTCATGTCAAATTTTCAAAAATTTCAGTTCAGTCGCATTCGTTGACTACGGATGTATATTTGATTTTTTTTAACCCATTAAAGCCTGCCGAATCAGATAAACACCAGGAGATTACGCAGTGCAATTTTCCCCATCATATTAGCCCATAATGCGTACACCACATACTAAGAATTTCTTAGATTTTGCATCTAGCACCACTACATTATATAAGTATGAAATTGTATATTTTTGCGTGCATTTCCCTCCATTTTATCTAAATATTTCATAAACAAATTTTAAAAAAATGTCCGAAAAATTTCAGTACGATAAAGTTTAAAACAATTTTTGGAATTTGGACAGCAAACATATTGCGAACTAATATTAAAATATTTTTTAAGAGAGCTTAGAGAATTGTGACAAATTACTCTCCCGACACACTTTTTTAGTAACACAAATTTCTTTTTGATTTTTTGCTAAAACTAATATCTGTACCCAGATTTTTTTTGCCAATTATCCGTAGGGCAAGGTTCATATTTCATTTTGTGATAAAGTTTGCATCTGCAACATATCGAAATCGTGCGATAACTTGCGATATAAAGTATAAAAAACGTCATTTTTTGCAACTTTGACTCGATTTTGTAAAAAATCTCGACGTATAGAAAAAATTCTGAGACGCAGCAAGAATCGGGAGACCGAAACCAACCCGAATTGATAGGTTTCATTCCAGATTAGGCCAACGATCCTCAATTTGTAGAACAGTGTAATTATTGATCCTTACAAAAAAGTAAAATATCTAAAATTTCATCGCGATATCTCTGATGATAAAATGTTTGGCTGATAAAATGTTTTGTTTATATGACATGTAGGCGTGGCAGTGCACTGAACTAGACCATACTTCGAATTAATATTACTACATACCATTTATTGTAACACGGATTGGTTGATGTAACTCAAGCCAATCCAACATTTTTGGCGATTTATATACTAACAAACAGGATTTTTTAAAGTTAAGAAAAAAATAGAAGAAAAATACTTAGCACTCCAAATCAAAGTGGAATGATCTTTGTTCAATATCAAGAATTTATGAAATTTTTTTCAAAATTTTAAAAAGGCAATTTTTGATGCTGTAGTGCAAAACAGCAAAAATCGTGTTTTTACAGTATGCTAAGGGGGTGAAGGATGCGATAGAGGGTGAAGACACACACAACGCTGCAATGCTGTTTGATCCTATGCTGTTGGAATCCGGTATAATTTTAAAAAAATTTCGGTTAATATGCTTGGTCTAGATGTATTACAATCTTGTGTTCCAGCTATTAATAACGAAACAAAGTTGTGTAAGTACAAGGTAATATAATTGTAAGAAAATAACTTACAATCCTCAATTTCAATTGCACATATAATGTTGTGTTACAATACAAAATTGTAAAAAATTAAAAATTTGTATTAATTAATTGAAATTTGTAAATTTATTCAAATACAAATTATTTATTCGAATAAAAAATTTTGATTAAAAAAAATGCCCTACACTGCCAAACGTATTTTGTAAATGAATCTACAATTGTCAACTAGTGCTTGTAATTTTTACTTGTTGACGGCATTGCACCAACATGATCCATGTGCCATGTATATAATTTGTTTCTTCCTAAAATATCCTTGGTCTTGCGCTTTTTTTACGATTCCATACTTCATCGCTTCTGGTATGACAATGACGATATTATCGCTAAAAACCTTTCACAACAGTACATTGTCCATCACATAATTATCGTAACGGCGTTCACGCAGTACTTCGATGATAGTACGTATGTGTTCGTCACTTGCTTGTGCTGTTTTTAGGCTGTATATTTCACTCAAAAAAATAATGTATTAAAAACAAATAAAAATGTCTTTGAAATAAGTGCAATTGTATTCGTTTTAAATAAATTGTTTTTGTATTGTTACGAAAATTCAGTCTCCGGAAAACTGTTCTACGAGTTCGTATCGCTGGATTGTGTACAAAATAAAAACACACTAATATATATATATATATAATTGCACTTATTTCAAAGACATTTTTATTTGTTTTTTATTTGAGTTTTTTATTTCATCTTCTTTGCTTGTGTATGTGCCGAGATATGTCGTTTTAAAAGTTTAGGTTGTATGAGAGGTGCCACGCCCCTTTGTCCAATTCCGCCCATATATAGCCTGTGACACCCTCCGGACTCCATAGTATCCTGGTGCAAAATTTCAGTTAAATCGGTTCAGCGGTATAGACGTGATGCTGGAACAAACAGACAGACAGACAGACAGACAGACAGACAGACAGACAGACAGACAGACAGAAAAACAGACAGACAGACAGACAGACCGACCGACAGACTGACAGACGGACCAAGAGTTTTATATATATAGATAATGTAGTGGTGCTAGATGCAAAATCGAACAAAATTCTTAGCATCTGATGTACGCATTATGGGAAAATATGATGGGAAAAATTGCATTGCGTAATCTCCTGGTGTGTATCTGATTCGGCAGGTTTTAATGGGTTAAAAAACTCAAATATACATCTGTCGTCAACGAATGCTTCTAAGCGACTGAACTAAAATTTTTGAAAATTTGACATGAACAAAAATAAACCAGTTGGGAAGGTTAGATCACATGGGAAATTTTAAAGTAGGGACATTTTATAGTAGGTGTTATTATAATAGTTAGGATTATCAAAATTATAGTCGGTCTAATAAACGGTCTTTCAAAGTAGTATATAGGTCACCAGGGTATACGAATCCTGAAAATAACTCCAAACTTTCAATCGCAGAAGAATGTCCATTCATTTGATACCCATATTTACATATGGGTAGGTGCACCGAATTTCGATTTTTTTTTGGGAACTACAAGTCGCTTCGCGGGAGAACATTGTTTTCATGTATTTGAGCATGTAGTCAATATATATTTGACCAAAAAAAAGTTTACCTGAACACGTATACAGTAAAATTCACCAGTAGATGTGTTTTATATGATAAATTTGAACATAAGTGGTCGGTTCACAGGTCATAATGGATCATGCCCATTTTCACTGACAGACAGCGTAGATATATAAGTAATCTAAATTAGGAGTTTCATTAATTTAGCTCTTCTAGTTTTTCTGTAATCGTGATTGCAACAGACAGATAGACGGACATCGCTAAATCGACTCAGGAGGTCATTATGTTCAAGAATATATATACTTTTTCATACCGGAGATGCTTCCTTCTGGGTGTTACAAACGGCGTACCAAACTGAATATACCCTTTCACTCTTAGTGTAGGGTATAAAAATGCGACACCCTACAGCTACTCTGTATCAAAATTAAATTTAAAATATTGTATGGACGCTGCTGTAGTTGTAATAAGCATGGTTGAAGTATATACAGGTTAAGTCATCTTTAAAATTCAGGCGCCATTTACTTTTTTTCAAAACTGTTTGAAAGTTTCCACATTTGTTTACAAAAATATAAAAGAGAACATCAATGATTTGTTTACAATTTCACAAAATTAAGAAAACTAAAAATTTTAACATCAACAAAACACAACATTTAAAATAGTTTTAAGATTTCCAGGACTTCAAAATGAACCATCGTGTATTTAGAATGTAAAATAATTAATTTGTGCAGTGAAATTTTAATAAAATAGTGAAAATTAAGTGCAAAAAACATAACCTTTAAATAAATTTAAAAAGACAATTATTTCAATATTTCAATGTTATTTTCAATATTTTTTTCCTGACATTCTCAACATTCTGTATGCCAACTATCTGTCGAGATGAACTAACCTGTATATACATCAACCATGGTAATAAGTATTGATCATTTTATTTTAATTAATGGCAGATTTTGAACAATTTTCCGTAACAAAGATGATGTTTATCATAAACTAGTTTAAACCAAGGATTGAAACCTAAACGAATAACGGTTTCGATTTCGGTTTCGATTTTTTCCGCGTTTCGGTTTCGGTTACGGTTTCGGTTTTAAGTTTTTGTAACGAAACGGTTTCGGTATACCGGTTCCAAGTTACGGTTTCGGTTTTGATTTCGGTTTTTGTATAAATTTTCTTTATTTCCATATTTTTCAAATAAGTTTACATTTTTTATATGGTGATAAATTATGTTCAAATTATGATATTGGGGTAAAGTGGAAAACGTAATTTAAACAATGTTTGTTGTTATTTTAGTAAAAATATTGTGTTATATGAATTATTTAATTGATTACGCCAAGAAAAAAATTTAAATTATAAATTCGTGACCACAAACCAATGAAAAGCAACTTTTTGACATAACCTGAGATATGATCTGTTTCAATTTTCATCGATAAAAGTCAAAGAAATTAAATTTCAACAATTCTGTGAACTGCAATATATATGTATACTAGTGATGATCATTTGCAAGAGCAAGGCAAGAAATGGTAATCTTAATCTTTTAAATTTTAAATAAAAGATCGAAGACAAATATCTTAAACTGCATATTAATTATGAAAAGAATAGAATTTCAACAATAATTGTATTTAAGTTACTTATTTTCCATATTTTTCAATTTCTTCAACATTTTACAACAAAAAAATAAAACCAATAACATGAAAATTTGAATTATATTTTAACAAGAATTAACTAATAAAAAATAATTGTATAAATCAAGTGATGTTGACGAGACAATTCAAAATCTCAAGGCCATAATAAAATGAACGAAAAGTCACCAAATACATTTTCAAAATGCTAAATATTTTTTACAAACTTCTTTATGTATCTGTCAATTGATAAGAAAATGTAAATCTATTAGTTGATATTTCAACTTTAAAAATGCATCAATTACTTTTTATAATATTAATCAACAAACTCTAAAATTAAGTTTTTCATAAAAATGTGTTTGGTGACTTTTCGTTCTACAACGACGATATACATTATACGATATACAATAAATATTTCGTATAGGCATATTTCTGTTTTCGTCACAGATTGAAAAATCCGTATGCTATACGTTCCGTATGTCAAGAGAACTCAACTAATATCTTACAGAGTAACATTTTTCTTTGCGAACACCATGCGGACGAAACGCTACAAAGCGAATACTAACAGAAAGAAGAAAATATAACAATAACGGTTCGTATACACACACTTTCACAACGACAACTCTTCGTTGCTATCCTGTATCATCTCATGGCAACAAACAGACGCATGACAACAGACAGACGCATGACAACGGACAGACGAATGACACAGACAGACGCATGACAACGGACAGACGCATGGCACCACGCTACATGTATGTATCTAGTACATCTCTCTAGTTGGCAGCAACAACGTGTTCTCTTTGTGTACTAAAAATGTCCCGCCAAAAATTCTATCAACAGCTTGCATGCTGCTTTAATCGAATTTTGGTTGTTGTTGCACTTTCAAACGAATCTGCGGATTTGTGAAAAAAGAAAAACACAAAAAGCAATATATCAGCTAAATATATCACACTGTAAAATGTTCATATATTATTTTTTATTACTTCATGATTTTACAATTAACAAAAAAACTTTATATAAAAGTAAAATAAAAAAAAATGTGCATAGCACAGTGCATATGCGCAATTGATGTACGAACTAGCGTAGCGAAGAAAAGAGAAAAACATTGTTTTGTCTGTTTTATCTTTTTGAAGCGACTTTTGAAGCACTTTTAAAGCTATTTACCGCTTCAAAAGTGCTTCACAGGCCTTATTTTTAAGATGCTTATATTCTTTAGAATTGACAAAAACAAAAAAACACACATCTTCATTAATGTTCACGTTCATAAATATTTCGCACGCTTTCCATTGTTACTTGTTGTTCAATATTTAGTAATATCATGAATTATTTTGTATATCATTTAAACATAATAAATACATTAAAATCATAAAAAACGCAAGTCTTCCTTTTCTTGCAGTCTTAGTCTTGCACTTGCTCTTATTCTTTTTTTTTTGCAAAATCTCAATCTTGTTCTCGTTTTTGTTCTTGCAAAAAAAATGCAAGAACAAGATGCAAGAACAAGAAATTTTTAATCATCACTAATGTAAACAAATATCTGCCTTATACTTGAAATGTTTAAACTTGTCGAACTTGCACTTCATTTTTCGTATTTCCTTAAATAGTTACTGAGATGTTAATAATTTGAAACTTTTTTTAAAATTTTTCTTGCATTACCATTGTTTTGTTTATGTCCAAAATTGAGCTGTTTTAACACATCAGTCAAAAATCCATTAGAAGACTTATAAATGGTATTCTATTGAATAGATCCTTTAAAAGAATTAAAAAAGTATTCAAATGAACTTTTCAAAACTTGTTCCACTTTACCCCAAGCTCCCCTATATATTTTACTAATAAAATAAAGCAAAAACCAATATTATTAAAATTTGAATCATTTTTTAACGTAAAAATTTTGCTTGGAGTTGTTGTTAATTCGATTAATGAAACAAAAAACAAATTTTAGACCAAATACCGTTGTTTTGGAAATATCGTTTCTCAAAAAACAACATGTGAATTTTTGTACAACCAAAAATGTGTATTTTGGGAACTCCAAATTTTAATTAATGACATTTTACTTAAGATCTTCTATATAAAAAAAATATGTTTTTCTGTTTCTTTTTATACTTTTTTAAAAACCGTTTTAAACCGGTATAAAACCGAAACCGTTTATATATATATATATATATATATATATATATATATATAAATATATATATATATATATATATATATATATATATATATATATATATATATATATATATATATATATATATATATATATTGCGTATATATTGAAATGAAAATAAAGGCAAATTTTAATATAAAAACAGTTTTTAAAGGCCACTTAAAAAGTTCGTAATCACGTGTTTTATTTACAATTTTTTATATACTGAAAAATTTAAATACATAACAAAACTTTCATATTGTTCCATAATATGAAAGTTTTGTTATGTTTGTTATAAATTAATTTTTTTAACATTTTTGAGTTTCAAAAAGATTTCAATAATTTTAAAACTGTTTAGATACACATTTTATGTCATTCGATAAAGTGTTTTTAAACGATGCAGATATTAATATTGAAAACATATAAATTAAGTGTTTTATTTAGTTCGTGTTGTTTTATTTAGTACTCCAAAGTGAATGACTAGTGCAACTTTTGTTGGAGCGGATAGTGACATTTCTCTTTGAAAAACTAAATAAAAGTGCACTATAAGTGTTTGTTATCAAGGTAATTGACATAAAATTCCATTTATGTTTTCACTCATTCACTGAAAATAGTGAGTGATGAAATTTATTTGAGGAGCAAGCAAATACCTAATGAATTACTATTTCATAGCGAGAAATAAGGCTTTATAAGAAGTTATAAGCTTTTAATGTGATTTTTTTGTATTTCATTGTGACGGGAATTTACTATTATAATAGAAGATAATCTTTTGTCAATTATAAAGTAGTAAACAACCATCATTTTTTGTCATATACAAAAAATGTATTTAGTTTAAACTAGTTTATGATAAACATCATCTTTGTTACGGAAAATTGTTCAAAATCTGCCATTAATTAAAATAAAATGATCAATACTTATTACCATGGTTGATGTATATACAGGTTAGTTCATCTCGACAGATAGTTGGCATACAGAATGTTGAGAATGTCAGGAAAAAAATATTGAAAATAACATTAAAATATTGAAATAATTGTCATTTTAAAATTTATTTAAAGGTAATGTTTTTTGCACTTAATTTTCACTATTTTATTAAAATTTCACTGCACAAATTAAATATTTTACATTCTAAATACACGATGGTTCATTTTGAAGTCCTGGAAATCTTAAAACTATTTTAAATGTTGTGTTTTGTTGATGTTATAATTTTTAGTTTTCTTAATTTTGTGAAATTGTAAACAAATCATTGATGTTCTCTTTTATATTTTTGTAAACAAATGTGGAAACTTTCAAACAGTTTTGAAAAAAAGTAAATGGCGCCTGAATTTTAAAGATGACTTAACCTGTATATACTTCAACCATGCTTATTACAAGTACAGCAGCGTCCATACAATATTTTAAATTTAATTTTGATACAGAGTAGCTGTAGGGTGTCGCATTTTTATACCGTACACTAAGAGTGAAAGGGTATATTCAGTTTGGTATGCCGTTTGTAACACCCAGAAGGAAGCATCTCCGGTATGAAAAAGTATATATATTCTTGAACAGCATGACCTCCTGAGTCGATTTAGCGATGTCCGTCTATCTGTCTGTTGAAATCACGATTACAGAAAAACTAGAAGAGCTAAATAAATGAAACTCCTTATTTAGATTACTTATATATCTACGCTGTCTGTCAGTGAAAATGGGCATGATCCATTATGATCTGTGAACCGACCACTTATGTTCAAATTTATCATATAAAACACATCTACTGGTGAATTTTACTGTATACGTGTTCAGGTAAACTTTTTTTTGGTCAAATATATATTGACTACATGCTCAAATACATGAAAACAATGTTCTCCCGCGAATCGACTTGTAGTTCCCAAAAAAAAAATCGAAATTCGGTGCACCTACCCATATGTAAATATGGGTATCAAATGAATGGACATTCTTCTGCGATTGAAAGTTTGGAGTTATTTTCAGGATTCGTATACCCTGGTGACCTATATACTACTTTGAAAGGTAACCACAAATATGTGTAGGGTATTTATAGTCGGCTTAGACCGACTATAATTTTGATAATCCTAACTATTATAATAACACCTACTAAAATATGTCCCTACTTTAAAATTTCCCATGTGATCTAACCTTCCCAAGTGGTTTATTTTTGTTCATGTCAAATTTTCAAAAATTTCAGTTCAGTCGCTTAGAAGCATTCGTTGACGACAGATGTATATTTGAGTTTTTTAACCCATTAAAACCTGCCGAATCAGATACACACCAGGAGATTACGCAATGCAATTTTTCCCATCATATTTTCCCATAATGCGTACATCAGATGCTAAGAATTTTGTTCGATTTTGCATCTAGCACCACTACATTATCTATATATATAAAACTCTTGGTCCGTCTGTCAGTCAGTCTGTCGGTCTGTCTGTCTGTCTGTCTGTCTGTTTGTTCCAGCATCACGTCTATACCGCTGAACCGATTTAAGTGAAATTTTGCACCAGGATACTATGGAGTCCGGAGGGTGTCACAGGCTATATATGGGCGGAATTGGACAAAGGGGAGTGGCACCTCCCATACAACCTAAACTTTTAAAACGAGTTATCTCGGCACATACACAAGCAAAGAAGATGAAATAAAAAACTCAAATACAAAAAAAAAAAAATACAAAAGCAAAAACACAAAAGCAAAAATCAAATACAAAATCAAAAGTAAAAGCACAAAACTTAAGCAATAACTCAAAAACAACAGAAAAATAAAAAAGGATAATCTATCCACACTAAAACTCACCATACTAAAATTCACCACACTAAAACTCACCACACTAAAATTCACCACACTAAAACTCACCACACTCAAATTCACCACACTAAAACTCACCACACTAAAACTCACCACATTGAAACTCACCATACTAAAATTCACCACACTAAAATTCACCACACTAAAATTCACCACACTAAAACTCACTACACTCAAATTCACCACACTCAAATTCACCACACTCAAATTCACCACACTAAAACTCACCACACTATCTCACCACACTAAAACTAACCACACTAAAACTTCTACTGGGAAAAACTCTACGGGAAAGAATTCTACGGGAAAGAAATCTACTGGGAAGAATTCTACGGGGAAGCACAGTCTGAGAAAGAATTGTATATGAGATAAGTTGTTTTAACGGAGAATTAGTATGGTTTTGGTTACTACATTTATAAAACCAATAAAAAATACGTCCACGGGTCCCTGATATAAATAATAAAAATGTTATTTATATTAATAAAATTGCTCCATAACCTTGCATTCATAAATTCTTTGCACGAGTCGTGTACGGGTCCAGCTAGTATATGTATAAAATTGTATATCTTTGCGTGCAATTCGCTCCATTTTAATCAAATATTTCATAAACAAATTTTAAAAAATATCCCGAAAAATTTCAGTAAGATAAAGTTTAAAACATTTTTTCGAACTTTTGACAGCAAACACATTGCGAACTAATATTTATATGTTTTTCAAGAGAGCTTAGAGAATTGTGATAAATTACTCTCTCGACACACTTTTTTGATAACACAAATTTCTTTTTGATTTTTTGCAAAAACTAATATCTGGACACAGATTTTTTTGCCAATTATCCGTAGGGCAAGGTTCATATTTTATTTTGTGAAAAAGTTTGCATCTGCAACATTTCGAAATCGTGCGATAACTTGCGATATATAGTACCAAAAACGGCCTTTTTAGCAACTTTGACTAGATTTTGTGCAAGATTCTGAGTACCCAGCAAGAATCATGAGATTGAAATCAACCAGAATCAATAGGTTTCATTCCAGATTAAAATCCTTGTAGAACAGTGCTATCAGGAAGAAAATTAGTTCGTTCTACATCCAAAAATCAAAAAGATTTGAATAAAAGGATTAAAATAAAGATACACGTGTCTCTCACTTTCTTAGTTTGTGGCTGATAGTGGTTCGAAATATAGGCCGACAGAAGGATTAACATGATGTAATGTTTTTCCTTTGGAAATCGCGCAAAAGATCATAAATAAAAAGTGTGTGACACGGGTAAATTTATTTTAGTCCTTTTATTAAAATTTTTTGATTTTTGGATGTGTAACGAATAATTTTTTTTTTTATGGGCGATGTATTAAGTTGTTGTTAGAGAATAAAATAAAAAATTAATATTTTTTTTTTTCTCATTCACAAAATACTTTGCATAAAGTTGTCTTTTAATTTACGCCCAACAAAGATTATGGGGCCAGATTTCGCGAGATTTCAACTCTCAGACATCGCGTGAAGCATTGCTCGTATTGTAATCAAAATTTCATCCGAAGGGTCCTGCGAAGAAATTTTTGCTTTTACGCAAGTTGCTCATTCCGAAGATAAATAATTACTAGTCTATGGTGGAGCAATTAAATCTATACTCTGACATTGTCGATAAGCTCGTGGAAGTGGACATAATATACCAGAAGAATTTCTGGCAATAATACTGCTGAATAGTCTTCACGATAATTATGAAAATTTCGTGATTGCAATTGAATCACGGGACTCTTTCCCAAAAGTGGAGGCGTTGAAGATGAAGCTTATGAAGGAGTACGAGAGACGCAGTAGCAGCAAATTGGATGAAGATGTGCAACTGAGAACCACATCTGGCGACGACGTCATATTGTGAGAAGTTCTGTACGTACCAAAGCTCAACTTCAAATTTATTTCTATCTCGAAAGCAAGGTTGTAAAAAAGCTCAAATCGCTCAACACTTATAGCTCAAATGAGGTAGTTGAGCGATGGTCGAACGCTCAAATGTTGACCGGACTTATCTGATGAGCGGACTCATCTGATGAGCGGACTCTTCTGATGAGCGGACTCAACAGCATGAGCTGACGTCAGATGAGCGCGCTCAACTAAAAAATTCAAAATTTGAGCGCCGCTCAACTATTGTCACAATTAAAAATTTTGATAACAATATGACAATTTTACTTCGACTACTTGACCCATTTGGAATATCACACAAATGCGTTTTTAAATGAAAGTGTTTCAACGAAAAGAGATGTGCATCCAGGCGCCCCAGTAGACATTGCGTCATTGGACATTTTTTTATACTAATTGGTTCCTTTGGGATTTGACCAGAACCTAACTGCGTCATTGGACATTTTTTTAGACAAATTGTTTCCTTTGGGATTTGCCCAGAACGTAACTGCGTCATTGGACATTTTTTTGGCAAATTGGTTCCTTTGGGATTTGACCAGAACCTAACTGCGTCATTGGACATTTTTTTGGACAAATTGGTTCCTTTGGGATTTGACCAGAACCTAACTGCGTCATTGGTCATTTTTTTTTTAGACAAATTGGTTCCTTTGGGATTTGACCAGAACCTAACTGCGTCATTGGACATTTTTATAGACAAATTGGTTCCTTTGTGATTTGACCAGATTCTAACTGCGTCATTGGATATGCCCAGAATATTCCCAGTTATGTTCTGGGCAAATCGCAAAGGAACAACTTTCTCCAATAAAATGTTCAATGACGCAGTTAGGTTCTGGTCAAATCCTAAAGGAACCAATTTGTACAAACAAATTTCCAATGACGCAGTTAGTTCTGCACAAATGCCAAAGGAACCAATTTGTCCAAAAAAATGTCCAATGACGCAGTTAGATTCTGGCCAAATCCCAAAAGAATCATTTTGTCCAATAAAATGTCCAATGACGCAGTTAGGTTCTGCCCCAATGCCAAAGGAACCAATTTGTCCAACAAAATGTCCAATGACGCAGTTAGATTCAATGACGCAGTTAAGTTCTGCCCAAATGCTAAAGGAACCAATTTGTCCAAAAAAATGTCCAATGACGCAGATAAGTTCAGGCCAAATCCCAAAAGAATTAACTTGTCCAAAAAAAAAAAGTCTACTGATGCGTCTGGATGCGTATCTCTTTCCGTAGAAACACTTTCATTTAAAAACGCACCTTTGTGAAATTCCATATGCGTCAAGTAGTCGATGTGCAAATATTTGTCATCAAAAATTTTAATTTCGACAATAGTTGAGCGGCGCTCAAATTTTGTCTATTGCTTAGTTGAGCGCGCTCAGCTCATGCTGTTGAGTCCGCTCATCAGTTGAGCGCGCTCAACATTTGAGCGTTGGTCTATCGCTCATCTGTTGAGTCCGCTCATCAGATGAGTCCGCTCAACATTTGAGCGATCAACCATCGGTCAACCCCCTTCGCTCAAGCTCATTTGAGCGTACTTGAACGATGAGTTGAGCGATGAGCTTTAGTCAGCTCATTAACAACCTTGCTCAAAGGCAATAGATGTGGGTCAAATTGTGACATTCATAAGAAGAAATGTGACAGTCTGTGATGGAATCTTTCTTCGTGCGGAAAAATATAATCAACTGTATGTTTGTAACAACAGTCATGACGAAAGTTCGCGGACATGTCTCTTCTTTTGCATCAGCGATTCGGCCATCCAAATGCGAAAAATCTATCCGAGCTAGCTGAAAGAGCTTTAGTGCGCGGTTTAAATATAAAGAACATTCCGAGGGACATCGAGAGGTGCTACAAGACGAAACTTTATGTACAACAATTCCTGACGACGGAAAGCTATCGAGCAAAGGAAGTCCTGGAGCCGGTTAATACGGATATCTGTAGACCGATGCGCATTACATCTTGCGGTGGTGCCAGATAATTTGCGTTATTTATAGATAAGCACTCGTGTGTTTCTTGAAATTATTTAATGCATTCACCAGTTTTATTGCTGTGGCTGAGAGACAGACTGGAAAAAAGTAGAAGATACTACGGAGCGACAACGCACACAATTTTCGACAAATTTGGAGAATTTAGGCGTGAGAAGACAGTTGCCAGTCGAATGCACGCCGCAACAGAACGACCTGAACGTGCTAATTGCGTGCGACCAGGAAAATGAAGTGGTTAACATACCAGCACTGGCGGATAACGTTCCTGAACCCATTAATGCGAGCGTCCAGGAGGATGAAGTGGCACTGGTGGATTACGCTCCTGAATATCGCATAGAAGAAGAAACTACACAGACAGAACTGAACAACGGATATTTTAATTATAAACGTTGTACATTTAAAAAATGTACATGATTAAAAACATTGATGAAAAACAAAACAAATTTAATGATGACATTTAATTCCTAGAAAATGTGTCAAATTATTTTTTTTGATGATGATTTGACAAAATGAAAAATTCAAAAACAGATAAAAAAAAGCAGAACAAAACAAAAATTTTTTTTTTTTTATATTTTCTCATATTTTTTTTTTTACATTACCTTTGGTTGGTTGCAGATTGCAACAATCCACTCCTATGGACTAATACGCTGGACCATAAACTTGGATCCTTGCGGAGCTTAGATTGCTTCATCAACTAGGCCATCGTTGAACTCGCTCAACGTAACGAAGAAGTTCTGATAGTTCTGCAAAACAATAGAACTGTGCGAAATGTTTTTATTCGCATAATGTACACAACTATATTTTTATTGGCAGTACATTTACCTTTTACATTTTAATTACGTTCGTAATGATTTATCACGTTCATAATAGATTTTTTTAAAACTGCATAATTAAAAATTTTAATTATGTACGTAATTAATAACATCACAAACAACTTAGGCGCCAAACATGATTGATTTAAATATGTATATCATTGATATTTCTCTCTGTGTAGATCCATACAACGCGATGAGGCAACAGTTTCAGATGCGGGAGACCTTACTTGCAAAGTATTGCGATCTGGTTGGCGAGTTTTTTACAGTTTTATGGGTGCTGAAGAAAACGACAATCCATTAACTGTGACATATGTGATGTCACGCAGCGATCGGTCCAAATGGTTGGAATCGATGAAGTCAGAGATCAAGTCATTAATGTCAAAGCAGTCATGGATTTGGTTTGCAAGCCAATCATTACTCCAGTTGTGAAGTGCAAATGCATCTTTACAGTGAATAATGGAAAAATCGATCGCTACAAGTCAAGATTTGTAGCGAAGAGGTATGCAGCCAGAGATTCTGAAGAAGATTGGATTCCTCCGCAGCGACGTGGATTAGTATACGCACACTAATCCAATCAATCACAAACATGGAAGTAGTCATTCTGATTGCGTACGTCGACGATATCCTGATGGCGTGTTCGAGAGAAAATTTCCTGCAATTAATCAAGACGAAAATTGGTGAACATTTGGAGGTGGTAGGCAAAGGTCCCGTAGATTACTTTCTGGGGATGGAAATCGAGATAAAGACGGCTATAGGACCTTTGAGCGTTTCGCAGAAAAGGAGCGACGTAGATTAGTGTGTGTATACAATAAACATAAACATGGAAGTATTCATTCTGTTTGTGTACGTCAACGATATCCTCATGGAGTATTCTAGAGAGGATTTACAGCAATCAATCAATAAAGGCCCCGTAGATTACTTTCTGGGGATGGAAATCGAGATAAAGTCGGCTATAGGACCTTTGAGCGTGAACTTGAGGTGTGAACTGCATTGGATCCGGGTCAACAGTTTAAGAAATGTTCTGATGATTGTGTGAACTGCAACATGGTTGACGAAGTAAAATACCAATCACTAATTGGGTCGTTAATGTAATCGGGTCGTTAATGCCTTGTACATAGCCAGACATTCTACCACTGGTCTAAAGTTTATTTAAACTGCTCTGCACTTTGAAGTGCCAAGTCAGATTTGAGCCGAATATTTTGGGTAAATATAAAGGGTTTCGATTGTTTGGCTGTTAAGTGATAATTGATTTTATTTTCATATAAACATCCTATATATACTCTTAATCCTAGTTTTCACCTACATTTTACGTAACTCTTTTGACAATTAAAAACAAAGAATAGTAAATAGTGATGTACATTGAGTAACTTACACCCTCACCCTCAAGTGAAAAAATTATAATTTTTATAGTTCAATCAAAAATAATAATTTTTAAACTTAAAACTAACAATGTTTGTTGAGCTTAGAACTAACGATATTTATATACTTATATGTATATAATTTTTATTTAAAAATTATTAATTTATTATAATCCATTTCTTTAACATGTTGTTGTTATATATTTTTTAATTTACCTTGAATTTTTAATACTGAGTTTACTCCCTCACTTTTAATTACTATAAATTGTCCACGATATAGTGGTTGATTTTTCTTTCTATTAATGTTTTTTACTAGTACTAATTATCCTACCTCTAATATGAGTGGATTCGTAACATGATTTTTCTCTATTCGTTTCTTTTTTACCTCTTCTATTAAATTCTTTATTTTCTAAAATAAAAATTTCAATCTATGTTTTAGTTCTTGTGCATAATAATCTATGTTGTACG
The DNA here is from genome assembly GCA_951804985.1 of Dryomyza anilis. Taxonomy (NCBI): domain Eukaryota; kingdom Metazoa; phylum Arthropoda; class Insecta; order Diptera; family Dryomyzidae; genus Dryomyza; species Dryomyza anilis. The sequence continues at coordinate 76,556,381 of OX638135.1, read as the reverse complement.
CTATTTTCTCTTTATTAATTTTATCGTTTGGCAAATATGGTAGTTTTACAAAAACTAGCTCATAAGGCGAGTAATTTGTATCTACATGCGGAGTAGTATTGTATGCGAAAGAGTAATGGTCTATCGCTCATCTGTTGAGTCCGCTCATCAGATGAGTCCGCTCAACATTTGAGCGATCAACCATCGGTCAACCCCCTTCGCTCAAGCTCATTTGAGCGTACTTGAGCGATGAGTTGAGCGATGAGCTTTAGTCAGCTCATTAACAACCTTGCTCGAAGGCAATAGATGTGGGTCAAATTGTGACATTCATAGGAAGAAATGTGACAGTCTGTGATGGAATCTTTCTTCGTGCGGAAAAATATAATCAACTGTATGTTTGTAACAACAGTCATGACGAAAGTTCGCGGACATGTCTCTTCTTTTGCATCAGCGATTCGGCCATCCAAATGCGAAAAATCTATCCGAGCTAGCTGAAAGAGCTTTAGTGCGCGGTTTAAATATAAAGAACATTCCGAGGGACATCGAGAGGTGCTACAAGACGAAACTTTATGTACAACAATTCCTGACGACGGAAAGCTATCGAGCAAAGGAAGTCCTGGAGCCGGTTAATACGGATATCTGTAGACCGATGCGCATTACATCTTGCGGTGGTGCCAGATAATTTGCGTTATTTATAGATAAGCACTCGTGTGTTTCTTGAAATTATTTAATGCATTCACCAGTTTTATTGCTATGGCTGAGAGACAGACTGGAAAAAAGTAGAAGGTACTACGGAGCGACAACGCACACAATTTTCGACAAATTTGGAGAAGTTAGGCGTGAGAAGGCAGTTTCCTGTCGAATGCACGCCGCACAGAACGACCTGAACGAGCTAACAGAACAGTCATTGAGATGGCGCGCTGCATGCTAATTGATTCTGGACTGCAAGAATCGCTATGCGAAGAGGCTGCCAACACTGCAGTATATCTGTGAAATCGGTGTCCAAAGACTGCCTTGGAAAGCAAAACATCAGCTGAGGCATGGACTGATGTTAAGCCTATGGTCTCGCATTTGGATGCAAAGTTTGGATGCAGAGTCATCATGTTGGACAAGGTATTGAGTGTGTGCTGACCGGGTATTGTACAGAGTCGAAGGCTTATCGATTGTACAATACGAAAACAAAAACTTTATATACAAGCAGAGATTTAAGGTTTTTGAAGCATTCAATGAAAAATACGTCAACCGGGAAATGTGATATACATGCTACATGCGGAGTAGTATTGTATGCGAAAGAGTAATAGGGAATCGAATAGTCCCATTCATCAACTTTACAAAAATTTAATAAAAATTCACTATTTACCCTATGATTTCTTTCTATCGAGCCCAAAGTCTCATGATGATGCGGAGCACTAAAATCTGTTCAATATCTAATAGGTTCCATATTTCAGACATTAATTGGTTGGTAAACTCTACTACTACTTATTGGGTTAATTTTATCGTAAGTATATATCTATAATGGTTCGACAAGCGTAAAGGACCTACGGTATATATCGATACTACTTCAAAACTTGTTCCTGGCGTGTCTGTTAAAGTGAATTTCTCTTTTGTATGTTTTGTTTGTTTATTTATCTTACTAGCTGGACCCGTGCACGACTCGTGCCGAGATTTTGTGAATTCAAATATATGGAGCAATTTTAGTAACACAAAAAACATTTTTATGGGTTTTATAAATGTGGTAACCAAATAATAATTCTCCGCCAAAACAACTTTTCTCAAGGACAATTCTTTCTCAGACTGCTCTTCCCCGTAGAATTATTGCCAGTATAAATCTTCCCCGTAAAATTCTTCCCCATAGAACGCTTTCCAGTAGAATTCTTCCCGTAGAATTCATCCCGGTAGAATTCTTTCCCGTAGATTTTTTCCCAGTAGAAGTTTTAGTGTGGTGGGTTTTAATGTGGTGAGTTTCGGTGTGGTGAGTTTAGGTATGGTGAATTTTGGTGTGGTGAGTTTAAGTGTGGTTAGTTTTAGTGTGGTGAATTTTGGTGTGGTGAGTTTTAGTGTGGTTAATTTTAGTGTGGTGAGTTTTAGTGTAGTGAGTTTTAGTGTGGTTAATTTTAGTGTGGTGAGTTTTTGTGTGGTGAGTTTTAGTGTGGTGAATTATAATGTGGTGAGTTTTGTGTGGTGAATTTTAGGGTGAGTTTTAGTGTGGTGAATTATAGTGTGGTGGGTTTTAGTGTGATGAATTTAAGGGTGAATTTTAGTGTGGTGAATTTTAGTGTGGTGAGTTTTAGTGTGGTGAGTTTTAATGTGGTGAAATTTTAGTGCGGTGAGTTTTAGTGTGGTGGGTTTTATTGTGGTAAATTTTAGAGTGGTGAGTTTTAGTGTGGTGAGTTTTAGTGTGGTCAATTTTATTGTGGTGAGTTTTAGTGTGGTGAATTATAGTGTGGTGTGTTTTAGTGTGGTGAGTTTTAGTGTGGTGGGTTTTAGTGTGGTGAATTTTAGGGTAAATATTAGTGTGGTGAATTTTAGTGTGGTGAGTTTTAGTGTGGTAAATTTTAGTGTGTTAAATTTTTGTGTGGTGAGTTTTAGTGTGGTGAATTATAGTGTGGTGGGTTTTAGTGTGGTGAATTTTAGTGTGGTGAGTTTTAGTGTGGTGAGTTTTAGTGTGGTGAGTTTTAGTGTGGTGAATTTTAGTGTGGTGAGTTTTAGTGTGATGAGTTTTAGTGTGGTGAGTTTTAGTGTGGTGAGTTTTAGTGTGGTGAATTTTAGTGTGGTCAATTTTATTGTGGTGAGTTTTAGTGTGTTGAGTTTTAGTGTGGTGAGTTTATTATTTCTTTTTTTTTTTTGTTTTTCCTTTAGTTTGGATTGTAGTTTTATGTGATTGGTTTTGTATTTTGGCTTTTGTTTCGTGCTTTTGCTTTTAACATTTTTATACCCTACACCTATGAGGTACAGGGTATATTAACTTTGTGCATATATTGTAACGCCCCTTAGGAGGTGTGTCCGGTATGGAAAAGTATATATATTCTTGATCAGCATTACTACCCGAGTCCGTTTAGCCATGTCCGTCTGTCTGTCTGTCCGTCTTGCTGTCTTGCTGTCCGAATACAGAATAACTTGAGAAATACTGATCAGAATGCGATGAAATTTCGTCTCATTATATTTTAGCCAAAAGTAGGAAGTGAGTTTGAAAATGAGCCAAATCGGTCATCGGACACGCCCACCTCCCATACAAGTCACTTTTATATAACTCTTTCGGAACTAATAACTCGAAAAGTATTCGAGGTATAGTTATAAAATTTAAAAGGTATTGTTAGAATTCACCTATAAATATGTGGTCCAAAAATGGGCGTGATCCGCCCACTTTTTTTTTTCATTATTTCCCGGGTTTTCATAGTGGAAATTTGATATGTAAATTATTAAAATCAAATCTGTGAAATATTAGCATTTCAAAATTTTAAATATAGGCGTGGTCGGCCCAATTATATTTTTCAATTTTTTTTTTAGTTGTTCATACTTTTATATACATTTTTTAATTTATGGGGATATAAGACGTAAATTTCTGAAATATAAATAATATTCTGAGGGTGGGGAGGTTCAGTATAATTAAAAACTTTAAAATTATGGTATGAAATTAAATATCCCACATTAATATCCCCACCAAAGGTGTAGGGTATTCCATAGTCGGGCCCGACCGACTATAAAAATCCGCCCCATGTGACCGAACTTACCCATATGACCTAACTTTCCTAACTCGTTTTTTTTGTATTTGAGTTTTTTGTTTCATGTTCGTAGCTGGTGAAAGTGCCGAGTTATATCGTATTGAACGTTTAGGTTGTATGGGAGGTACCACGCCTCTTTGTCCAATCCCGCCCATAAATTTCAAGAAAATCGGATCAGCCGTTTGGACGGAGAAGCGGAACAAACAAACGGACAAACCAACAAAGAGATTTATTATATGTATAGGATATTGTTCGCAATTAAGTAAATATTTTATATCATTTTGCTCATATCTTTCCGTATATATCTTCGTTTTAATTTTAAAATTGTTTTTCTAACACCTAAATAACCTCCGTGTGTAGAATTATGATACTCTTTCATTAATCTTTTCGGTGTTTCTTTGTATAAAGTTTTGATTGGTTCCTCATACATTATATCTTTAAATTATTTCTCTCTTATTGCAACTTGTTAAATATTGTTTTAAATTCTTCTATGGGCATAGATTCAAATATTATATCTTTCATGTTCAAAATCGTATATTTTAACATTTTGCATTTTTGATGATAGTTTCTCCAAAGTCAGCTGTGTGCTCAGTGGATTTTCGCAATTATTAACTTCAATGCTACATCCAGAACCGTGTGGTAAAACCTTAGTTTTCTTACATTAAAATCTGGATATTGTAAAATTGGTGGATTGATAAGTTGTGATTTTAATGTATTGAATGATTCTTGACAATTTTTGTCCCAAACAAACTTCATGTTATTCTTTAAAAAAAAAGTTTTAATTTTTTGAGATATCTGCAAAGTTTGGAATAAAACGTCTGTAATAATTACAAAAAGCCACAAATTTCCTTATTTCATCTGCATTTTCAGGGATTGGATAATTTTTTTATTACATTGTTCTTAGCTGGATCAGTTTTGATTGCATTATTAGTTATAAGATGACCGAGATATACGACCTCAGCCTTTAAGAAACTGCATTTATTTGCATTATTTTTTAATTCAATTTTCTCAATCTATGAAATACTTTTGTTAAATTTTCATTGTGATGTTTCAAACTACATCCAAAGACAATGATATCATCGACGTATAAAAAAGCTTCTGCATCTAGACCATTTAATGTGATCGTCAGCATACTTTGAAAACTATTAGAATTAGATATTTTCACACCAAAATTGAAAATGGCCATTTCCAGCGGAAAAAGATGCGATTCCTCATCTAAATTTATCTGGTGGAATGAACTAGTCATGTCCAATGTTGAAATGTAGTTTGCTCTTCCTAATTTGACAAGCACATCTTCTACTCTTGTTAAAGGAAATTTTTCGTTGACGATTTTATCGTTTAACTTTCGAAAATCTACGACTGAACGCCATTTCATTTCATCAGTAGTTGATTTCTTGGGTACTACAAGCAATGGTGAGTTGAGCATTCGGTAAGCTCAATAATGTCGTCGACTAATAATTGCTCATTTGCTTATTTATCTCTTTCATTTGCGTTTGCGGTAGTCTATAATTTTTTATATAATCGGGTGTTAAATCTGTTTTTTTGTATTAGCTGTGTGTAAAAATTGTTTACAATTAGTTTTTCTTCAGAGAGATGAAAAATATCCTGATATTCTTTAAAAATTTTAATTATTGAATTTTTTGCAACTGGATCACTACTACCTATGTCTAAATTCTCCAATAGAGTATATAACGTATGCAGAATAAAATTGCAACAAATTTTGCAACGCTGTGTAAAAAAAGTACAAAAGATGTCAATCTTGTACCGTAATATTTCGATTAGTACATGTTTTGTGATATTTATACCCTACACTAAGAGTGAAAGGGTATATTCAGTTTGGTACGCCGTTTGTAACACCCAGAAGGAAGCATCTCCGGTATGGAAAAGTATATATATTCTTGATCAGCATGACCTCCTGAGTCGATTTAGCGATGTCCGTCTGTCCGTCTGTCTGTCTGTCCGTCTGTCTGTCCGTCTGTCTGTCTGTCTGTCTGTTGAAATCCCTAAGACTTTTAAAATTGAAGAGCTAGATAAATGAAACTTATAACTTAGATTACTAATATACCTACGCTGTATGTGCGAAAAAATTGGCGAGATCGGTCCATTGTGACCTATGATCCGACCACTTATGTTCAAATACCTCATATAAAATGTACATATAAAGATCAATTTTTATGTATACGTGCTTAGGTAAACTTTTTTGGTCAAATATATATTGATATCATGCTCAAATACATGATAATAATGTTTTACGGCGAAAAGACTTGTGGTTCACAAAAAAAAAATCGAAATTCGGTACACCTACCCATTTGTAAATATGGGTATCAAATGAATGGAAATTCTTCAGCGATTGAATGTTTGTAGTTATTTTCAGGATTCGTCTACCCTGGTGACCTATATATCACTTTGAATGGTAACCACACATATGTGTAGGGTATTTATAGTCGGCTTAGACCGACTATAATTTTGATAATCCTAACTATCATAATTACACCTACTTTAAAATTTCCCATGTGATCTAACCTTCCCAACTGGTTTTTTATAAGTTTTGTTAAGATTGGTCGTTTATTTATTTTGCAATGACAACAAAAGGAGAAGAACGACACAATAATACTTTTTATGAAAATGGAAATGCTCTACATATTTTACTTTATCATTTATAGGTTTTTATTCCTTCGAGAAAATGTTTTCCCTGCCATTCATTTCCATCCAATGTAAAATATGACTCAACTTCCATGATGCAAATAATATAATTTTTGGCGTAGAATGTATTTTTTATCAAACTTTTTAATCGGGTTTTTTGTGTGACTTCTTGAGCTTCAGAAACAGTTGGCTTGTTCTTTCTGAACTTTTTAATAATTCTTATTTCATTCAGATACTTCTTAATCGTTTTTCCATTGCAGTGAAACTTTTTTCGAAATTCCCTATTTGATTTAGCAATTTACCATCGTTATTATGCTCAAATACATGAAAATAATGTTTTCCCACGAAACGACTTGTGGTTTCCAAAAAAATAAATTGAAATTCGGTACACCTACCCATTTGTAAATATGGGTATCAAATGAAAGAAAATTCTTCAGGGATGGCAAGTTTGTAGTTGTTTTCAGGATTCTTATACCCTGGTGACCTATATACCACTTTGAATGGTTACCACACATATGTGTAGGGTATTTATAGTCGGCTTAGACCGACTATAATTTTGAAAATCCTAACTATCATAATAACACCTACTTTAAAATTTCCCATGTGATCTAACCTTCCCAACTGGTTTTTTCTTATTCTATACCGATCCAGTATTCTATAAATCATGCAACGATGTTCTCCTTGCTTAACAAAATGGGAAACTATCTCCGATTTCTTTCAATGAGAATAATTTTGGAAAAAATTACAAATGTGTTTTCGAAGTTCTACTTCTTTTGTTCTTATTGCAAAAAAAATAAACGACCAATCTTAACAAAAATTATAAACCAATATCACAAAACATGTACTAATCGAAATATTACGGTACAAGATTGACAGCTTTTGTACTTTTTTTTACACAGCGTTTCAAAATTTGTTACAATTTTATTCCGCATACGTTAGCCTATTCTCATTTTTTGTATTTATTTTGTTGTGGTATTTAATACTTTTACATGCACGCAGAGAAATAATATGGTTGCGCTTTGATCGCTACAACCATGCTATGGTCTTTACAATCCTCCATGGCTGTCACAATCAAAGTATAGTATTTTCAATTCTTAATATGAAGACAATATAGTTCAAACAAATTTCTATTAATAACATTAACTGCTCGTGTTTAATACAAATGTGTATAACAAATTTCAGTGATTAATCGTGTGCTCGCGTTGTCAACTCCATGACGGTGATGCTGTACTTTACACGAAAGTTATTGTACACGATAAAACTCAAACGATGCTGTGCGGCAATTGCAAGCACAGCTCGCACAGAGTACAGCTTCACGGAGTTTGAAAAATTGTGTATTTTATTTAAAAATTTATTATATAATAAAAAATGTTGATAAAATAATCAATTAGTAAAACATGTGTCTTATTTATAATTTCTTTTCAATCCGCTTTTTCAGAATTTAGGATAATTATAATACAATAATATGATCACGTATAATCATAATATGGTTGTATAAAATCGAAATACGATTACTGACAACCTTAGTATGGTTGTGTGGAATCATGCTATGGTCACTGACAACCATACTATGGTCACTGACAACCATACTATGGTCACTGACAACCATATTATGGTCACTGACAACCATAGTATGGTTACTGACAACCATATTATGGTCACTGACAACCACAGTATGGTCACTGACAACCACAGTATGGTTGTGTGAAATCGGCGTATGATCACTGAGAACCATGGTATGGTTGTAGAAAAAATGTTGTTCATAAATGGAATAAACGCCATTAATTGAGACACCGTTCATAATATATGGAAAAAATCATTCTATTTATGAACTATTCTTCGTATATACGAATCGCACAATTTATATAAAAAAACGCGTTCATAATAGTTATGAATTACGTTCATTAAGGTATTCATTTTTTGACGCAAAACAGCGCTGCCTCTACGTCACGTACAATTCAGCATAAAGGCGATACTGAAAAATAAAAGACCAGTCGACAAAACGGAGCATAGAAAATACAACACTAGGTAGGAAGTAGGCATTTGAGTATTTGTGTATGTGTGCAACTGCAGCCATGTTGAGAATTCTATAAAAAGATATTTTTATTTTGCTGATGCGCCATGCGTCATACCGCATGATGGGCAGCGATTATTTGCACTACTCGTCGTTACGCGTCGATAGTCGATGATAGCATATACAATTCTTAGTTTTGATTATACGTATGTCATTTCGTACAAATAGACCGAATCGTTTCATTTGTTGTTTACAACTCCAAAAAAACGTGCGCCGTAGGTACTTAACATCGCTCAACAACAAACAGCAGCAATAGGCAGCAACAGCAAGAGTAGAATGTAATGTAAGTAGTTAAAAACATAAATAAATTTAAAAAATAAAATGAAATAACAAAAATTAATATAATAAAATACAAAAAAATAATAAAGAAAAAATAGTTTTTATTTTTATTTTTAAATAGTTTATTATGTTATAACTATCATGAATTTTTTCAAAAATATTATGAATAAGTTCATCAATATTACGAATTTTTTCATGACGGTTTTATGAACGATTCATACATTCGATGAATTTGGTCATTGGTTGAGTAACAATGAAAAATTCATAAAATTGATGAACAAATTCATAAATAGTATGAACTTTTTTTTTCTGTGTACCATTGTCACTAATACCTGAGACAGACATCTGGTATTCATATCATAGTATTTGAAATACTAGATGTGTGTCTCACAATATTATAATATTTTTGATTTCATTGTGGTATTTATCTGGTACAAATACCACGAAACTATTCGTAGTATTTTTGTAGTTTTCGTTTAAACACAGCCAAATTTCAAAAGCTTTCCGAAAGCTTTTTGTCAAAAGAAGCTCTTTGTACTGAAATGTCATAATAAATTCAAAAAAATAAATAAATTATTTGAAATTGTTTTTCAAAATTTTATTGAAAAATGAATATTAGAAACTGAATTTTATTGAACTGCATTTAATTGGCAGCACAAAAATAAAATTTCAATGTAGTAAAGCTACAATATTTAGAAAAAATATAAGTGTCCACTGAGGATCTGCAAGTAAAGGAAACCTATCGTGTAAAAAACGTTGTTTTCACTTTTATTAGAAGTCTGTAATAGAAAAACAAAAAATAAAAATTGTCACGACTTTCAAAAAATAGTGCTCTTTACAGCGGACTAGAATATATTATTCTCTAGTAACCGCATAGCTTTATTTACTACACAAACTATACTACGTTATGTCTGTCACCTATCTGTATTTAGAATATTATAGTATTGTTATTATAATAACTTTACTAGATGTCTGTCTCAGGTATAAGGGTCATATTATGGTACGCAATATTGTCACTGAGGATCATATTAGACAAATTATATGATTTCCTACAAACATAACTCCGTCAAAGCGGCACTATCCTCAACAAAAGTGTCATGCTGCTCGCATATGCCGACGATATTGATATCATTGGCAGGAGCACACGAGCAGTCATCGCAGCATTCTCCAGATTGGAGAAAGAGTCGCGTCGAATGGGTCTAGCGGTGAACGAGGACAAGACGAAGTTCCTTGTGTCAACAAGCAAAAAAGAGTCCGTGCGTCTTGGACAAAAAGCTGATTTTGACACCCACAAGTTCGACATTGTGAAGGACTTCGTCTTTCTGGGATCCAGCGTAAACAGCAACAATGGCGTCAGCCTGGAGATAAAACGGAGAATAACTCTTGCCAGCAGGTGCTACTTTGGGCTCAGTAGGCAATTGAAAAGTAGAGCCCTCTCTCGCCGGACAAAAATAACGCTCTACAAGTCACTCATCATGCCCGTCCTACTTTATGGTGCAGAAACATGGACGCTGGCCTCCACCGATGAGAGAGTACTGGGAGCGTTCGAGAGAAAGATTCTCCGTAAAATCTTTGGCCCTATCTGCTTTGCTAACGAGTATCGAATCAGGATGAACCACGAGCTGTATGAGTTATTCGACGACATTGACATAGTCAAGCGAATCAAGATCCAGCGGCTAGGTCATGTCGAACGAATGGATGAAAACTTTCCAGCCAAGGAGGTGCTTGAATTGAAACTCGAAGGTGGACTGCGTTGAACAGAGCGTCCAAATCTGCGTTGGAAAGACCAAGTTGAGGACAACCTGACAACGCTTGGTATTTCTAACTGGCGTAAGCGCAAAGCAGATCCGACTGGCGCGGCTTCATCTCAGAGGCCAAAACCGACCAACGGTTGTAAGGGCCATTTAAAAAGAGAAGAAGAACAACTATAACCGCCAATCATAGTATGATGCCGTTCAAATATGATCACCACAACCATGTTTTTTCTCTGCGTGTAGCTGCTCTCGTTATTCCAGTTAATTTGGACACCTCTCCTGTATAAATATTTGAGAATTTTTTTTATTTTGCATACAGAGACATCCGCAGAGACATGTGTCAATTAAAAATTTCAACTCTTTATTATTGGTTGTACACTTCAATATTATATAATAGTTTAAATTCTCCGATATTTTAAATATTCTGCTACTTATCTTAGAAGTTTCCCTGGTCGTTAGTGAAAAAATATGACCTATATGTATTGTTTTTACCTCCGTTGAAATTGTTGTTATTATTTTGATTCGCATTACTACGTCCCCTATTAGGATTATTATTAAATCCGCCGATTATATTATGATTTTTTTTTTTGAGATTTATTTTTGAATTTTTTTTATAATTTATTTTATATTTTATTTTATGTTTATATAGGAGTAGTGAATTTGCTACATTTATTACAGTTAATTTACTCATTTTTTCAAATAAAAACACTAATACGTCCGTAAAAATAAACATCTGACGTGTTTTTCATGAAAAATATGTTATTTTACACAAATCAACTGTTTTGAGCTGAATCGCACTTTTAAAATGGTAAACTTTCAGATTATGCAATGTTTTGTATATAAACACATTGAAGTGTGTAAAAATGACGTCTAGCACACACACATATTTGTGTAACAAGATCATTAGCTGACGCGAACGCTCTTGTCTGCGCCATTTTAGAAGACTCTACAGAAAAGAAAACTTGCATATTTTAAATAAAATAAATATGCAAGGGGCGGATTGTTGGTGAATGTGAATTTAATTTATGTGCAATTGAAATGACATCTCCCAAGATATACATTCATGTTTGCGGACATTCGTTAAACATTGTGAACTTTTTCATTTTGTGTACAGAATTTTTTTCACATTTGCTGAATCCGCCCCGGTGAGATGATATAAAGTTTTCTAATAATATTTAACCTTAAAAACTATCCGTTCTGTTGTGCTTTTTTAACACGCATTATGTGAATAAATACAGGTTTTTGTGTGTATTTTTTACACTCATAAAATTGTATTTTGACACTGCTAATTTTACATACTTTTATGTGTAAAATTTTATTTTTACACATTCGTTGGAATTTACTACGTTAATAAGTGGAAACCGGTTTCCTACTTTTATTATAGTAATTTTTTTTTAGAAAGTATATATATTTTGTTTTTATGTAAAAATTAGTTTTATTTATTTTTGTGTGCACCCTGTGCTTTTTAATTCGCCGCGTTTCGTTGTATGGCAGATTTGAGGTTTGATGTCTAATGCCTGGTTTTCACTATGTCAGTTTGTGTCATTTTTGTTTTCTTTACATTGTGATTGTGACGCAGAAACTGTTCAAAATTAAAATGTTCATTAACCATGTCAGTCGATATCAAAATGCCAACATGTTGGCTTTTTTTTAGAACTTTGCCATATCGAAAAACAACAAATTTGAGAAATTTTCGAACATGAAACTGACACAAAATGACATAGTGAAAACCAGGCATAAGCCATGCATGTAACTTTACGTTATTATTATGTTTTTCTGCTGCGTGTGTTTAGTTTAGTTTTTCGTTTACAAAAATTTTAATTTGTGTAATTTTTAATTGTGTATTGAATAGACAAATATAATTTATACATATATGTAAATATAAATGTGTTTTGTATTAATTTAGTTTATTGTGTTTATACCCTACACATATGAGGTACATTCCGGCGTGTCCGGAATGGAAAATTATATATATTCTTGATTAGCATCACTACCAGAGTCCGTTTAGCCATGTCCGTCAGTCCGACTACAAGATAACTTGAGAAAAACAGGTAGACAAAAAGTGGTTCTGATTTTGAAAATGAGCCAAATCGGTCAACGGACACGCCCACATCCCATACAAGTCATTTTTAAATAACTCTTTAGGAACAAAAAACTCGAAAAAAAATCAAAATATAGTTATAAAACTTAAAACGTATTGTTAGAATTCATCTTAAAATATGTGGTCCAAAAATGGGCACCACATTTGATTTTTTTCATAATTTACCGATTTTTTGTGTGGAAATTTTAGTCGTAAATTATTAAAAATTATCCCACCAAATTATACCACTAATATATTCACCAGGAGTGTAGGGTATTCCATAGTCGGGCCCGACGGACTATAAAAGTCCGTTAATGTGACCGAACTTACCTATGTGACCCAACTTTCTCAACTCGTTTTATTTTATGTTTATTTAATTGTTCTGTTGCTGTGTTTGTTTTCGGCTTTGTTGTGATCGGCTGCGGCTGGTGCGTTGCTATTGGTGCAGCAGGACATCGCTTGTTGGTGCGCTTGGCACTTTCTTCAAGTGTCGCCTCAGAAGACATGAAATTTTTGCCAAATTTGGCAAGATCGCCATGTAATGATGGGTATTTGGGCGGACGTTTAATAATAAATTTGAATTTTTAGGTCCTGCCGAAACTTAAAAGTGCCAAGGCAAGTTAGTGTGCCGAGAATTGGCTTAATTAAAAGATGATGCCGATTGTTTGGCTGTACAATGATAATTGAATGTATTTTCATCAAAACATAATTTTCATTAAGGGGTAGTGTTGAAATTACTTTGTAGTGAAAAATGTTTTTAATATACTTTTTCAATAGATTAATTAGTTTTGAATTTAAAATTAAAATATTTGTGACATGAGAAAAAATTAATATTTTTTTTCTTATTCACAAAAATACTTCGCATAATAAAGTTGACTTTTTATTTACGCCCAACATAAAGCTATATGGATAAAATTTGCATATGTGATACTACATATATCACTTCTTAACATATATCTTTTTCGGAATTATTCATTGAAAATTTAAATGATATTGAAATATAAAGTTTTAAAAGAACAGTATTGATATTATTTCATCCTGACAGGATAAAGTAAAATTACTCATAAAATTGCAAAGATTCTCCATTTTCAGTTGTGTTGTGAATTAAGTAAAAAAAATATAAACGATAACAAGAAACCTGTTTAATATTTGGGACCAAAGTAACAAGTAACTTGTTTAACATTTGGCGCAGCCGGTACGTCGGTACAGGCCTCTCAAGACCGAGAGTGGGAAGGAGGACGAAGAAAAGAAACCAATAAGTGGTTAAAATTTTAATTTATTCATTAATTTTTTTTTTGAAGAAAAGGGAGTTTTCAGGAAATAGATTTAATCATATTTTTTTTTTGTTATAGGAATAGGGTGCGTTTTTAAAGTTATAAATATAAAATATATACACATTTCACCGGACCCTCCAGTGTATAATAAAATAATTCATACTATTAGTATGCAAATTATAATTTTCATTAAATATAAAACGATAACACTATAAAAGACAAATATTTATATATAAAACGTATCAGTTTTTCGCAGAACCAAAAACGGTTGATTTAGAGAAATAATTTTTAAATCAAATTAAAAAGAAAATAAAATAAAATGCGATCAAAAAATCAATATATTTTCCGAATGTGTTTTCAGAAATAACATTTGGAAATGTTCAAGATATATTAATATTTTGTAATATTCCAAATATTAAATTTACACTTAATATTTCTATTCAACGTCTTCTGTACTATTAAAATAATTACATACATTTTAATATAAACTTATTTTTATTAAAAATCAGAATTTTACAAATTTCTGAAAATTCATATTACGAAAATTATTACCTAACTATTTGTTGGCATCGCCAAAGACTTAATTATTTTATTTTTCAAATACTTGTTACTTTTTCGAATACGATTGAACTTGTAAAAACATAAGCAATCGCGCGCTTGTCAATCAGTTCAATTCGTTCTGATTTATTCAAAATTTTCTTTGACGTGGAATAAACGTGTATAAAACAAATAATTGTTTTTAATAATTATATTGCCAAATATAACAGTGGCGTGTATACCACTATTAAAATACAAATTTAAATACATTATTAACAAAAAATGCGATATTCATTGCTTGACAAAATATTTTGAATATAAAATTATCAATTCGATTTTAGATATTTTGCGTAAAATAGAAATAAATTTAAAATGATATGGATAATATAGGGGAAAAGGGTACTAAGAAATATTGGTTAAAATAAAATAATATATTATAGAAATATGACAATAAATAAATAAACTAACACTGAGATTCCAAACTACGGACTCTCCAGTGTATAACAAGTAAAAACTAAATAATTTGAAATTTTATTTTAAGAACTTAAAAACAAAATTAAAATATTAAAGCGTGTAAGCACAGCACCAATTGCAGTTATTATTTTTTTTTGTTGTATTGAGAAACGTAGGGAGTTGCAGTAAATAAACTTATACGTTATCAATATTGGCGCAAATTCATAGTCACTTAAAGTCGACTCTAAAAACATTCGAAAATCATATAGTTAAATAAAAGTCAGCCTTTTCTTATTCATAAACATCAAAAAGTCTACTTTATCTTTAGTAGCCAACTCTATGTTTAAAATGAGCAAAAGCTTATTTTAAATATTTAAAGTCGACATTAAATGTTGCATTGTCACACATATTCAGCCCAATTCTAAATAAATACTCCCATAAATATTTGGGAGAAATTGTTGGGAGAAAAAAAGCTTTGTATTGAATTTACATACAAAGCTTTTTATTCCCAAATAAATTCTCCCAAATATTTATGGGAGTATTTATTTAGAATTGGGCTGATTATCAATAATATTCAATATTTAAACCATGATACATACATGATACATTTACAATAATGCAAATTTAGTATCATACAAGAGCAAACTATGTTCAAACATAGCACTGATTGTCGATTTAATACCTTTTTTGTCAAATGGAAATAATTTTAAAAAAATGTGAGAATTTTTTACAGTTGAATTTTTAATAATTTATTTTTATATGTCGTCACAAAAAGTCAAATTGGATAAAATGTAAAAGATTTTACTTGGAAATTTTGTATTTTGGCTGTGTTTAATCAAATTTAATTGTAAAGTCGATTTTTTTTTAGAGTTAGCTTCTATTGTGTTTATGAATAACATTTATTTAAAGTAAACTTTAAATTTAGAGTAGACTTTAGAAAAAGTCGACTTTAACTGCTATGCATAAACTGACTATTGAAATTTTGAGGACCCCAATATATATATACATTTTATTTTACTATTCTATACTTCGGAATTTAAATTTAAAAAAAAATAGTTTATCGGTGTTGAAAAATTGTGGCAGTTTGTACCAGAGCTGTAAAAGTTGGATTACAATTACTAAAGAATCGTAATCAAAAAATTTTGATTACGATTCTTTGGTAATCAAAAAAAAAGTAATCCGACTACTTTTTTTGATTATTTCAATAATTAAAATAACTAAACTCAATATTTTCTGTTTGCTTAATTTATGTAAAAAACGTAACATGAACTGCTTCAGTATTTTCGATTTATATTTTGTATTTATTATATATTTTAAAAATAATCTTGGTTTGCTTTCATTAAAACCATTTTTTCGAACGAATAGTCAGTAAGACTATTTCTTTTTGGGCTGTTTATTATTCCAGATTTGAAAATATAAAACTTTATTCAAAATTCAAACTCAACTTAATTAAATATTGCATTTTTTTTTCATAGAAATAATAAAAAGAAGTAGTCGGATTACTTATTTTTTGATTATTTCAAATAATCAAAAAATAATCAAAATATTGAAATAATCCAAATAAAAAGTAGTCGATTACTTTTTTTTTTGATAATTTCATATAATCAAAAAATTGAAATAATCAATAAAAAAGTAGTCGACTACTTTTTTTTTGATTATTTCAAATAATCAAAAAGTAATCAAAAAATTAAAATAATCAAAAAAAAGTAGTCGGATTACTTTTTTTTGATTATTTTCAAATAATCTGAAAATAATCTTAAATTTTGTGAAAATAATCAAAAAAAAAGTAGTCGATTACTAGATTCTTTTAAAGTAGTCGTGAAAATAATAAAAAAAATGTACTAAGAATCAAATTACTTTTTGATTATTTCTAATCGTAATCAAAATTTTTGATTACGACTACCAAAGAATCGTAATCAAAATTTTTTGATTACGATTCTTTAGTAATCGTAATCCAACTTTTACAGCTCTGGTACAAACTGCCACAATTTTTCAACACCGATAAACTATTTTTTTTTTAAATTTAAATTCCGAAGTATAGAATAGTAAAATAAAATGTATATATATATTGGGGTCCTCAAAATTTCAATAGTCAGTTTATGCATAGCAGTTAAAGTCGACTTTTTCTAAAGTCTACTCTAAATTTAAAGATTACTTTAAATAAATGTTATTCATAAACACAATAGAAGCTAACTCTAAAAAAAAATCGACTTTACAATTAAATTTGATTAAACACAGCCAAAATACAAAATTTCCAAGTAAAATCTTTTACATTTTATCCAATTTGACTTTTTGTGACGACATATAAAAATAAATTATTAAAAATTCAACTGTAAAAAATTCTCAAATTTTTTAAAATTATTTCCATTTGACAAAGAAGGTATTAAATCGACAATCAGTGCTATGTTTGAACATAGTATGCTCTTGTATGATACCAAATTTGCATTATTGTAAATTGTATGTATCATGGTTTAAATATTGAATATTATTGATAATATGTGTGACAATGCAACATTTAATGTCGACTTTAAATATTTAAAATAAGCTTTTGCTCATTTTAAACATAGAGTTGGCTACTAAAGATAAAGTAGACTTTTTGATGTTTATGAATAAGAAAAGGCTGACTTTTATTTAACTATATGATTTTCGAATGTTTTTAGAGTCGACTTTAAGTGACTATGAATTTGCGCCAATATTGATAACGTATAAGTTTATTTACTGCAACTCCCTACGTTTCTCAATACAACAAAAAAAATAATAACTGCAATTAGTGCTTACACGCTTTAATATTTTAATTTTGTTTTTAAGTTCTTAAAATAAAATTTCAAATTATTTAGTTTTTACTTGTTATACACTGGAGAGTCCGTAGTTTGGAATCTCAGTGTTAGTTTATTTATTTATTGTCATATTTCTATAATATATTATTTTATTTTAACCAATATTTCTTAGTACCCTTTTCCCTTATATTATCCATATCATTTTAAATTTATTTCTATTTTACGCAAAATATCTAAAATCGAATTGATAATTTTATATTCAAAATATTTTGTCAAGCAATGAATATCGCATTTTTTGTTAATAATGTATTTAAATTTGTATTTTAATAGTGTTATACACGCCACTGTTATATTTGGCAATATAATTATTAAAAACAATTATTTGTTTTATACACGTTTATTCCACGTCAAAGAAAATTTTGAATAAATCAGAACGAATTGAATTGATTGACAAGCGCGCGATTGCTTATGTTTTTACAAGTTCAATCGTATTCGATAAAGTAACAAGTATTTGAAAAATAAAATAATTAAGTCTTTGGCGATGCCAACAAATAGTTAGGTAATAATTTTCGTAATATGAATTTTCAGAAATTTGTAAAATTCTGATTTTTAATAAAAATAAGTTTATATTAAAATGTATGTAATTATTTTAATAGTACAGAAGACGTTGAATAGAAATATTAAGTGTAAATTTAATATTTGGAATATTACAAAATATTAATATATCTTGAACATTTCCAAATGTTATTTCTGAAAACACATTCGGAAAATATATTGATTTTTTGATCGCATTTTATTTTATTTTCTTTTTAATTTGATTTAAAAATTATTTCTCTAAATCAACCGCTTTTGGTTCTGCGAAAAACTGATACGTTTTATATATAAATATTTGTCTTTTATAGTGTTATCGTTTTATATTTAATGAAAATTATAATTTGCATACTAATAGTATGAATTATTTTATTATACACTGGAGGGTCCGGTGAAATGTGTATATATTTTTTATTTATAACTTTAAAAACTCACCCTATTCCTATAACAAAAAAAATATGACTACATCTATTCCCTGAAAACTCCCTTTTCTTCAAAAAAAAAATTAATAAATAAATTAAAATTTTAACCACTTATTGGTTTCTTTTCTTCGTCCTCCTTCCCACTCTCGGTCTTGAGAGGCCTGTACCGACGTACCGGCTGCGCCAAATGTTAAACAAGTTACTTGTTACTTTGGTTCCAAATGTTAAACAGGTTTCTTGTATATAATAAATACAAAATATAAATCGAAAATACTGAAACAGTTCATGTTACTTTTTTTACATAAATTAAGCAAACAGAAAATATTGAGTTTAGTTATTTTAATTATTGAAATAATCAAAAAAAGTAGTCGGATTACTTTTTTTTTGATTATGTCAAATAATCAAAATATTGAAATAATCAAAAAAAAGTAGTCGATTACTTTTTTTTGATTATTTCAAATAATCAAAAACATAAAAAATAATCAAAAAAAAAGTAGTCGACTACTTTTTTTTTGATTATTTCAAATAATCAAAAAATTTAAATAATCAAAAAAAAGTAATCCGACTACTTTTTTTGATTATTTCAAATAATCAAAAAATTGAAATAATCAAAAAAAAATTAGTCGGATTACTTTTTTTTTGATTATTTTCAAATAATCTGAAAATAATCTTAAATTTTGTGAAAATAATCCAAAAAAGAGTAGTCGATTACTAGTTTTTGATTCTTTTAAAGTAGTTGTGAAAATAAACAAAAAATGTACTAAGAATCAAATTACTTTTTGATTATTTTTAATCGTAATCACAATTTTTGATTACGACTACAAAGAATCGTAATCAAAATTTTTGATTACGACTACAAAAGAATCGTAATCGTTTAGTAGTCATTACAAAAGTAGTCATTACTTTTACAGCTCTGGTTTGTACCAACAATACTAAATAAAGACAATATAGCATTATTAAAAAATAATATATCTAGATGTCTGCATTATTCTAAATTAGAGGAGGCAGATAAAATAGTAGAAGAATTATTAAATGTCCAGAATCTAAAAATCAAATCGGTTTTAACAGAAAATGGTGAATTAGAGGGATTAGTTAATGAATTGAGGAAACGTTTAAACGATTATTGTTTAGAACGTACAGTTGATAATATAATAAATAATTCTGTCAGACGCCAGACAAGGGAGGACACACTGGGCCGGATTGTAGGAAAAGCTGGCCAAAAATCATTGTTCAGAATTACCTGGAAGTAACCAGTATTAGTTTTATTTGAAAGATAATACATCGGACTATAACCACCAATATTTTTTTTTTACTTGCCACATTGATTTATATAAGAAATTGACGTCTATTTACAGTGTTTTTAAAATTAAAAAAAAATACTCGTATTTAGTATTGTTGAAAATATGGCTATAAAAGCCGGAGGTACATTCTGACTTCGATTCAATGGTTAGCTTACTAAACTCCATGATTTTCTTGTTCAGTCAGATATAATATTGAAATGCTAATCTGATTAATTTGGGCTAGAGTATACTGCAAAGTGGTTGTTCATTCAATAATACAACATGAACAACATGATAGACTTTTAAAAATGTATAAAAATGTATAAAACGTAATTTTCTCAGAAAAAGTAGATATCAGTATTCTAAGTTCGTCTGAAAAAAAATAAGCGCACGCTACCCCCCGCTTCAAGAATACGGTCAGATTTTCACGGACAAGTTCAAAAAATATATTTTTTTAAAATTGAATTTTTTAATGTATTTAAACCAAAATATCAAGATACAACATATTTGTAAGGTCAGTATGAGTATATTAAAATGCAAAATATAAATTATATTTTTTATGCCGTATATTACGGCATATATGTCGTAATAAATATAAATATAAATATAAATATAAATATAAATATAAATATAAATATAAATATTAATATAAATATAAATATAAATATAAATATAAATATAAATATAAATATAAATATAAATATAAATATAAATATAAATATAAATATAAATATAAATATAAATATAAATATAAATATAAATATAAATATAAATATAAATATAAATATAAATATAAATATAAATATAAATATAAATATAAATATAAATATAAATATAAATATAAATATAAATATAAATATAAATATAAATATAAATATAAATATAAATATAAATATAAATATAAATATAAATATAAATATAAATATAAATATAAATATAAATATAAATATAAATATAAATATAAATATAAATATAAATATAAATATAAATATAAATATAAATATAAATATAAATATAAATATAAATATAAATATAAATATAAATATAAATATAAATATAAATATAAATATAAATATAAATATAAATATAAATATAAATATAAATATAAATATAAATATAAATATAAATATAAATATAAATATAAATATAAATATAAATATAAATATAAATATAAATATAAATATAAATATAAATATAAATATAAATATAAATATAAATATAAATATAAATATAAATATAAATATAAATATAAATATAAATATAAATATAAATATAAATATAAATATAAATATAAATATAAATATAAATATAAATATAAATATAAATATAAATATAAATATAAATATAAATATAAATATAAATATAAATATAAATATAAATATAAATATAAATATAAATATAAATATAAATATAAATATAAATATAAATATAAATATAAATATAAATATAAATATAAATATAAATATAAATATAAATATAAATATAAATATAAATATAAATATAAATATAAATATAAATATAAATATAAATATAAATATAAATATAAATATAAATATAAATATAAATATAAATATAAATATAAATATAAATATAAATATAAATATAAATATAAATATAAATATAAATATAAATATAAATATAAATATAAATATAAATATAAATATAAATATAAATATAAATATAAATATAAATATAAATATAAATATAAATATAAATATAAATATAAATATAAATATAAATATAAATATAAATATAAATATAAATATAAATATAAATATAAATATAAATATAAATATAAATATAAATATAAATATAAATATAAATATAAATATAAATATAAATATAAATATAAATATAAATATAAATATAAATATAAATATAAATATAAATATAAATATAAATATAAATATAAATATAAATATAAATATAAATATAAATATAAATATAAATATAAATATAAATATAAATATAAATATAAATATAAATATAAATATAAATATAAATATAAATATAAATATAAATATAAATATAAATATAAATATAAATATAAATATAAATATAAATATAAATATAAATATAAATATAAATATAAATATAAATATAAATATAAATATAAATATAAATATAAATATAAATATAAATATAAATATAAATATAAATATAAATATAAATATAAATATAAATATAAATATAAATATAAATATAAATATAAATATAAATATAAATATAAATATAAATATAAATATAAATATAAATATAAATATAAATATAAATATAAATATAAATATAAATATAAATATAAATATAAATATAAATATAAATATAAATATAAATATAAATATAAATATAAATATAAATATAAATATAAATATAAATATAAATATAAATATAAATATAAATATAAATATAAATATAAATATAAATATAAATATAAATATAAATATAAATATAAATATAAATATAAATATAAATATAAATATAAATATAAATATAAATATAAATATAAATATAAATATAAATATAAATATAAATATAAATATAAATATAAATATAAATATAAATATAAATATAAATATAAATATAAATATAAATATAAATATAAATATAAATATAAATATAAATATAAATATAAATATAAATATAAATATAAATATAAATATAAATATAAATATAAATATAAATATAAATATAAATATAAATATAAATATAAATATAAATATAAATATAAATATAAATATAAATATAAATATAAATATAAATATAAATATAAATATAAATATAAATATAAATATAAATATAAATATAAATATAAATATAAATATAAATATAAATATAAATATAAATATAAATATAAATATAAATATAAATATAAATATAAATATAAATATAAATATAAATATAAATATAAATATAAATATAAATATAAATATAAATATAAATATAAATATAAATATAAATATAAATATAAATATAAATATAAATATAAATATAAATATAAATATAAATATAAATATAAATATAAATATAAATATAAATATAAATATAAATATAAATATAAATATAAATATAAATATAAATATAAATATAAATATAAATATAAATATAAATATAAATATAAATATAAATATAAATATAAATATAAATATAAATATAAATATAAATATAAATATAAATATAAATATAAATATAAATATAAATATAAATATAAATATAAATATAAATATAAATATAAATATAAATATAAATATAAATATAAATATAAATATAAATATAAATATAAATATAAATATAAATATAAATATAAATATAAATATAAATATAAATATAAATATAAATATAAATATAAATATAAATATAAATATAAATATAAATATAAATATAAATATAAATATAAATATAAATATAAATATAAATATAAATATAAATATAAATATAAATATAAATATAAATATAAATATAAATATAAATATAAATATAAATATAAATATAAATATAAATATAAATATAAATATAAATATAAATATAAATATAAATATAAATATAAATATAAATATAAATATAAATATAAATATAAATATAAATATAAATATAAATATAAATATAAATATAAATATAAATATAAATATAAATATAAATATAAATATAAATATAAATATAAATATAAATATAAATATAAATATAAATATAAATATAAATATAAATATAAATATAAATATAAATATAAATATAAATATAAATATAAATATAAATATAAATATAAATATAAATATAAATATAAATATAAATATAAATATAAATATAAATATAAATATAAATATAAATATAAATATAAATATAAATATAAATATAAATATAAATATAAATATAAATATAAATATAAATATAAATATAAATATAAATATAAATATAAATATAAATATAAATATAAATATAAATATAAATATAAATATAAATATAAATATAAATATAAATATAAATATAAATATAAATATAAATATAAATATAAATATAAATATAAATATAAATATAAATATAAATATAAATATAAATATAAATATAAATATAAATATAAATATAAATATAAATATAAATATAAATATAAATATAAATATAAATATAAATATAAATATAAATATAAATATAAATATAAATATAAATATAAATATAAATATAAATATAAATATAAATATAAATATAAATATAAATATAAATATAAATATAAATATAAATATAAATATAAATATAAATATAAATATAAATATAAATATAAATATAAATATAAATATAAATATAAATATAAATATAAATATAAATATAAATATAAATATAAATATAAATATAAATATAAATATAAATATAAATATAAATATAAATATAAATATAAATATAAATATAAATATAAATATAAATATAAATATAAATATAAATATAAATATAAATATAAATATAAATATAAATATAAATATAAATATAAATATAAATATAAATATAAATATAAATATAAATATAAATATAAATATAAATATAAATATAAATATAAATATAAATATAAATATAAATATATATAACTTAATAAATAACTTAAAGAAGATGAAAAAATATCAGTTAGTATTTAAATTAAAAATAAAGACAGATATATAAGTATTTAGTACAGTTAAAATTAAAAAAAAAGAAGCGAATAGGAAAATATATTAGTAGAATAAATAAACTGGAAAAATATCTTAAACAAGGATTGAATCCTAAACAAATAACGGTTTCGATTACGGTTTCGGTTTTTTCCGCGTTTCGGTTTCAGTTACGGTTTTAAGTTTTTATGACGAAACGGTTTCGGTATACCGGTTCCATTCTACGGTTTCAGTTTTGATATCGGTTTTTGTATAAGGGCCATTCCACACCAAATCGACCAGCGGTTGAAACTCACCTTCTTCGATTTCAATGAAATTTTGGCAACTGATAAAGGACATGCACTAAACATTTTTTTTTTATTTTTTCCGACCACTACTTCCAGAGATACAGTGGCTCAAAGTTGGAAAAAAAGTGCCAAAAATCACTTTTGTACTGTTGTTCATATTTAAATATCTCTTGAACTAGAAATGCTAGAAACTCCGTTAATTTAGGATTTTTTTCAGAATTTTAAAAAGGGTCCTTTTTAAGGACCACAATTTTGAAGTGCAAGGATAATGACCACGGGCCACATGTTACCGTTTGGAAATTAGAACTTAATTTTTCCAAAAGCTTGTTCTATTAGCTTTAAAACGAGCCATTAACGGAGTTTCTAGCATTTCTAGTTCAAGAGATATTTAAATATGAACAACAGTACAAAAGTGATTTTTGGCACTTTTTTCCAACTTTGAGCCACTGTATCTCTGGAAGTAGTGGTCGGAAAAAAAAAATTTAGTGCATGTCTCGATACTCTTTGTCAGTTGCCAAAAGTTCATTAAGATCGAAAAGGTAAAATCTCAAATTTGACTTTTTTTTGTCGATTTGGTGTGGAATGGCCCATAAATTTTATTTTATTCCACTTTTTCAAATAATTTAAAATTGTTTATATGGTGATAAATTATGTTCAAATTATGATATTGGGGTAAAGTGGGAAACGTAATTTAACAATGTTTGTTGTTATTTTAGAAAAAATATTGTGTTATATGAATTATTTAATTGATTTCGTCAAGAAAAAATTTTAATTTAAAATTTCGTGACCACAAACCAATGGAAAACAACATTTTGACTTCACCAGAGATATGATCTGAATTGCAAAGAAGAAGAATTTTGTACTATTTCCATCTATAAAAGCCAAAGAATTCAGTGAACTGCAATATATGTAAACTTGTGATGATCATTTCAAGAGCAAGGCAAGAAATGGTAATCTTGCTCTTTTATTCTATTTTTTATTCTATGTTTTTAATTGTCAAAAGAGTTATGTCAAATCTATGTCAAAATTATAAATGTCAAATTAGGATTAAGTATAAATAGACAGTTTTTATAATAATAAAATCAATCAGCACTGAACAACCAACTAATCGGCATCTTCTTTTGATTAAGCCAAATCATCGGCTAAAAACATTATGATTGCCTTGACGCTTTTTAGTTTCGGCATCCCAATCCTTATGCCAGTGGCGTTTATAAGCGCCGGCAATTATATTAGACAGGACCTAAGCAATTTAATTATTTATTAAAACATCAGCCCCTAACGTCCATCATTACATGGCGATCCTGCCAAATTTGGCAAAAAATTTTATGCCCACGGAGGCACCAAAGGTGGAAAGTGCGAAGCGCACCAACAAGCGACGTCCTGCTGCACCTATATCAAAGTACCAGCTGCAGCCGATCACAACAAAGCCGAAAACAAACACAGCAACAGAACAATTAAATAGACATAAAATAAAAACACAAGAAACTAAATTATTAAAATTATATTTGTATATTCAATACACAATGAAAAATTACACAAATTAAATTTTTTACAACGAAATACTAAACTAAACACACGCGGCAGAAAAACAAAGTAATAACATAAAGTTAAACGCGTGGCTCAAACGTCAAACGTCAAAACTGCCATATAGCGAAACGCGGCGAATTCAAAAGCACGTAAATAAAAACTCATTTTTACATAAAACAAAATGAAAACAAAAGGAATATGAAAATGAAATATATAAAATAAATTTTCAAAAAAAAAAAAAACATGTATATTAAAAAAAAAAATCTCAAAACAAATAATATTTATATCTAAAAAAAATATATATATATAAAAATAAAAACATGGACAATTCAAGTCCACTAAATTTAATTTGCAGCATATGCAATTATGAAATTAAAGAGAATGAACTCATAGCAACTACATTATGTAGCCATAATTACCATTTAATGATTATTCGATGATTATTATTTAGAATCGCAAACTTGTCCCACTTGTAATGAATACATAATGGAGTGGTTCAGCGAGAGCGAAAAAGAATAAAAATAAAAACTATAAAAATAATAAAAGAAAATATATATAATTATACACAAAAACTAATAACTACAATATGAAAACAAAAATTAAAAATGTACATAGATCTCTTTTAAATTTTAAGCTTTGCATTATATAAAATAAAATATAAATACATAATTAAAACCAAAATATACAATGAATGGAATCCATAAGAGAATATTTGTAGAGTTAAAGAAACTCTAGAGTAATTTAAACCAGTTGGGAAGGTTAGATCACATGGGAAATTTTAAAGTAGGTGTAATTATGATAGTTAGGATTATAAAAATTATAGTCGGTCTAAGCCGACTATAAATACCCTACACATATGTGTGGTTACCATTCAAAGTGATATATAGGTCACCAGGGTATACGAATCCTGAAAATAACTACAAACATTCAATCGCTGAAGAATTTCCATTCATTTGATACCCATATTTACAAATGGGTAGGTGTACCGAATTTAGATTTTTTTTTTTTTGTGAACCACAAGTCTTTTCGCCGGAAAACATTATTATCATGTATTTGAGCATGATATCAATATATATTTGACCAAAAAAGTTTACCTAAGCACGTATACATAAAAATTGATCTTTATATGTACATTTTATATGAGGTATTTGAACATAAGTGGTCGGATCATAGGTCACAATGGACCGATCTCGCCAATTTTTTCGCACATACAGCGTAGGTATATTAGTAATCTAAGTTATAAGTTTCATTTATCTAGCTCTTCAATTTTAAAAGTCTTAGGGATTTCAACAGACAGACAGACAGACAGACGGACAGACAGACAGACAGACAGACAGACAGACAGACAGACAGACAGACAGACAGACGGACAGACAGACAGACGGACAGACAGACGGACAGACAGACGGACAGACGGACATCGCTAAATCGACTCAGGAGGTCATGCTGATCAAGAATATATATACTTTTCCATACCGGAGATGCTTCCTTCTGGGTGTTACAAACGGCGTACCAAACTGAATATACCCTTTCACTCTTAGTGTAGGGTATAAAAAGAGCAAGGGTAGAGTTTATAGAAATGAATACATAAGGAAAAAATTAGAAAGATTAACAATTTTAGAGGAAAATTTAAATAAGATCAGTGGGAAAATAGATGATAAAGATTATATAGCGCATAAAGCTGATATTTTAAAACTACTTAGTGTTTTAAAAGAGAACATAAAAAGTCTACGCATAAGAGAAGATTCAAGAGTTAAAATTGAAACTGAGTGTGATTTATATTTATCCACCGTTTGGCAAGAAGAAAAAATGGCTCACTTCGATATATCTATGGTAGGTAAAAACAAACAAATTTTTAAAGCCGTATTTAAATATTTAGATGATTTTATCATACAGGCGGAGCTATTGCATGATTTATTGGTTGATGATGAACCATTATTCATTAAGTTCGTCTACAATTTTAAACTAACAGCTCAAGTACGTAGCATTTTGGGTCATTCTAATAGACCTACAACATTTTCAGATTTGAAAAAATTGTTGGAAGACGCATATCCAAATCCAAACACTTTGCAACAAGTTTTAACAGAATTAGGTACAATAAAACAAAACAATAAAAATATTTCAGATTTTAGAGAGAAAATCGTAGAGATTACAGAAGAATTTAGCGCATTTGAAATAAAAACATTATCGAGTCCTACACAAGAAGAAAAAGAAGCAGTGTATAAAATTAGCGATAGTATGGCTTTAAACGTTTTTATGAAAGGAGTAAATATTGAATTCCTACAGTTTTTGCTTGCAAATGTACCGAACACATTTAAAGAAGCGGCCGAAAGATGCATGACAGCTGAAAGAAGTTTGGGTTTAGAAAATAATAATATTTTTCAAATACGAAACAGAAGAGATAGATTTAATAATGTAAATTTCAGAGGAGGATTTTATAATAGGAAAATGAATAACAATAACAATTATACTAACAATTATAATAACAATAGTAACTTCAGAAACAATAATTTTAGAAACAACAACAATCATAACAATAATAATTCATATAGAAGGGTCAGATTTAATAATAATCCTAATAGGGGACGCAGTAATGCGAATCAAAATAGTAACAACAATTTCAACAGAGGTAAAAACAATACATATAGGTCATATTTTTACACTAACGACCAGGGAAACTTCGAAGGCCGGGTAGCAGAAGACGTTGCTCAGAGAGGCCACCACCAAAATTAAGAATATTTAAAATATCGGAGAATTTAAACAATTATATAATATTAAAATGTAAAACCAATAATGAAGAGTTGAAATTTTTAATAGACACAGTAGCGGATGTCTCTGTGTGCAAAATAAAAAATGTCTCAAATATTTATACAGGAGAGATGTCCAAATTAACTGGAATAACGAGAGAAGCTATAGAATGTTTAGGTACAGCAAATTTGAATTTGTCAATTATGACAGAGAATATTCATCATATTTTTCATATAGTTGATAATGATTTTCCAATCACAGCTGATGGAATTTTAGGGCGTGATGTTTTAGCAAATAATCGAATAGATTATGAGACATTTACAATTGCGTTCAATATAAATAACCAAGAGTTTATTTTACCAATGATTTCAAAACAATTATATACAACAAATATTATTATACCAGCAAGGTCAGAATCAGAATTATAATATTTTTTCTTACAATGAAATAAATACAAACCAGTTGGTAAGGTTAGGGAAATTTGGTGTTATTATGATAGTTAGGATTATCAAAATTATAGTCGGTCTAAGCCGACTATAAATACCCTACACATACACCCAGAAAAAAATGCACTCAAATCCCATTAAATTTGGTCAATAGGACAATTATTGATTTAATAGTATACAAAAAATAAATCTTCTCATATAAACTCAATGGCAATGTCATGGTATTTTCTAGTATTTAATGGTATTTTCCGATTAAAATAATAATTTATCCTATGGACTATTTTTAATAGTAAAAAACTATTATTTATTTAGTATTTTTTTCTGGGTGTATGTGTGGTTACCATTCAAAGTGGTATATTGGTCACCAGGGTATACGAATCATGAAAATTATTACAAACTTTCAATCGCTGAAGAATTTCCATTCATTTGATACCCATATTTACAAATGTGTATGTGTACCGAATTTCGATTTTTTTTTTTTTTGAACCACAAGTCGTATCGGATGAAAACGTTATTTTCATGTATTTGAGCATGATTTCAACATATATTTGACCAAAAAAGTTTACCTAAGTTTTTATACAGTCAAATTGATCTGAAGATGTAATTTTAATATGAGGTATTTTTGAATATAAATGGTCAGATCACAGGTCACAATGGACCAATCTTGATAAACTTTTCATATGGGATTGTACATCCATAGCGAATTTGAAAAATGTAAGAAAACTAAGGTTTTTACCACACGGTTCTGGAAGATGTAGCATTAATAATTTTGAAGTAATAGCAAGATATTGCGAAAATCCACTGAACACACAGCTGACTTTGGAAAAACTATCATTCAAAATGCAAAATTTAAAAATACACGAATTAGCTTCGAACAAGAAAGATATAATATTTGAATCTATGCCCATAGAAGAATTTAAAACAATATTTAACAAGTTGCAACAAGAGAGAAATAATTTAAGGATATTAATGTATGAGGAACCAAGAAGAATTGTATGCAAAGAAACACAGGATATTTTTTAAAGAGTATCATAATTCTACAAACGGAGGTCATTTAGGTGTTAGAAAAACAATTTTAAAATTAAAACAGATATATATATGGAATGATATGAGCAAAATGATAAAAAAATATGTACTTAATTGCGAGCAATGTAAGATAAATAAACAAACGAAACATACGAAAGAGAAATTCACTTTAACAGACACGCCAGGAACAAGTTTTGAAGTAGTATCTATAGATACCGTAGGTCCTTTACGATTGTCGAATCATTATAGATAAATACTTACGATACAATGCGAATTAACCAAATATGTAGTAGCATGTCCAATGGAGACAAAAGAAGCAAAAACTGTAGCTAAAACTTTAGTAGAACAGTTTATATTAATACATGGCAATTTTAAAATTTTAAAATCGGAAAGAGGTACAGAGTTTACCAACCAATTAATGTCTGAAATATGTAACCTATTAGATATTGAACAGATCTTTAGTGCTCCGTATCATCATGAGACTTTGGGCTCAATAGAAAGAAATCATAGGGTACTTAATGAATTTTTTGTTAAATTTTTGTAAAAATGATGAATGGGACTATTGGATCCCATATTACTCTTTCGCATACAATGCTACTCCGCATGTAAATACAAATTACTCGCCTTATGAGCTAGTTTTTGGAAAACTACCATATTTGCCAAACGATAAAATTAGTAAAGAGAAAATAGCGTACAAAATAGATTATTATGCACAATAATTAAAACATAGATTGCAATTTCCATTTGAGAAAATAAAAAATTTAATAAAAGAGGTAAAAAAGAAAAGAATAGAGAAAATCATGCTCAACAAAATGCTCAACAAAAGCTCAACAAAAATTGTTAGTTTTAAGTTTAAAAATTTGTCACTTGAGTGAGGGTGTAAGGTACC
The DNA here is from genome assembly GCA_951804985.1 of Dryomyza anilis. Lineage (NCBI taxonomy): Eukaryota > Metazoa > Arthropoda > Insecta > Diptera > Dryomyzidae > Dryomyza > Dryomyza anilis. Next base: position 76,524,968 of record OX638135.1, on the reverse strand, counting down.
ACTATATGTTATTCTATATTTTATTCTATGTTTTTAATTGTCAAAATAGTTATGTCAAATCTATGTCAAAATGATAAATGTCAAACTATACTTAATAAATACAGGTTTTATAATAAAAAATCAACCAGCACTGAACAGCCAACTAATCGGCATCTTCTTTTGATTAAGCTAAATCATCGGCTAAAAACATTATGATTGCCTTGGCGCTTTTAAGTTCCGGCATCCCAATCCTTATGCCAGTGGCGTTTATAAGCGCCGGCAATTATATTAGGCAGGACCTTAGCAATTAAATTATTAATTAAAACGTCCGCCCCAAAGATCAATCGTTACCGCCGATACGACTATCGGCGGAAAACATTATTTTCATGTATTTGAGCATGACTTCAATATATAATTGACCAAAAAAGTTTATCTAAGCACGTATACAGTAAAATTGATCTGTAGATGTAAATTTAATTTGAGGTATATGAATATAAATGTTCAGATCACAGGTCACAATGGACCGATCTGCCCAATTTTTTCGCACATACAGCGTAGGTATATGAGTTTCATTTATCTAACTCTTCAATTGTTTAAGTAGTAGAGATTTCAACAGACAGACAGACAGACGGACATCGCTAAATCGACTAATCGCTAAATCGTCATGCTGATCAAGAATATTTATACTTTTCCATACCGGAGTTGCTTCCTTATGGGTGATACAAACGGCGTACCAAACTGAATATACCCTTTCACTCTCAGTGTAGGGTATAAAAAAACATTGTTTTGTCTATTTTATCTCTTTGAAGCGACTTTTGAAGCACTTTTGAAGCTATTTACAGCTTCAAAAAGTGCTTCACAGACCTTATTTTTAATATGCTTATGTTCTTTAGCCTTGAAAAAAAAAAACACATATCTTTATTAATGTTCACGTTTATAAATATTTTGCACGCTTTCCATTTTTACTTGTTGTTCAATATTTAGTAATATCATGAATTCTTTTGAATTTCACTATTACCTTAAAAACATAATAAATACATTAAGATGATAAAAAAACGCAAGAGTCTTGCATTTCTTGCACCTGCTCTTGTTCTTGCATTTCTTATCTTGCTCTTGTTCTTGCAAGAAAATCTCGATCTAGTTCTTACAAAAAATGCAAGAACAAGAAATTTTTGATTATCACTAATGTGATAATATCTGCCTTATACTTGAAATGTTTAAACTTGTCGAACTTGCACATCATTTTTCGTATTTCCTTAATAGTTACTGATATGTTAATAATTGCATTACTATTGTTTTGTTTATGTCCGAAATCAATTAAAAGAAGTGAATTGATCTTTTAAAAGGACTTAAAAAAATGTTCAAATGAACTTTTCAAAACTTGCCCCACACTACCCCAAGCTCTCCAATATATTTTACTAATAAAATAAATAAAAAATCAATATTTGAATCATTTTTTAACAAAAAAATTGTGTTTGAGTCGCTGATGTTTTGTTGTTAATTCGATTAATGAAACAAAAAACAAATTTTTAACCAAAGACCGTTGCTTTGGAAATTCGTTTCTCAAAAAACAACATGTGTTTCTTGTACAACCAAAAATGTTTATTTTGGGAACTCCAAATTTTAATAAATGACATTTTACTTAAGATTTTCTATATAAAATAAAATATGTTTTATGTTTCTTTTTATACTTTTTTAAAAACCGTTTTAAACCATTTAAACCGGTATAAAATCGAAACCGTTTATATCGGTTTTGGATATCGGTTTATTTCTGATTATCGTATGACGGTTTCGGTTATGATGAAACGGTTTTAAACGGATATAGGTTTCGATTACGGTTTCCATCCTTGGTCTCATATATCAAATTTTTAACAGATAAAAAAGAACAAGAATTTATAAAAAAGCGATTTAATAATTTAATTGGAAAAAAGGCAATATATATATATATGTATAAAATACTACAATTTTAAAGAATTTTTAAATTAAAAAAAGAGGAAAAAAATAAGAACAGATAAAAATAATGTGAAAAAAAATATGAAAAAAAGGGAATTAATATTTTAAAAAAAGGGGAGGGATACAAATTTTAATTAAAGAGAAAAAAAAATAATAATGTGGCAATCAGCACATACTGTGCAGAAAACACAGAATACATAAAAAATTAAAACAAAAATTATACTTTTGTTTTAATTTTTTATGTATTCTGTTTTTAGAAATTTTGTTTTGTCAAAATTTATAAAATTATTTTCATTCGTATAAATTTGTTCAAAAATAAAAGTTTAGTTTTTTTCTAAAATTTGTATTTTATTTTAAACTACCTAAAACGACATTGGTGACCGCGAGTTTTAAAAATGCCTAGCTCCGAAGAAGAATTTCACTCACTCCCGACATCGGAAATCTCACGAGTATCTGTTCGCGTTCCTCCATTTTGGCGTCAGAACCCGAAGTTATGGTTCCGCCAATTGGAATCACAGTTTGTGACATCGGAAATAACTTCGCATCTAACTAAATATCACACGTTAGTTGGATCTATCGAAAGCAGCGTACTCAACCACGTGAGCCACATTGTTGAAGAGCCTCCGCCACATTGTTGAAGAGCCTCGAGGCCCTCAAGGATGCAATTCTGAGCGTATTTCTCGATTCTGAAGAGAAACGTTTACGTCAGCAATCGCAACAACACTCGCCGCAACAATCGCAGTCGGAATGGAAGATCTTGTAGTTCATCCCAAGCAGAAAAACCCTACTGTTGGTATCACCACAAAATCGGCACAAACGCTTCAAAATGCGTCCAACCATGCAAGTTCAACTCGGAAAACTAAAAGCCGCCTCATTTCGGGTGACGAATGAGGGTGGCCAACAAATATGTCGCATGTTTCTTCAAGACCAAGAAATGAAGTGCAGGTTCCTGATTGACACTGGAGCAGATGTTTCAGTATTTCCAGCCACGTCTCGTCAAAAATGTGGAGCATCACATTCACTAGTACTTTTTGCTGCAAATAATACCCAAATTCGGACTTATGGTGAGAAAATTATTAATTGTAATTTCGGATTGCGACGGAAAATGCTATGGTCGTTTATTGTTGCTGATGTTACGCAACCAATAATAGGTTCCGACTTCTTGAAAAATTACGGGTTGCTTGTCGACATTAAGAATATTCGCTTAATCGATAGCACAACCAACATCAAGACAACGGGTATTCTGTCGCGCGAATCTAGTTCAACGCTTAGATGTATTTCCGAAAATAGTTCATTCCATCGATTACTGAAGGACTACAAGGACATTACATCACCAACTCACAAATTTTCGAATGTCAAGCACTGTGTGACGCATCACATAGAGACGAAAGGACCGATAGTGCAATCAAAACCCAGAAGACTCGCACCTGAAAAACTGAAAATTGCAAAGCAAGAATTCGAATATATGATGCAGATGGCCATCTGCCGCGACGTCCATGTGGAGACTATCGTGCTCTTAATAAGTCAGCAGTTCCAGACTGTTATCCGGTACCACACATACACGACTTTGCGCACTTGTTGCATGGCAAGAAAATATTTTCAAAAGTCGACTTAGTGAAGGCGTATTTTCAAATTCCTGTGGAGGAGTCCGACATTCCGAAGACAGCTATAATTACTCCTTTTGGCTTGTTCGAGTTCACACGAATGACGTTTGGACTGTGCAACGCGGCACAGACATTTCAGCGTTTTGTCAATGAAGTCGTGCGTGGTTTGGATTTCTGCTATGCATATATTGACGATATTCTCGTTGCATCCGAAAATGATGAGGATCACGAGAAGAACTTGAAGCTCCTGTTCGATCGTTTTCGCAATTATGGTATTACAATCAACACTGCAAAGTGCGAGTTTGGTAAGACACAACTTCCATTTTTGGGTTACCAAGTGACGCAAACAGAACTCAAGCCGAATCCGGAACGTGTAAAAGCCATAGTTGATTGCAAATTGCCTAAAACAGTTAACGATTTGAGCCGTTTTCTTGGTACTCTCAACTTTTACCGACTTTTCATCGCAAAAGCTGCAGATGCTCAAGCTGTGCTTCATGGCCAGAAAAAAGGACAAGTGAAGAATGATAAACGTGTCATTAATTGAACACCTTCATTGCAAAACGCATTTGAAGAATGCAAACAGCAATTAGCAAATGCAGCACTCCTATCGTATCCAGTGGATGGTGCCGAAACTTCGCTTTGGATTGATGCCTCAGATACAGGAATGGGCGCAGTACTTCAACAACGCATAGGTGGTGCATGAAAACCGCTGGGGTTTTATTCAAAAAAACTCAGTGAAACGCAATAGTGTTACAGTGCTTACGATCGAGAGCTTCTTGCAGCGTATTCCGGACTCAAATACTTTCAGTATTTCTTGGAAGGCAGACAGTTTTTTATATACACGGACCACAAACCGCTAACATTTGCGTTTAATCAATGTCCAGAGAAAGCTTCACCACGGCAGTTCTGACATCTTGATTATATATCTCAGCACACAGTCGATATTTGTTACATAGCTGGAAAGGACAACGTCACAGCTGATACTTTGTCGCGGTTAGATGCTGTCATAATGCCATCACCACTCGATTATCAACTCTTAACAAAAGACCAGGAATCGGATCAAGAACTACTAAATCTTCTACCATCAAGTTCGCATGGTCTACATTTAAAGAAATTTAAAATTCAAGTTTTTCAAATGATACATAACCTTTCGCATCCTGGTTCAAAATCGTCTGTTAAACTGGTGAGTGATAGATTTGTTTGGCCAATTGGGTCATATCCTATTCCGGACGAATGGTTCAAGATGGTCAGCATAGATCTTGTTGGGCCACTGCCTTCATCGGATGGCTTCCGATATTGCCTCACATACATAGATCGATTTTCTCGCTGGGCTGAAGCAATCCCACTTATGGACATCACGGCAGAATCAGTTGCAAAAGGATTTTTTCAGGGATGGATTTCGAGGTTTGGCGTTCCGGCTCAATTGGTGACAGATCAAGGTCGTCAATTCGAATCTTCACTCTTTCGTGAGTTTGCCAAATTGATTGGTGTAAAAGTCAATCATTCGACTGCTTATCACCCGCAATCCAATGGTCAAATTGTATGAAAAAATATACATGAAAAAAAATATATAAAAAAAAATATATGAAAAAAGTATTTATGAAAAATGGGAATTAAAATTTAAAAAATAAGGAAATAAAAAAAATGGAGGGGTAAAAATTTTAATTTTATTTTAATTTTTATCTATCATTCAACATTATATTTATATTTTCAAAAGAGATATATAAATTTGTATTTGAAATTAAACACGTTTTTTTAAACTGAATTTAATTAGTTAGAAAAAAAAATAATAAATTCAACAATTCTTGAGAACATATCGTCGTTGTAGAACGAAAAGTCACCAAATACATTTTCAAAATTTGGTGACTTTTGCCGAGTATTCATTTACAAAAATCTCTCTGTATCTGTCAATTTTTAATCGAAGATCTCAATTTTGTTAACACATGATAAGAAAATGTAAATCTAACAATTTGTCTTTCATCTTTAAAAATGCATCTATTACTTTTTATAATATTAATCAACAAACTCGAAATTTAAGTTTTTCATAAAAATGTATTTGGTGACTTTTCGTTCTACAACGACGATATATATATATATATATATATATATATATATATATATATATATATATATATATATATATATATATATATATATATATGTAGTTAACATACTTTACAACATGCAGTGAAGATCCACTTAGCTGTAATAACCTGAAATCTTCTTGTATTTTCTTTAGCTTTTTGTCGAAAACTTGATATTTCTCATCAGCGTTGTCTTCCACTCTTTGCATTTTATTATCAACGTCAATCATATGCGCTTCAAGTTCATTTACTTTGCCATGAAGTGTATTAGACACTTCTAGAAGCTGCTTCGAATGTTCTTGAAGCTGTTCGGAATTTTCCTGAAATTTCTGCTCTATTTTATTGGAATTTTCAAGAAGTTTTGGTTTTAATTTGTTGGATTTTTCTAGAAACTGTTTGGAATTTTATTGAAATTGTTTGGAATTTTCTTGAAGTTTTTGTTCAATTTTGTTGGAATTTTCTTGAAATTGTTTCGAATTTTCTTGAACCATTATCTCAAACTGTTTCTGCATAGCTCCAATCAACTGGCTCATATCAAAAACTTTGGTCTGTACTTTCGGCTCTGTGTCCAGATTTTTCGATGACGATGCTGCAGCTTCAATTTCAAATTCGTGCTCCGCGAGAAGTATCACTTGGGCCTCCAATTCTTCCATTAGGCGCTTCTGCAGCTCTACTTTCGTCTACTTTGTCAAAATTCAATAAACTACAATTGCCAGATACAAGATGCAGATAACAAGATCCAACACGGATCTTGAATATGTTATAAGTGATTGTTATTAAGTTGTTATTTAGGTAAATAAAGTTAATTAATAGTAGTTGAAATAATACTAGTTAAAACCAAATAATAGTTTGTTTTTATTTTGTAGACTGAATTTTTGTAACATTTGTGTCAGAAGTGGTATTGTGATACAAAATGTTTAAATTCGATCAACTTAAAGTCGACCAGCTAAAGAAGAATCTATCGATTCGTAATCTTGCATCTCCTGGGACGAAAGTAGAGCTGCAGGGATACTTCTTGCGGAGCACGAATCTGAAATTGAAGCTGCAGCATCGTCATCGAAAAATCTGGACACAGAGGCGAAATTACAGACCAAAGTTTTTGATATGAGCCAGTTGATTGGAGCTATGCAGAAACAGTTTGAGATAATGGTTCAAGAAAATTCGAAGCAATTTCAAGAAAATTCCAACAAAATTGAACAAAAACTTCAAGAAAATTCCAAACAATTTCAAGAAAATTCCAAACAGTTTCTAGAAAATTCCAACAAATTAAAACAAAAACTTCTTGAAAATTCCATAAAATAGAGCAGAAATTTCAGGAAAATTCCGATTAGCTTCAAGAACATTCGAAGCAGCTTCTAGAAGTGTCTAATACACTTCATGGCAAAGTAAATGAACTTGAAGCGCATATGATTGACGTTGATAATAAAATGCAAAGAGCGAAGACAACGCTGATGAGAAATATCATCACAAGAAGATTTCGGTTTATTACAGCTAAGTGGATCTTCACTGCATGTTGTCAGTGGTACGAGACTAAAATCGCCGATTTACGATGGAACGACTGCGTTTAACATCTTCAAAATACCATTTGAGAAAACGGCTGTAAGTAATCGACAGAACAATGAAGAAGAGAGGCTTGCGCATTTGTCGTGATTCAACGTATCATTTCATAGAAAAGTGCAAGATCGACAGCGTTTAACATCTTCAAACTACCATTTGAGACCACGGCTCTTAGTAATCGACAGAACAATGAAGAAGAGAGGCTTGCGCATTCATCGTGATTCAACGTATCATTTCATAGAAAAGTGCAAGATCGATTCCTTCGCTGATGGCATACGTGTTCCGGAAACAGTGATGCGTTTTACTTGTTAGAATAATTGTGATTAAAATCTCAAATTCGTATTCTGCCAAAGATCTAACAAAAAAACTTTCAATAAATACCCCACACTGTGGGGAAGAGAGTTTCATGTCACATTTGAAGTTTTTATTTTAATTAATTGTAAATAAATATAAACAAACAACTTTAAAACATTAGAATTTTCTTTCGTTTTCAGTTTTAAAGATAATGCATTTTATTCATTTAAATAGTGCCAATTTATGACCCACGTTCGTGGTATTTCAATTTAAGTGATGTGCTAAGTGTTTTATGTATATTAAGTGTAAAATCAACCTCTTCTCATCGAGCTGCATTGTTTATAATTCTAAATAGCATTTTGAGTTATTTTGGAGGATTTGTGTTATTATGTGATAGTTAGCGGACCCATTTAATTAATATTCAATATAATTAATATTAATAATAAAAAAACAAAAAGTTTAGTTTTTGTACGTTGTGATCTGCTACATTGAGCATCACAGATTTCCTAATACTTGTGATCCTATCAGAGTTTTGGCAGAATACAAAAACATCTCAATTTGAGATTCACTTCAATTTTTGGGAGGTTTTTGACGTAAAATTCTGTTGTGATAATTTGTGATGCTTGTCAGAATAGGGCTATTAATTTTCGAAACAGTTTGCTCCTATTCAAAAATATTTTTATCTTGCCCATATTCAGTACTATTTTGAACCAAATTTAATATAATTAATTTCTTTAATATGTTTCATTTAGTCACATTATAGTCAATATTTCACATATATTTAAAATTTCTTATTAACTGAGTACTAACAGCCGTATTCATAAATGTTGTTAAACTTTAAACAACACTTAAAATGCCTTTAATTATGAAAATGTTATTTATAAACAAAATTTAACCTAAGCAACGTTGCGTATTTAAACACTGCTTAAGTTGTTTTTAAAATTATGTAAGTGCTCAAATGTCATAAAAATATAAATAAAAAAATTATTTTATTAATCGTTTTCTCTTATTAATTTGTCATGTCCACAACAATATTATTATCGGGAAAATGCAGAGCTTTTATGAAGTTTATTACTGGAAAAGTATTTGCGCAACACAACGAAGAATTTCGGGACTTCGCGCATCATAACCCTCATGTTCTGTGTTAATGTTCGTAAATGTTTTACGGTTTTTAAAAATTTGAGCCCTTCGGACCGTTTTATACAAATTAGAAAATTCTTTGGCCTGTTTATTTGCCGTTTCTCATTTCTGCGAGATATGTGTTACTAGAGATGTTTGAAATATGTTCGTGAAGTTGTGCTGCTTACAATATGAACGCGTTGATTTCAACACAAAAACTATCGTGGTACTGCTAAGAAAACATATCATATAAATATTATTGTGGACTCCATGTCGATGCTATTTAAATTGAAACAAAATTTTTCTATGTTGACAACAATTGTTTAATTTTTATAACAACAGCTAATAATAATAATAGTTTGGCACTACAGTCCTATAAGAACTCAAAGTGGTGGGACCTACAGTTTATTGGCGAATCCGAACGGCGGGTGAGAGCTTTTCATAGGCAATGTTTTACTCTCGAAGGTTTGCCATTTACTGCCGACAGGTAGCGCGGTATAGAAAAATGTTTCTATGAAAAGATGTTGTTAGCCCCAGTCCAGGCTTGAACCGGGGACCTGTGGGCTCGCATTCCAACGTACTAACCACTGAGCTACCGCAGCTACACTAAAAAAACAGCTGCGTTTGTTTATATTTTTAAAGCAAAATGTAATAGAGTATTGAAATTTGTTACATTTGCTGAACTTATTTGGACACAAACCTTGTCTACTCAGAACTTTTTTATAAATAACAATTTTAGCAAGACTGCGTAAATCAATAAGAAAATCTAATAAATACGGCTGTAATTGTCTATCTATCTGTCGGCAAAGTTTAAACTTTTTGAACTTTAAACTTTTTAAGGCTCGAATACACGATAGAGAAATTAGCTAGAGATAGAGAAAAAAATCTACCATGGAGCTTCCTACAGTGGAGCTCTATGTAGTGTTTACACAACTCTATGAGATGTTTTGCTATATTTTGCTCTATCTCTAGCTATTTTCTCTATCGTGTAAACCCGACCTTAGACTTTTGAAATATTTATTTAAGCTAAGTTTAAACTTTCACTGAAAAACTGGACCTTAATTAATATATATATAGCACAACTTGGTAATAAAAAATAATTTTTATCAATTTATAACGACTGATTAATGTCATTAGAAAATTAGAGAATAAATTAGAAAAATTAGAAATAAAATAAAAACATATTGAATGAATAACATATTGTGTAATATTTGTTCTCTGGATTATTTCGATTTTTATTAAAAATGTAGTGAAAACACTATTTATTCTTAGTGTATTTAAATTACATTTGTGCGGGGAATTTTATAGTCAATTGGGGAATTTTGTTAAGAATATCGGGAAAAATGAAAATATGAGTTGGCATCATTGTCCGGAAACGAAACGTGCCACAGTTACAATGCCGAAAGTGACATTTACGGAAACTGGAACCACAGCGCTAACGCAGGAGATAGCAACTACGTTCTGCCGCCCAGCGCCTAGGGTCCGTAAACTAGATGTGGAGAATGAAGACCTACTTCAAGTAATTTGCCAAGCATTAAAAAAAAAACACTATTTATTCTTAGTGTATTTAAAGTACATTTGTGCGGGGAATTTTATAGTCAATTGGGGAATTTTGCTAAGAATATCGGGAAAAATGAAAATATGAGTTGGCATCATTGTCCGGAAACGAAACGTGCCACAGTTACAATGCCGAAAGTGACATTTACGGAAACTGGAACCACAGCGCTAACGCAGGAGATAGAAACTACGTTCTGCCGCCCAGCGCCTAAGGTTCGTAAACTAGATGTGGAGAATGAAGACCTACTTCAAGTAATTTGCCAAGCATTAAAAAGTGGAGCTAAACCAGATTACACTGCTGCCAACCGAGACACCCAATTTAAAGGTAAATGCTACAAGTGTAATACATATGGGCATATGGCACGTGATTGTCGTAAAAACGCAAGCGATCAATAAAGCAATCTGCAGATGAACCCCGACATGAAGAAACCCAGGATCATGACCAAAATAACGTAAATTTTCAAACTAAAACGAGTCAGTTCTGCGGGACACGATCTGACTCCCATAACCGATTGCGGCAGAATCTCCATTTCACAAATTGCTCCAAAGCCTAATAGCTTAACTGTCGCTGGACTCATTGATTGTACAGCATATATGGTAACATTAGATACGGAAGCTTCACACTTAATAATAAGAAGTAACCTCGTTAAGGACGAAGTAGAGCCGCTTATAGGAATAAGATTGCAAACACCTACAGGTGAAGAGGCCCCTATCAGAGACAGTATAGCATGATTTTATTGTGGCGGAAATAATAGACGAAATAATACTCGGCATGGACTTCATGATAAGGAACGGTTTCACACTTGATTTAACAAGAACAATTTTGAGTTATGCCAACATGGAGATCCAACTAAATATTGATTGTGATCAGAGCCCTAAAATTTAATAAGTTATTGCTCATTTGTGGGATAAGCAAGTTGTGGATTATTGAAGCAAACGAAAAGCATTATGAAAGTAACATAGTTGTAGGACAAACTCTTGTTGAGGCGGCGAAAGACAAAATTGTACCTATAAGAGTTCTCAATTTTCAAAATTAATCAAAAAGGGGACAGTGATAGGCCAGTGTCAAGAGGCATCAGCAATCATATACTGCGATTCAAATCCATCAAGGGACTATGCCACACCGCAAATAGACAAGCAATCTACTAACAATTTTATAAATGAGTGGACGAAGGATTTGACCACCAAAGAAAAGACTAAAGTGCATAATTTAATTGATAAATATCGGTATATATTTGCTGGAAAGGGCCAAAAGGATGACAGAACTACCATTGTAAAATTTAGAATAGACACTGGGGATTCTAAACAATTCGTCAAGCACTAAGAAGAGTACCACTTGCGAAAAGAGACGAAGTATCACATTTAGTTGAAGAAATACACAACAATGGCGTGATGTAACCATCTGAGAGTCCATGGAGTTCACCAGTAGTATAGGTCAAAAAGAAGAACGGTAATACTCGGTTCTGCGTTGTTTACCGAAAGCTTAATTCACCAAGAATGATAGTTATCCACTGCCTAGAATCGATGACACCTTGGATACATTATCTAATGCTAAGTGGTTTTCAACGTTAGACTTGCAAAGCGGTTACTTGCAAGTAGAAATCGATAAGAAAGATCGAGAGAAGACCGCAACATTCAAGCGGCACGTATTGAGAAAACTTGTCTGGTATACCTTGACGACATAATTGTCATGGGCAAGAATTTTGATGAACAGCTAAAAAATTAAGAGGAAGTATTCCTTCGATTGGAAAGTGCGGGACTAAAACTTATCCCAAGAAGTCAAATATTTGGGTCATCGAGTTACCACAGAAAGTGTACATACCGACGAGGATAAAATATTTTCCGTAAAGGAGTGGCCCAGACCACAGAACCTACATGCCTTTGAAGCTTCTTGGGGCTAAGTACATACTACGTGCGATTTGTTCCAGGTTTTGCCAATGTTGCTAGCAGTCTTCACGAATTGACAAGAAAGAACCGCGCATTTCAATCCGCGCTTCCGATAGCCAAATAGCTAAGGCGTACTGGGCACAGTGACAGAGCTCGAAACTGCAAAATGGCTGTTTATATCGCGCCTGGATAAGCGAAGATCGAAATTTGATTGTTGTTCCCAAATCAAAAATAAAAGAAATATTAGCGGAATACCATGGTAGATCTAGTGGAGGTCATTTGGGCATAAATAAAACTGTCGAGAAGGTGAAGAAACATTTTTATTGGGTTGGATGCCAAGAGTCAGTCGCCGTTTCCAATCAGTGACGCGGGCAATAAGTATGTGCTTGTCTTCAGCAAGTGACGTGAAGTGTATCCCATGCCGAATCAAGAAGCCACAACAGTTGCGGATGTATTAGTTAACAACTGCGTAAGTAGTTTTGAAGTACCGTTGGAATTACATTCAGATCAAGGAAGAAATGTTTTGGTTAACAAAAATCCTCATTCCAAACCCTCCACTTGTGTGCCAACTGGAAATAACCTCCCCAGTGTCCTATCAAAGTATGGAGTTAGCTGAGAATCTAACCTGGCAGTGGGCCCAGTTTAAAAACTTGTACTGTCGCTAGCGGATACCTAGCGAACTCCGAACTTAGCTAGCCCCACCCGTATACAGCGGATCTCTGTGCGGGTGGTACTGTACTTCTCCGCAACTCGTGGAACTTAAAATGAATGACAACAACAACAAACAAACGAAACTACCTGGCCTAGTCAGGCAAACTGGTATCGCCCCACCTGACAACCATGGAGGCGATACACACATGATGAATGACGATGTTATCGCAGAGACGATGGTGAAAGCCATTCCGTTTTGCGGTACCCTGCACATTGGCAGTGAAGAAGAGGAGTCAAACCCTCCCTCACAGGTCATCGCAGGCCCGGATACACCGGCGACCCCGGCGACGGACAACAAACGCCGGAGGTACAAGGGGTCAAAAAACTGAGTGCTAGGGATCAGACAAGCCTCACTGATCGAGACTTTGCACTCAAAAAGAAGCACACGCAGGTGATGAAAAGCTACGAATGGAGGGAGCTCAGCAAAGCCCCCTCACTCGCTGCTTCAAGCACCTGCGCCTTCAGTATAGGCTATGGATTCCTTCTCCTGCAAAACATGAGGATGGATCCATAGTCAAACTGTTTGCGGCCCAGAACGTTACGATAGTCGATTGGACGCTGCTCAACGCACGGCAACGAAGGGAAGGTGTTTCTCTTCGTTGTTGACAGGCATTCAGCGCGGCAGCTCGATGAAAGAGAGGATCCCCTTTCTTAAGGATTGGTCAGAATACACTGAGGTTCTGCTTAGGAGCTCGTGAATGCTCTCTATTAGCTCGTCGCCTCCGGTCTTAAACAACTCAACAGGTAGACCATCAGCACTTGCGGCTTTGTGATTTTTCAGCCGACCAATGGCTATTCTGACCTTGTCATGGTCGGGTGGCGGAATCTTAACGTCGTCATCAAGTACTGGGTTGGCCGGGTTTACTTCTCTATCGGTGGAATTGCTGGCATCATCACCGGTCAGCAGTTTAGAGAAGTGATCCCTCCATATCTTCAGTGTGCTCTGGATATTTGTCACTAGATTCCCGTACTCATCTTTACAAGAAGAGGTTCCGGATTTTAAACCTAGCAAAATGTTCGAGCCTCATTCCTGTCCCCATGCATCTAAATCTCCTCACACTCACGTCTTTCTGCATCTCTTTTTTACGTCAAATACATTTAAAGGAACACTTCCACATCCCTTCCACACAAAATTGAAAATAAAATAGTTATACGGCCAAAATATTTTTAATTAAATATTTTCCAGTGTTTCCATTTTTCATTATTACTATATTATTAAATTAAGCATCTCATTTAGTTTATAATTTAATCTATTTATTGCAAAATACAAAATTGTTAAATTTTATAAAATGAGTTTTATTTTTATTTTAAAATCGTATAAACTACTAATAAATCCATGATCATAAAACCATGATCTTATTTAAATATTGGAAATAGTTTAATGCATGTAATACATACATTAAACTATAGTTTAATGTATAGTTTAATGTATGTAATACGTACATTAAACTATTTGCAATATGTATATATACATTAGGGTGGTTCAGAAACATATGGAAAAAACTCAAGTACACCTTCCGAGTCAACGTACCTCAGATTATGTGAGGACGTACCGTTCGTAACATCTTGCCCAAATTTCAGCACCCTACGAATATTAAAAGACGGTGCTAAACCGGCATATGTGTTGGCAGTCACCGAACAAATCTTCAATATTTGTATTGCCCTATCGCTATGAAAACTATATGTAATGATAGTATAAATAAATTCAGTAATTTACATATGGCCATTATGTTCTGAGTTTGTATATGAAAGACATTAAGGACATGACAATATGAAATACGCAAGTAACAAATAAATGTATATGTTTTGATACTCCTCAATTTCATCAATATTTTAATGGACTATAATGCAACAAAATTGGCCTTACACTATAAAAGATATAGCGGTTTAAGAATAACATAGGTTAAGAATTTTATTTTATGTCTACATTAATAAAAATATTATGTTCATAATGTATAGTTTTTATGTAATAAATCAAAGCTCTGATCATTTACCTTTAATTTGATATACCATTTTCTAACACCAGTTGCAATATTTAATTAAAATTATTTATAATAACTCAAATGAGTCATCACATATTAAAGCATCAATTATACACCATCTGGAAAGCTGAATATTGGACAATATCTTAATTTTGAGCTGTTTCAACTAGAGATGGGCATGTGAGCGTGATTCACGTGAATTACGCGTGATCACGCGTGATTGTGATTGAATTCTAATTTTATTCACGTGATTGTGAGTAGACCAAAAAATACCGTGAGTGTGCGTGAGTAAAATTTTTTCGTGAGTGAGTGTAAGTGAGTCGAATATTTCATAAAATAAAAAATCTCACTTTAATTTTTTCGATTTTTCTATATTTTTGCAGAACTAGAGAACAAGTAGGCCCACCCCTTGAACTCAGATGACTTTGGGAAGGCGACTGCCCACTATTCAGAACTATAATAAATCAAACCGACCGTCATATACCCACCCATTCTTCAATTCAGAATAAGTTGCAAGATTTCAGTCAACAATTGATCAAACCCCTGCAAACCGGCCGTACTTAGTATGGGCTAGTCAATTTTTGTGGGGTCATGTCAATAATTATACCCTACACTAAGAGTGAAAGGGTATATTCAGTTTGGTACGCCGTTTGTAACACCCAGAAGGAAGCATCTCCGGTATGGAAAAGTATATATATTCTTGATCAGCATGACCTCCTGAGTCGATTTAGCGATGTCCGTCTGTCCGTCTGTCTGTCTGTCCGTCTGTCTGTCCGTCTGTCTGTCTGTCTGTCTGTCTGTTGAAATCCCTAAGACTTTTAAAATTGAAAAGCTAGATAAATGAAACTTATAACTTAGATTACTAATATACCTACGCTGTATGTGCGAAAAAATTGGCGAGATCGGTCCATTGTGACCTATGATCCGACCACTTATGTTCAAATACCTCATATAAAATGTACATATAAAGATCAATTTTTATGTATACGTGCTTAGGTAAACTTTTTTGGTCAAATATATATTGATATCATGCTCAAATACATGATAATAATGTTTTACGGCGAAAAGACTTGTGGTTCACAAAAAAAAAATCGAAATTCGGTACACCTACCCATTTGTAAATATGGGTATCAAATGAATGGAAATTCTTCAGCGATTGAATGTTTGTAGTTATTTTCAGGATTCGTCTACCCTGGTGACCTATATATCACTTTGAATGGTAACCACACATATGTGTAGGGTATTTATAGTCGGCTTAGACCGACTATAATTTTGATAATCCTAACTATCATAATTACACCTACTTTAAAATTTCCCATGTGATCTAACCTTCCCAACTGGTTTTTGCTTGGTTTCATACGACCAGTAATGGAAATAGACATAGAACCCATTTTTTTTTTTTCGATATAACCATTTTTGTAAAAAGTTGTATTTTCAATTTCAACTATACATGATAACTCTGTATTGACTTCCTTTTGTTTTTATACCCTACACTAAGAGTGAAAGGGTATATTCAGTTTGGTACGCCGTTTGTAACACCCAGAAGGAAGCATCTCCGGTATGGAAAAGTATATATATTCTTGATCAGCATGACCTCCTGAGTCGATTTAGCGATGTCCGTCTGTCCGTCTGTCCGTCTGTCTGTCTGTCTGTCCGTCTGTCTGTCTGTCTGTCTGTTGAAATCCCTAAGACTTTTAAAATTGAAGAGCTAGATAAATGAAACTTATAACTTAGATTACTAATATACCTACGCTGTATGTGCGAAAAAATTGGCGAGATCGGTCCATTGTGACCTATGATCCGACCACTTATGTTCAAATACCTCATATAAAATGTACATATAAAGATCAATTTTTATGTATACGTGCTTAGGTAAACTTTTTTGGTCAAATATATATTGATATCATGCTCAAATACATGATAATAATGTTTTCCGGCGAAAAGACTTGTGGTTCACAAAAAAAAAAATCGAAATTCGGTACACCTACCTATTTGTAAATATGGGTATCAAATGAATGGAAATTCTTCAGCGATTGAATGTTTGTAGTTATTTTCAGGATTCGTATACCCTGGTGACCTATATATCACTTTGAATGGTAACCACACATATGTGTAGGGTATTTATAGTCGGCTTAGACCGACTATAATTTTGATAATCCTAACTATCATAATTACACCTACTTTAAAATTTCCCATGTGATCTAACCTTCCCAACTGGTTTAAGTTTAGTTTATTCCAGAGGTTCCTGTGGGGTCTAGTTTTTATTCGAGTTATAAATGTAGTAACCAAAAAAAAATCGCTTCAAAAATAAATTAATTCATTCCTGGTAAATTCTACCCCGGACTATTCTTTTATTGATAATTCTTTATCGAAGAATTGTTTTTCGATGCAATTTTTTGGTTTTTATATGAACAGCACATCGAAGGTCTATCACATTTCCATCTCCGTTAAAAATTAAGATATATTTTATCAAACTCCCTAACATCATTATATCATTATTGCGTTTTAAAGATGTGGACTTTATTAAAGGTGCCACGCTCGGTCTACCAATCTCACCAATATATACAAATGAAATATGTATTTTTATGCATTCTGAAAAAAACACGTGAATTAGCGTGATTCACGTGAATTGATTGAATCTTAATTTTATTCACGTGATTGTGAGTGGAGCAGTGAGTGAGTGCGCGTGTGTGAGTGAGCGTGAGTGAGTGTGAGTCAAAACTCACTCACGTGCCCATCTCTAGTTTCAACATACTTACAAATTTCATCCGATTCTGAGAAAGTCCTGGAAAATTTGTTTTCTTTTTTTTGTTGATTTGTATGGAGTGGCGCATTTGAGTTCATTTAAAAAAATTATTTAAATATTGCAACTGGTGTAAGAAAGTGGTATCTCAAATTAAAGGTAAATCATTAGATCTTTTGGTGATTATATAAAAACTATACATCATGAATATAATATTTTTAGTAAATTAAACATAAAATAAAAACCGAAACATTTAGTTCAAAATACGCTATATCTTTATTAATACCATATCGCTATATCTTTATTAATACCTCTATAATACCAATTTCATTGTATTATAGTTCATTAGTAAGTAAATAAAAATAGCTTTAATTTGATATATATATTGATGAAATTGACGAGCTATATAAAAACATTTTTTTTTTTGTTTCGTGTTTTTTATATATTGGAAGGTCCTTAGTGTCCTTCATATACAAACTCAGGACATAATAACCATATGTAACTTACTGAATTTATGTATGCTATCATAACATATAGTTATCATCGCGATATGAAACCAGAAATTTTGAAGATTTGTTCGGAGATTTCCAACACATATGACAGTGTAGTATCGTCTTCCAATAATCGTAGGGTGTTGAAATTTGGCCAAGATGTTACGAAGGGGACTCCCTCACATAATTTGAGGTACGTTAACTTGTAGTTCAAAAAAAGGGAATTTGAACCACCCTAATAAACATACTATATGCATACATATATATATACTATTCATATATACATACTATGTATATATGAAACAAAAATGAATGACTTTTATTTTTCAAATCGAAGTGATTTTACTTATAAGCTTGATAGTTGAACTGCAGTAATCCAAACAAACAAATTATAAATAATATGGTAGTATTCACTGTGAAACAAAAACACTCAACTTAACGGAGGAGGACTAATATGTTGCACCTTTGGGGTCCGGCGTGTTGAAGTCGCTGCATCCAACACTGCGTATAAATAAGGAAACTTAATACTAAAATATCCCACAAAAAATATACCATTATTTTACGTGCTGAACATACTAATAATTGTGAATGGTGAGTTGTTGTGCTGCGACCACGGCGATGAACAAAAGGTCTATTATAAATCAGGTTTGTAAGAAGACGGTCCTCGACAGACATAGGAATAGCTGATATTCTTAAATACTGGGATTCAATCAGACAAAGAGTGAAGTAATAAACGAGCATGAAACTCAGCTTAAGTTATTTGCTTTTAATGTTTTTTTTTTTATTAAATATCGGTGCGATCTCGTTGCGCACCGCGCAACTACATTTCTATTTTCTCACAGTCGCGACAGAGAAGCCTTTTTAAACCCGAACTTGAGTGATGGAGAGATATTCATAAATATAACACGCACAGCTCAAAGAGTGTGGGTGCGCCCGGCCTAGGTTCTTCAGAGCAGTGGCGCCAAACTAGTATATTATTATAGTCAATCAAATTGATTTAAGTTTTATTGTAACCATCGGGTTTACTGTAATGGCTCTTAGGACATAATGAATGTAATTATAATATAATAGTTTGCCGCTACAGTAATATAAGAACTTAGCCCGAGCTCTCTGACCATTTGAGCTGTACGTGTTATATTCGTGGGACCTACAGTTGAATGCCGATTCCGAACGGCGTGGTGTGAGCTTTACATAGGCAATGTTTTACACTCTTAGGTTTGCCATTGACTTCCGAGAGGTAGGGCGGTATAGAAAAATATTTTTCGATGAAAACATGTCCTACACACATAGACATTTATTGTTGAAATTTAAAAATAATTATTATCAATATCTCAAAATGTGAAACTACAATATTATTTTCATTTTTGAAAATAATATTCAGCTCAATCGACGTTCCCTATGAACGGAAGCTCGTCGGATTGTTCTCCTTCCGACGGAAAATAAAATCTAAACAAGTTTTCCGAGGAATGGGAAACATTTATAAGACAACGCAACATTGTTTTCCTCTCAATTTCGATATTAAACGCGAAATTTCGAAGTAAAAATTAAATTTGTTTTCAATTTTATTGATTGAACGTACTCTATTTGACATTTTAAAATGACTGCAAATACAAAACGAATGTAATTTTATTTTTTAATTAATTTTTTAAATGCTAACGACAGTAGGTACACAAATAGTAAAATTTTCATAGCAATTTAAACAAGTTTCCAACATTGAAGCATTCGAAATAAATTATTTTTTAACTATTTAAACAGTTTAAACTACTTTATTTCTGCAATCAATTAATAAAAATCTAAAATTTAATTTTTTCAAATTAAGTTTTAAACCAAGTCTTCATTTCATATTGCATTACCCATCACGTCTAGCCTGAAACACTTTCAACCCAAAAGTCGTGGGAGAACTTTAATGTTTGAAGAATATGTTTCGGACATCCCCCCGAGTATTTTAAGACTACAAAAAATAATCGTAGGCAGGTTTTTTAAAAAATCGCAGTTTAAATTTTTTTGTGCGGTTTTTTGAAAATATTTTTTTGATAATAACTTTTTTTTTTTTGCTCAAACTATTAACTTTAGCCACTAAAATAATCCATACAAATTTCAAAAAATTTGTCCACTGCTATGATTTAGTGGTAACAAGTCCAAAAACATAGGTTTTTTTTTCAAAAATAGTCGTTTTTTGAGCATTGTATCCATAAATGCCATTAACAGATTAACGTGCATAAAAGTATGTACCAACTAAACCAAAAACAATTCCGCTATCTTTAATAGTTGAGTAGATATCAAAATCAAATTGAACATTTTGTCAACAAAACGTTCAACTTTTAGTAAACCATAAAGAATTGAATTTTAACTAATCAATTTGCCAATTTGAGCCACATTTTCTAAAAGTAAATTATTATCGAAAAAGTGTAGACTTGACCCTTTTTTTGCACCGAACCCTTCAATTACTTACTTCTTTTCTTGTGTTGTATCAGTAGG
Source organism: Dryomyza anilis (assembly GCA_951804985.1). NCBI lineage: Eukaryota > Metazoa > Arthropoda > Insecta > Diptera > Dryomyzidae > Dryomyza > Dryomyza anilis. The sequence continues at coordinate 76,504,529 of OX638135.1, read as the reverse complement.
GTGATTCAAAAAAACGACTTTTTCGAAATTCCCACGGATCCCCCCTCAAAAAGATTGAGCACGTTAAAAGAGTAATTCACAAAAAATGTTGGCCAAATCGAAAAACGTTTAGAGGTCGCGCATCGCGATTTTCTGTTTTTAGCCCATTTAAAATCGTTAGTAGGTTGGTCTGATTAAAAATGAATAACTTTTTTTTTTGTTGGATTTTGATGAAATTTTGGGATCTTGAACATAATTCACTACAGATTTCAATGGAATTATCAAAATTTGATCCAACCATTAATAATTTATTCGCCGATTTTTACATATACTTTTGTTAGATAGTTCACACCAATTTTCGTCATCTTGCTACGTGGAAATTGAACGTAATTCAATTTTTAAGCCGTGAAATGTACGTTTTGGTAGTTATTTGCGTACAATATATTTTGGTATTATATGATACATTAAGGCGAATACATGTAAAAATAATTAAAATATAAATTTAATTTTTTGTTATTAACGTTTCTACTGCTAAGTATGTCGATAAGCCTGGGAAGATTTATCCTATTAATATAATAAATCTCTTTGTTGGTTTGTCCGTCTAAATGGCTGATCCGATGTATGGTCTGAAAGGAATGATAGGCTATATATGGGCGGGATTGGACAAAAAAGCGTGGCACCTCCCATACAACCTAAACTTTCAATACGATATAACTCGGCACTTTCACCAGCTACGAACATGAAACATAAAACTGAAATACAAAAAAAAATAATTTAAAAGCAAAAACACAAACGCAAAAGCACAAAACAAAATCAAAAATACAAAAACAAAAGCAATAACATAAAATAAAAATCCAAACTAAAGGAAAAAGAAAAAAATGAAAGAAAAAAAAACAAAAAAAAAGCGCAGTCTGAGAAAGAATGGTCTTTGAGAAAAGTTGTTATGGCGGAGAAATATTATTTGGTTACTACATTTATAAAACCAATAACAAACTTCAACAGCTAAGCATATAAATAATAAAAATGTTTTTTAAATTAATAAAATTGCTCCATATCTTTGAATTCACAAAATCTTGGCACGAGTCGTGCACGGGTCCAGCTAGTAAGTAATATATAGTTATATACAGGGTGGTTCGCTTCAGGATGCAAATATTTTGTGCACAGATTCCTTGGTTTATTTCATGAAAAAAATGTTACAAAGATGGGGTGTATCTGGACCACCCAATGATATATAGGGTGTTTTCAAAATTTATTTTATAAAAGCATATGGAAACTATTTTTTAATTGTGTCTTCTACAATTAAGTATCCGATGAATAAGATTACATTCAGTTTAGAGACAATTGACCGTAGTTATTAGAGTTTTTTAAATATTTATATTTTGAATTGGAACATAAAAGATTTTAGCCATCAAATTAAAAAAAAAAATTAAGCAATTTTTTTATCTTAGAATTATAGTTAACATATATTTTATTTTTCATTTTTTGAAGATTTGTATGTAACTCTTACCGATTTTAGTAGCCGCGGTAGCTCAGTGGTTAGTGCGTTGGACTGCGAGCCGAAAGGTCCCCGGTTCAAGCCTGGACTGGGGATAAAAACATCTTTTCATAGAAACATTTTTCTATACCGCGCTATCTCTCGGCAGTAAATGGCAAACCTACGAGAGTAAAATCATTGCCTATGAAAAGCTCTCACCCGCCGTTCGGATTCGGCAATAAACTTTGTGTACAAATATAACACATACAGATCAAAATGGTGAGAGAGTTGTAGCGCCAAACTACTACTACTTACCGATTTTATAGTCGAATAATTTTTATAGGTAATGTAATTGTTACCATAGAAATGTTATTTGAACTAACAAAAAGTGATCCACGATAAAATAGGTAAGTGTTAGATAATAATGATATTTACAGAATTTGTTTGTTACATCATAGTTTATTCAAATATTAAAAAAAAATATATCAACTAAAAATTTAAACAAAAACTGCATTATGAAAAAAACTTTTTTAAAAAATAACTTTTTTTTTTAATTTGATGAAAAAAATCATAAGGGTCTAATAAAAAATGTCAATGTTATTATTTTTTTTTAATAATTCTGATCAATTTTATGTAATATGAATATAAAATTATTCGACTAAGATATAAATTGTAGAAGATACAATTAACAACTAATTTTCACATGATTTTATGTTCCAGATACACCCCATCTTTGTTACCTTTTTTTTTTATCATGAAATGAACCAAGGAATCAGTGCACAAAATATTTGCATCCTGAAGCGCACTAACCTGTATATATAAAACTATATATTACTTATAAACTTCCCAGGCTTATAAAAGATTTTAGCCATCAAATTAAAAAAAAAAATTAAGCAATTTTTTTATCTTTGAATTATAGTTAACATATATTTTATTTTTCATTTTTTGAAGATTTGTATGTAACTCTTACCGATTTTAGTAGCCGCGGTAGCTCAGTGGTTAGTGCGTTGGACTGCGAGCCGAAAGGTCCCCGGTTCAAGCCTGGACTGGGGATAAAAACATCTTTTCATAGAAACATTTTTCTATACCGCGCTATCTCTCGGCAGTAAATGGCAAACCTACGAGAGTAAAATCATTGCCTATGAAAAGCTCTCACCCGCCGTTCGGATTCGGCAATAAACTTTGTGTACAAATATAACACATACAGATCAAAATGGTGAGAGAGTTGTAGCGCCAAACTACTACTACTTACCGATTTTATAGTCGAATAATTTTTATAGGTAATGTAATTGTTACCATAGAAATGTTATTTGAACTAACAAAAAGTGATCCACGATAAAATAGGTAAGTGTTAGATAATAATGATATTTACAGAATTTGTTTGTTACATCATAGTTTATTCAAATATTAAAAAAAAATATATAAACTAAAAATTTAAACAAAAACTGCATTATGAAAAAAACTTTTTTAAAAAATAACTTTTTTTTTTATTTGATGAAAAAAATCATAAGGGTCTAATAAAAAATGTCAATGTTATTATTTTTTTTTAATAATTCTGATCAATTTTATGTAATATGAATATAAAACCAGTTGGGAAGGTTAGATCACATGGGAAATTTTAAAGTAGGTGTAATTATGATAGTTAGGATTATCAAAATTATAGTCGGTCTAAGCCGACTATAAATACCCTACACATATGTGTGGTTACCATTCAAAGTGATATATAGGTCACCAGGGTATACGAATCCTGAAAATAACTACAAACATTCAATCGCTGAAGAATTTCCATTCATTTGATACCCATATTTACAAATGGGTAGGTGTACCGAATTTCGATTTTTATACCCTACACTAAGAGTGAAAGGGTATATTCAGTTTGGTACGCCGTTTGTAACACCCAGAAGGAAGCATCTCCGGTATGGAAAAGTATATATATTCTTGATCAGCATGACCTCCTGAGTCGATTTAGCGATGTCCGTCTGTCCGTCTGTCTGTCTGTCCGTCTGTCTGTCCGTCTGTCTGTCTGTCTGTCTGTTGAAATCCCTAAGACTTTTAAAATTGAAGAGCTAGATAAATGAAACTTATAACTTAGATTACTAATATACCTACGCTGTATGTGCGAAAAAATTGGCGAGATCGGTCCATTGTGACCTATGATCCGACCACTTATGTTCAAATACCTCATATAAAATGTACATATAAAGATCAATTTTTATGTATACGTGCTTAGGTAAACTTTTTTGGTCAAATATATATTGATATCATGCTCAAATACATGATAATAATGTTTTACGGCGAAAAGACTTGTGGTTCACAAAAAAAAAATCGAAATTCGGTACACCTACCCATTTGTAAATATGGGTATCAAATGAATGGAAATTCTTCAGCGATTGAATGTTTGTAGTTATTTTCAGGATTCGTCTACCCTGGTGACCTATATATCACTTTGAATGGTAACCACACATATGTGTAGGGTATTTATAGTCGGCTTAGACCGACTATAATTTTGATAATCCTAACTATCATAATTACACCTACTTTAAAATTTCCCATGTGATCTAACCTTCCCAACTGGTTTTTTTTTGTGAACCACAAGTCTTTTCGCCGGAAAACATTATTATCATGTATTTGAGCATGATATCAATATATATTTGACCAAAAAAGTTTACCTAAGCACGTATATATAAAAATTGATCTTTATATGTACATTTTATATGAGGTATTTGAACATAAGTGGTCGGATCATAGGTCACAATGGACCGATCTCGCCAATTTTTTCGCACATACAGCGTAGGTATATTAGTAATCTAAGTTATAAGTTTCATTTATCTAGCTCTTCAATTTTAAAAGTCTTAGGGATTTCAACAGACAGACAGACAGACAGACAGACAGACAGACAGACAGACAGACGGACAGACAGACGGACAGACGGACATCGCTAAATCGACTCAGGAGGTCATGCTGATCAAGAATATATATACTTTTCCATACCGGAGATGCTTCCTTCTGGGTGTTACAAACGGCGTACCAAACTGAATATACCCTTTCACTCTTAGTGTAGGGTATAAAAATCGAAATTCGGTACACCTACCCATTTGTAAATATGGGTATCAAATGAATGGAAATTCTTCAGCGATTGAATGTTTGTAGTTATTTTCAGGATTCGTATACCCTGGTGACCTATATATCACTTTGAATGGTAACCACACATATGTGTAGGGTATTTATAGTCGGCTTAGACCGACTATAATAAACCACACATATGTGTGGTTACCATTCAAAGTGATATATAGGTCACCAGGGTAGACGAATCCTGAAAATAACTACAAACATTCAATCGCTGAAGAATTTCCATTCATTTGATACCCATATTTACAAATGGGTAGGTGTACCGAATTTCGATTTTTTTTTGTGAACCACAAGTCTTTTCGCCGGAAAACATTATTATCATGTATTTGAGCATGATATCAATATATATTTGACCAAAAAAGTTTACCTAAGCACGTATACATAAAAATTGATCTTTATATGTACATTTTATATGAGGTATTTGAACATAAGTGGTCGGATCATAGGTCACAATGGACCGATCTCGCCAATTTTTTCGCACATACAGCGTAGGTATATTAGTAATCTAAGTTATAAGTTTCATTTATCTAGCTCTTCAATTTTAAAAGTCTTAGGGATTTCAACAGACAGACAGACGGACAGACAGACAGACAGACAGACAGACAGACAGACGGACAGACAGACGGACAGACGGACATCGCTAAATCGACTCAGGAGGTCATGCTGATCAAGAATATATATACTTTTCCATACCGGAGATGCTTCCTTCTGGGTGTTACAAACGGCGTACCAAACTGAATATACCCTTTCACTCTTAGTGTAGGGTATAATTATTCGACTAAGATATAAATTGTAGAAGATACAATTAACAACTAATTTTCACATGATTTTATGTTCCAGATACACCCCATCTTTGTTACCTTTTTTTTTATCATGAAATGAACCAAGGAATCAGTGCACAAAATATTTGCATCCTGAAGCGCACTAACCTGTATATATAAAACTATGTATTACTTATAAACTTCCCAGGCTTATCGACATACTTAGCAGTAAAAATGTGAATAAAAAAATAAAATTTATATTTTAATTATTTTTACATGTATTCGCCTTAATGTATCATATAATACCAAAATAGAATTTTATATAACGCAAATAACTACCAAAACGCTCATTTCACGACTTTAAATTTAATTACAACAAAGTATGCCATGTGTTCAATTTCTTTTTATGTTAATTATGTTTATTGGATATTTAAGAGAAGTTATCGACACTTTTTGAATATGTAGCAAGATGGCGAAAATGGGTGTGAACTATCTAACAAAAGTATATGTAATAATCGGCGAATAAATTATTAATGGTTGGATCGAAATCTATAGTGAATTATGCTGGAGGTTCCAAAATTTCATCAAAATCCAACTAAAAATAAAGAAGTTATTCAACTTTAATCAGAAATACCTACTAACGATTTTAAATGGGCTAAAAACAGAAAATCGCGATGCGCGACCTCTAAACGTTATTTGGCCAAAATTTTTTGTGAGTAACTTTTTTAATGTGCTTAAACTTTTTAGGGGTTCCGTGGGAATTTCGAAAAAGTCGTTTTTTTGAACCACTCTATTGTATCAGTGTATTTATTAATAATTTTATTACGTTAAGGTGCTATGTTTTATTTAAGCAATTGTTTTAATTTCACTACAGAGAACTTACGAATTTTAAAATCGCAGAATAAAAAAATTGTCATTCGTTTTTTTTATTCTTTAATTTTGTCGTTGTTACGTTGCAAATAGTGCGTTGCGAATAAAACAAGATACCAGGATCTTATTTAATAAAACCGACAATTTTTTCATTGTAAAGTTTTTGAATATCCGTATCTCAAAAAAGAATAATATATTATTATTTTAATCGGAAAATACCATTAAATACTAGAAAATACCATGACATTGCCATTGAGATTATATGAAAAGATTTTTTTTTTGTGTATTATTAAATCAATAATTGCCCTATTGACCAATTTTAATGGGATTTGAGGGAATTTTTTTCTGGGTGTGCATAAAACGATTAATAAATTTTGGACATATTGAGTTTAGAGCTATAATCATTACATAAATGAAAGTAATAAAGATAATTGTGCATAGTCTAAATATACTTATTGATATGAGTCGATAAAGATTTAAATTACGGTCAAAATGGCTCAAAACTAAAATTACACTGTTGAAAACTGACTCTTCAAAAAAATTATTGCATGAAACGACAAAAAAACTTCATGCAATCGATCTGGGATTTCACAGAATAGTAAAAGGCACTGCTGGGATCATTCGGTGTGAATATTGCAAAAAGGGTGCCTAACGCCTTTATTGCACCCAATGCTTCAATTTGCCAAAAATAAGCGATATTCGCGCCATTATATTTTTACAAATTTTATAATCTTCTTAATTTTGATATAGTATTTTTATTTCATTAATTTCACATATTTTAAACTTTTTATAAAATTGAATACTTAATGTAACTCATAGTTTATAACGCTGAATTTTCTTCTCTTCTTTATATTCTTAGTCTCATCTATTTGTATTAACAATAGTTTGGCACTACAGTCTTATAAGTACTTAGGCCGAGCTCTCTCACCATTTTGAGCTGTACGTTATATTTGTAATCAAAGTGGTGGGACCTACAGTTTAAGGCCGAATCCGAACGGCGGGTGAGAGCTTTTCATAGGCAATGTTTTACTTTCGTAGGTTTGCCATTTACTGCCAAGAGGTATAGAAAAATGTTTCTATGAACACATGTTGTTAGCCCCAGTCCAAGCTTGAACCGGGGACCTTTCGGCTTGCAGTCCATATGTTAAATTAAAATAAATCATTGTTCATTTTGAAGTCAACCTGATCGGTCGTATTGATCGAGTTTTCTCTTTTTTTCTATATCACGAAAACGCTCGTGATTAAACATTGGCGCCCGAGCACGGACTCGTATAGTCGTGTGTTACGAGTTCCTATGAATGGAATATTTTATAATAACATTATCTGTAATAAAATTGATCCAACGCATTTTTATGTAGAATTTTTTTTCTACAAAAATTATTACTCCAATTTTCTAGGTTTTCAAGAAGTACTCTCACCGTTTAAGGCGAAGTCGGACTACGAGGAAGTGCAAAAAAAAATAATTAGTTTTCCTTTTATATAGTCGGTCCATGTGAATTTGTTCCACTACGTTTTTACAAAGTGGTACTTCGTTCCACGTGTCATTATGCAATCTCGTTACCTCGTGTTCTTTACGTAACTTATAATGGCACCTAAGAAAAAACCATCGGATTTGTATCCAATTCGCAAAAGTTTAATTAATTCTCTTGAACGAGTAAAAATATTATCTTTAAAAATTCTGCGTCTATGACTATTTCTGAATTAGAAACACGTTTAAGTTTAATTGAATCTAATTTTGCTCAGTTAACAGCGCTTCAAGCTGATATTGAACAAGATGGAAACGAGCATGACCTTCAAAAACGGCAAGTTTTCGAAGAATTATATTGTGAAATAAAATCAAAAGATATCAGCGTTATTGCGCAACATAATCGGCGATCGTCCACATCGCGTAATAGTACTCAGCAAGTTACATTTAATCCCAACTCAAGTAGTGGGTTCTCTAGATCGACCAAATTACCCAAAATAAAGCTCCCTATTTCCTCTGGAAGGTACACCGAATGGACGGATTGGCACAGTACATTTGTTGCTTTAGTTGATTCTGACTTAGAACTAGGCGAATTATCCAAATATATTCATTTGAGTTCATGCTGAGGACCGAATGCACTGCTCTCGATTGAGTCATTAGAATTAATAGCTAGAAATTATTCTCATGCAATGGAATTGCTTAAAAGTCGATATGATAATCGAGCAATTATATCTCAAGGTCATAATAAGGAGCTTTTTGAAATAACTCGTGTCAATCGCTCTTACGCCTCTAGTCTTCGAGGAATTGTTGACTCTGTAAATTCTCCTCTTCGCTCACTTCAATCGCTCACTTCAACAAAAAAGATGCTAATCAACCAGCTCGCACGAAAAACTAAAATTCGTTGTCTGTGACTACAAAAATAAATAATGGTCATTCCCTAGTTGTAGTGGCCTCATTTTTGAGGGTAAAAAGCTTTCATTTTGTTTATTGAGCTTGCATAAAAATCACCCTGTAAGAGAATGCAAAGCAGATCATTGCGAGATATGTCAAGTTTGCCATCATGATCTTTTACACAGAAAAACTAAAAAAAGCTCTCCAAATGAGAGTTTCGTTAAGCCCGCTAATACCAATTCTTTTAACGCTGCCATTCTATCTTCGTCTGCTATGAACTTTTTATCCACACTCGTGCTCTTCGTAGAAAATATAGAAGGCATCGCATTAAATGTCGTGCTCTTTTAGATTCGGGAAGCCAGTTGAATTTTATTACTGAAGAGTTAGTGGCAAATTTAAAGTTAATGGTAACATCTACTAATGTTGTTATTAGTGGCATCGAAGATTTAAAAACAAATATTAAGGGTCAAGCTTTCACTCGGATTCGTTCTATGTTGACAAATTTTTCTAATCGTTTATACTTCATGGTAATCCCTGAGATCACGCAATACTCACTCACTGAATTCAATACTGTGCAAAAATTGTATAAGGCTTTATCTGTTGGTAAAATTATTTTAGGTGACAATTTACCTGTACTTCAGAAATCTTTGTATGGTTGGACGGTAGCAGGCGAATATAAACATTACGCTGTTAACAGTACAATTTTGAGATCGTCTATGGTTAGCAGCAAAGGATCTAGTGCAGCAAAGTGATCTAGTGGACAAATTTTGGAAATTTGAGGATTTTTTAGAGGCACCAGTTGGGTTAAGTCCTGATGACTAATTGTGTGAAGATTATTAAATGATAGTTTAAGAATAGGTTCTAGAATACAACCTTACCTTTTATATATACCAATTCGATTTCGGTTCTATAAATACGTTGTGACGGCTGATATAGCCAAAATGTATAGGCAGTTTTTAGTTGATGAAGATGATAGTAATGTGTATATTATGGCGATCCCAAAGTTAATTTTTTTAGTTTTTACGTCTATAAACGGTTACATATAGAACCAGTTCTACGCCATTTTTGGCAGATCTTTGCCTGAAATATTTGGCCGAAACTCATGGATCCAATTATAAAATAGTTGCTCGAGTCTACAGCGCAAATACTGCAACTGAACTGATAACTTTAAAAAATGAGGTAACTCAGCTGTTTGGGTAAATACGATTTACATAAATGGCGATCGAATTATTCACCATTAATAACCGATAAACCAAGTGATCAAACTGATCTCATGCAAATAAAAACTGAAGACACCGCGAAAACTTTAGGCATATTGTAGGTTCGAGATATGTGTGGTTTTTCACATTTTGTGCAGCCCTCTAATCAAATTACTAAACGAATAGTTCTGTCGGAGTTAGCACAGCTTTTTGACCCCTAGGACTAAAAAATCCTGTAATTGTCTTAGCGAAAATATTTATGCAAAAGTTGTGGTCTTGCATTCACAGTGGTCAAAGTATCGGAGTCAAGTCAGTTCAGTTTCTAACATAGAATTTTCGAGATCTGTCAGTCATGGTTTTGATATAGAGTCATTCGAACTTCAAGGATTTTCGGATGCGTCGACTCTAGCGTTTGATTGTGCAATTTATGCCAGAGCCGTTGACAAGATTGGTATTATTTCAGTTGAGTTAATTACGGCAAAATCTCGCATTGCTCCACTAAAAACTAAATCTCTTTTCCGATTAGAATTACAAGCAGCGGTTTTGCTAGCACAATACGTTAATCGTCTAAAAATTCTTTGCCGTCGCACTTTAACAACTTTTGGACTGATTCAACTGTAGTTTTGAGTTGGATAGCGTCCCCTTCTTTGCGTTGGTCGATAGTTGTGACTAATTTCAAAATTACAGTTGGACTATGCTTCCAAGCATAGTCCATAGTCCATACATACAGCGTAGGTATATTAGTAATCTAAGTTATAAGTTTCATTTATCTAGCTCTTCAATTTTAAAAGTCTTAGGGATTTCAACAGACAGACAGACGGACAGACAGACAGACAGACAGACAGACAGACGGACAGACAGACGGACAGACGGACATCGCTAAATCGACTCAGGAGGTCATGCTGATCAAGAATATATATACTTTTCCATACCGGAGATGCTTCCTTCTGGGTGTTACAAACGGCGTACCAAACTGAATATACCCTTTCACTCTTAGTGTAGGGTATAATTATTCGACTAAGATATAAATTGTAGAAGATACAATTAACAACTAATTTTCACATGATTTTATGTTCCAGATACACCCCATCTTTGTTACCTTTTTTTTTATCATGAAATGAACCAAGGAATCAGTGCACAAAATATTTGCATCCTGAAGCGCACTAACCTGTATATATAAAACTATGTATTACTTATAAACTTCCCAGGCTTATCGACATACTTAGCAGTAAAAATGTGAATAAAAAAATAAAATTTATATTTTAATTATTTTTACATGTATTCGCCTTAATGTATCATATAATACCAAAATAGAATTTTATATAACGCAAATAACTACCAAAACGCTCATTTCACGACTTTAAATTTAATTACAACAAAGTATGCCATGTGTTCAATTTCTTTTTATGTTAATTATGTTTATTGGATATTTAAGAGAAGTTATCGACACTTTTTGAATATGTAGCAAGATGGCGAAAATGGGTGTGAACTATCTAACAAAAGTATATGTAATAATCGGCGAATAAATTATTAATGGTTGGATCGAAATCTATAGTGAATTATGCTGGAGGTTCCAAAATTTCATCAAAATCCAACTAAAAATAAAGAAGTTATTCAACTTTAATCAGAAATACCTACTAACGATTTTAAATGGGCTAAAAACAGAAAATCGCGATGCGCGACCTCTAAACGTTATTTGGCCAAAATTTTTTGTGAGTAACTTTTTTAATGTGCTTAAACTTTTTAGGGGTTCCGTGGGAATTTCGAAAAAGTCGTTTTTTTGAACCACTCTATTGTATCAGTGTATTTATTAATAATTTTATTACGTTAAGGTGCTATGTTTTATTTAAGCAATTGTTTTAATTTCACTACAGAGAACTTACGAATTTTAAAATCGCAGAATAAAAAAATTGTCATTCGTTTTTTTTATTCTTTAATTTTGTCGTTGTTACGTTGCAAATAGTGCGTTGCGAATAAAACAAGATACCAGGATCTTATTTAATAAAACCGACAATTTTTTCATTGTAAAGTTTTTGAATATCCGTATCTCAAAAAAGAATAATATATTATTATTTTAATCGGAAAATACCATTAAATACTAGAAAATACCATGACATTGCCATTGAGATTATATGAAAAGATTTTTTTTTTGTGTATTATTAAATCAATAATTGCCCTATTGACCAATTTTAATGGGATTTGAGGGAATTTTTTTCTGGGTGTGCATAAAACGATTAATAAATTTTGGACATATTGAGTTTAGAGCTATAATCATTACATAAATGAAAGTAATAAAGATAATTGTGCATAGTCTAAATATACTTATTGATATGAGTCGATAAAGATTTAAATTACGGTCAAAATGGCTCAAAACTAAAATTACACTGTTGAAAACTGACTCTTCAAAAAAATTATTGCATGAAACGACAAAAAAACTTCATGCAATCGATCTGGGATTTCACAGAATAGTAAAAGGCACTGCTGGGATCATTCGGTGTGAATATTGCAAAAAGGGTGCCTAACGCCTTTATTGCACCCAATGCTTCAATTTGCCAAAAATAAGCGATATTCGCGCCATTATATTTTTACAAATTTTATAATCTTCTTAATTTTGATATAGTATTTTTATTTCATTAATTTCACATATTTTAAACTTTTTATAAAATTGAATACTTAATGTAACTCATAGTTTATAACGCTGAATTTTCTTCTCTTCTTTATATTCTTAGTCTCATCTATTTGTATTAACAATAGTTTGGCACTACAGTCTTATAAGTACTTAGGCCGAGCTCTCTCACCATTTTGAGCTGTACGTTATATTTGTAATCAAAGTGGTGGGACCTACAGTTTAAGGCCGAATCCGAACGGCGGGTGAGAGCTTTTCATAGGCAATGTTTTACTTTCGTAGGTTTGCCATTTACTGCCAAGAGGTATAGAAAAATGTTTCTATGAACACATGTTGTTAGCCCCAGTCCAAGCTTGAACCGGGGACCTTTCGGCTTGCAGTCCATATGTTAAATTAAAATAAATCATTGTTCATTTTGAAGTCAACCTGATCGGTCGTATTGATCGAGTTTTCTCTTTTTTTCTATATCACGAAAACGCTCGTGATTAAACATTGGCGCCCGAGCACGGACTCGTATAGTCGTGTGTTACGAGTTCCTATGAATGGAATATTTTATAATAACATTATCTGTAATAAAATTGATCCAACGCATTTTTATGTAGAATTTTTTTTCTACAAAAATTATTACTCCAATTTTCTAGGTTTTCAAGAAGTACTCTCACCGTTTAAGGCGAAGTCGGACTACGAGGAAGTGCAAAAAAAAATAATTAGTTTTCCTTTTATATAGTCGGTCCATGTGAATTTGTTCCACTACGTTTTTACAAAGTGGTACTTCGTTCCACGTGTCATTATGCAATCTCGTTACCTCGTGTTCTTTACGTAACTTATAATGGCACCTAAGAAAAAACCATCGGATTTGTATCCAATTCGCAAAAGTTTAATTAATTCTCTTGAACGAGTAAAAATATTATCTTTAAAAATTCTGCGTCTATGACTATTTCTGAATTAGAAACACGTTTAAGTTTAATTGAATCTAATTTTGCTCAGTTAACAGCGCTTCAAGCTGATATTGAACAAGATGGAAACGAGCATGACCTTCAAAAACGGCAAGTTTTCGAAGAATTATATTGTGAAATAAAATCAAAAGATATCAGCGTTATTGCGCAACATAATCGGCGATCGTCCACATCGCGTAATAGTACTCAGCAAGTTACATTTAATCCCAACTCAAGTAGTGGGTTCTCTAGATCGACCAAATTACCCAAAATAAAGCTCCCTATTTCCTCTGGAAGGTACACCGAATGGACGGATTGGCACAGTACATTTGTTGCTTTAGTTGATTCTGACTTAGAACTAGGCGAATTATCCAAATATATTCATTTGAGTTCATGCTGAGGACCGAATGCACTGCTCTCGATTGAGTCATTAGAATTAATAGCTAGAAATTATTCTCATGCAATGGAATTGCTTAAAAGTCGATATGATAATCGAGCAATTATATCTCAAGGTCATAATAAGGAGCTTTTTGAAATAACTCGTGTCAATCGCTCTTACGCCTCTAGTCTTCGAGGAATTGTTGACTCTGTAAATTCTCCTCTTCGCTCACTTCAATCGCTCACTTCAACAAAAAAGATGCTAATCAACCAGCTCGCACGAAAAACTAAAATTCGTTGTCTGTGACTACAAAAATAAATAATGGTCATTCCCTAGTTGTAGTGGCCTCATTTTTGAGGGTAAAAAGCTTTCATTTTGTTTATTGAGCTTGCATAAAAATCACCCTGTAAGAGAATGCAAAGCAGATCATTGCGAGATATGTCAAGTTTGCCATCATGATCTTTTACACAGAAAAACTAAAAAAAGCTCTCCAAATGAGAGTTTCGTTAAGCCCGCTAATACTAATTCTTTTAACGCTGCCATTCTATCTTCGTCTGCTATGAACTTTTTATCCACACTCGTGCTCTTCGTAGAAAATATAGAAGGCATCGCATTAAATGTCGTGCTCTTTTAGATTCGGGAAGCCAGTTGAATTTTATTACTGAAGAGTTAGTGGCAAATTTAAAGTTAATGGTAACATCTACTAATGTTGTTATTAGTGGCATCGAAGATTTAAAAACAAATATTAAGGGTCAAGCTTTCACTCGGATTCGTTCTATGTTGACAAATTTTTCTAATCGTTTATACTTCATGGTAATCCCTGAGATCACGCAATACTCACTCACTGAATTCAATACTGTGCAAAAATTGTATAAGGCTTTATCTGTTGGTAAAATTATTTTAGGTGACAATTTACCTGTACTTCAGAAATCTTTGTATGGTTGGACGGTAGCAGGCGAATATAAACATTACGCTGTTAACAGTACAATTTTGAGATCGTCTATGGTTAGCAGCAAAGGATCTAGTGCAGCAAAGTGATCTAGTGGACAAATTTTGGAAATTTGAGGATTTTTTAGAGGCACCAGTTGGGTTAAGTCCTGATGACTAATTGTGTGAAGATTATTAAATGATAGTTTAAGAATAGGTTCTAGAATACAACCTTACCTTTTATATATACCAATTCGATTTCGGTTCTATAAATACGTTGTGACGGCTGATATAGCCAAAATGTATAGGCAGTTTTTAGTTGATGAAGATGATAGTAATGTGTATATTATGGCGATCCCAAAGTTAATTTTTTTAGTTTTTACGTCTATAAACGGTTACATATAGAACCAGTTCTACGCCATTTTTGGCAGATCTTTGCCTGAAATATTTGGCCGAAACTCATGGATCCAATTATAAAATAGTTGCTCGAGTCTACAGCGCAAATACTGCAACTGAACTGATAACTTTAAAAAATGAGGTAACTCAGCTGTTTGGGTAAATACGATTTACATAAATGGCGATCGAATTATTCACCATTAATAACCGATAAACCAAGTGATCAAACTGATCTCATGCAAATAAAAACTGAAGACACCGCGAAAACTTTAGGCATATTGTAGGTTCGAGATATGTGTGGTTTTTCACATTTTGTGCAGCCCTCTAATCAAATTACTAAACGAATAGTTCTGTCGGAGTTAGCACAGCTTTTTGACCCCTAGGACTAAAAAATCCTGTAATTGTCTTAGCGAAAATATTTATGCAAAAGTTGTGGTCTTGCATTCACAGTGGTCAAAGTATCGGAGTCAAGTCAGTTCAGTTTCTAACATAGAATTTTCGAGATCTGTCAGTCATGGTTTTGATATAGAGTCATTCGAACTTCAAGGATTTTCGGATGCGTCGACTCTAGCGTTTGATTGTGCAATTTATGCCAGAGCCGTTGACAAGATTGGTATTATTTCAGTTGAGTTAATTACGGCAAAATCTCGCATTGCTCCACTAAAAACTAAATCTCTTTTCCGATTAGAATTACAAGCAGCGGTTTTGCTAGCACAATACGTTAATCGTCTAAAAATTCTTTGCCGTCGCACTTTAACAACTTTTGGACTGATTCAACTGTAGTTTTGAGTTGGATAGCGTCCCCTTCTTTGCGTTGGTCGATAGTTGTGACTAATTTCAAAATTACAGTTGGACTATGCTTCCAAGCATCCATTATTTTTACCAGGTGATCATGCATTTACGTATGCACTAGAAAACTTTCTGCATAAAATTAATTCACACGCTGGGTCACTTGCACTTGCAGCCTTTATAAGGCACTAGTTGGGTGATCAACGCAAGAAAGGTTACGCGGAAGGTGATTCGATCATGTATACCATGTTTTAGACAGAAACCTAAAAGGATGTCACAGCTAATGGGAGATCTGCCCGCATCTAGGGTTACTGCTAACGTTCGACCTTTTGAAAGGGCTGGTTTGGATTATGCTGGTCTGATATACATTCATATACATTTGCGTGCGTATACATTTGCGTGGTAAAAGGCCCACTAAGGCGTACATGGGCCATTACACACCAAATCGACCAGCAGTTGGAACTCACCTTCTTCGATTTCAATAAAATTTAGGCCACTTATATAGGGTATCGATTTATGCATTGATCAATTTTTTCGCCCACTACTTCCAGAGATACAGTGGTTCAAATTTACAAAAAATTGACAAAAAATTACTTGTTATTCATATTTAAATATCTCTTAAAGTAAAAATGTTAGAAACTCGTTGAAACATTGATGGCTCGTTTTATAGCTTATAGAACAAGGTTTTATACCAAGTAAGTTGTAACTTCTAAACTTGAACATGAGGCCCTTGGTAATTATTCTTGCACTTCAAAATTGATGTCCTTAAAAAGGACCCTTTTTAAAATTCTGAAAAAATCACATATTTTGGTTGATTTAATTTAAATGTCCATGCCAAATTTCAAAATGGTATTTTTATAACATCTTATTTTAAAAATTAATTTTCTAAATTTTTACAAATTTTTTTGTATTGAAAAAAAAAATTTTTTTTCAAAAGTAAAATTTGCAATAATTTTTCAATGTATTTGTAACTCTGATTTCGAAAATGCTGTCAGTTTCATCAAATTGTCTCAAATTTTGGAGATATAATCGTACAAACTATATCCCAAAATCAATATCTCAAAAACTAGATTGAATATGATAAAAGTGACGACATTTCAGAAACCAGAATTACGTATATATTTAAAAATTGTAACAACTTTTACTGTAGAAAAAAAAATATTTTTTTTTTCTTTACAAATATTTAACACAAGTTTAGAAAATTATTTTTTAATATATTGTGCCATCAAAATACCATCTTGAAATTTTGGATGAACATTTATAATAAATTGAAGAATTTTAAAAAGGGTCCTTTTTAAGGACATCAATTTTAAAGTGTGCTGTATATCAGAAATACTTTTTCTTTTAGTTTGAAAAATCTGCACATCGCCAGTAAGCACAATAGCATATTCATATTAATCATAATAATGTAACACCAAAAATGCTTACTGTTATGCATGCATTCATATTTTTCTCATACACTTATTTGATACACTTACTCTTATACACATATGATGACAACAACAAATGTATTGGTTGTAATGTAAGCCTCATCAGGTAGCACCTGCATGCGGCGTACAGGGAACTAAAGCACATTGAAGTTTTTCTCACGATCACCCCAATACGAATTGATTATTTCACAACACTCAGATCTGGTGTTTGTAAATATTGGTGCGACCGAGGTGATGAGTAGAGGTTAAGAATATATTTTAAGTGGGATAAGATTTTAACTGCCTTAGAGTGCAGACGTGTTTTTTAATTAAATAAAAGTATTTCTTGGAAGAAAAGACTTGTTTGAATTATTTCGGTTAATAAAAATGGAACTTCAACGTTGGACATTCTCTGGTAGGACATCATGGGTAATTATAAATGGAACGTTGCGACATTTGCCCTCACGCCTAAGCAACGGACATTTTAATTACAACATTTGGCGCAGCCGGTTTTCGAAACAAACATCAAATCCCAGGGGACAGGATGGACTGGATGGAGATTAGAAGTATATGAAATAAATATATTGGACAAGGGAAAATATATTTTTTAGGAGTCGTGAGTATTGTGAAAAACAGTGAAAGAAAATGTGGGAAAAGAAAATAATTTTTGTGAATTTGCGATATAAAACAAAAGAAACATTTGAGAATATTGAAATCATGAAATTAGACATTTGAAAAACAGGCAATTGAACATTTTAAATAAATGATAAAATTTTAAAAATTTCATAATATTGTGAAATTAAATTAACTTTAAATAAAACTGTGAAATTAAAATGTTGAAAATTTTAAGAATTTTGATACAGCAATGTTTTCATAGCGTTGTGAAATTAATTAAATAACAAATTGGAGAATTTTAACAAAATTAAATTACATAAAAAAATCAGTATTCAGTTATAAAATGATGAGATGTTTTTAGAAAAAAAATTGTATATATATCAAAATGAGCTAAATAAAACAGTATTAAATTTAACAGAAAAATTAAATCAACTAGTAAGCAATCTACTGTTTAAACAAAAGATATACATAGCTTTGCAGAAAATAAAATATAGTATACCAATTTTTATTTAATGTTCAATTTTCATTCTTTACCATACAAATATATAACGGGTTTTCATTAATATATTTTTTTTGTTGTGTTCTAAATAAATATAAATTAATAAACTTGAAAATGTTTCACATTAAATATAAAAAAATTAAATGCAATCTATATATATATAAATAAAGTAATTAATGTTTAATTACATAAATCAATAAAAAACCGATAATTAAAATGGGTACAGAAAATGTATTTAAACGCGTACATTACGTAGTTCCTTACTATTCTGGGGCAGAATCTCCATTACTAGAAACTGAATTATATAAATTTATTGAAGGCTGTGAAACAGAAAAGCTTAAAATTAAAGAATCAGATTATGAAGAATTTATTAAATGCGTTAGGTTACATTTGCAGGGAGATGCTTATAAATTGGTGAGGATAAAACATTTTCAAAAAATAGAAGAATTATACGAGTTGCTAAAAAATACATACTTAAATGATATTTCTTTAGATGCAGTACTAGAAAAGATTAAAAAAGTTTTTCAAAATAGTAAAGAGAGTTTGAGAGCGTTTGGAAGACGATTAGACGAATTGCAATCCATGGCATTAGAAATTGCAAGTAAAAAATACCGTAAAAAGATAGGTAATGATGACGTATTCAGATTGGAATTACAGAAGTCAGTATTGATCTCTTTTAAAGTACGTGTGAAGGATGCATTTTTGGAAGAAGCATTAAATGTTGAAGCTATTATGCAACTAAGACCAAAGTTAAATGAATACGAATGTAATGTTGAAGCAGAACATAATTCAGAAATAATTAAGCAAAGAGAAAATCCAAAAAAGAATGAAAAATTAACCTATGTAAGGAATGTTCCGACATGTTCATTCTGTATGAAATTTGGACATACTAGGGACGATTGTAATAGTAGGAAAAATGAAAAATGAATGTTTTCATTGCAGTACCTTGCGAGGCAGCTAAAAATGGAAGACTTATTTTATTAGAAGATTCAGGAGCAGATGCCAGTTTAGTAAAAGAAAGTGCTATGACAAATTTTCCAGGTTTTAACAAAAATATTCAAAAGGATTTGAATGGAGCTTTTGGTGGTTCTGTTAGGACATTAGGAACCACCAAGGTCCAACACGGGAGCATAGGGTGCTTAAGTTTAATGCTACACGTAGTGTCACTTGAACAAGGAGTACCAGCAGACGGAATAATCGGACGTGACAATTTATGGAATCGATCTAATAAATGCGATAGACAAAACGATAACGTTCTTTGATATAGATAAAAATCATATTATAAAACAACCCATGAAAACACAGAGAGAAATACAAAACATTTTTTACAACCAACAAATTAAAATTCAAGCGAGAACCGCGAAAATAGTATCATTACCTTTAAAAACAAAAATTCCAATCGTATTAATACATAAGCAAGAAATTTCTCCAGGTGTATATTTAGGCGAAAGCCTAAATATACTACAGAAAAATAAATTCTAATAGACAACAAATTTAAACCAAAGTTTTCGAATTTTAATCAGTATAAAGAATTGTATACCAAAAATTCTACAATAAATAGCGTAAATTCAGTAAATATAACAAATAGAGTTAACAGATTATTAAGGGAAATTAAAACTGACGAAACTTTAAATAAATACGAAATTACATCTTTACAAAATTTGTGTATTTCTTATCATGACGTTTTTCACTTAGATGGCGATGAATTAACATACACGCCAGCGCTTAAACATGAAATATCTACACAGTGGAACCAACCACCAATTAATCAGAAACAATATAAACTTCCACATACACATAGGGAAGAAATTAATAGACAAGTAGTAAAAATGTTCGATGACGGCATTATATCTCCAAGCACCTCACCTTGGAATTCACCGTTATTGTTAGTACCAAAAAAGAGCAATAAGGACGGTAGCAAGAAATGGAGACTAGTAATAGATTTTCGTAAACTAAATGATGTAACAATAAAACAAGTATTTCCGATTCCTCGTATGGACGAGATAGATCAGCTAGGGCATAGTAGATACTTTTCAACATTGGATTTAGCAAGTGGTTATCATCAGATCTTAGTAGATGAAAGAGATAAAGAAAAAACTGCTTTCAGTACGGGACTTGGACATTTTGAATTTAATAGAATGCCATTAATGAACCACATATTAACAGGTTTACAGGGTATCGATTGTTTTGTGTATCTTGATGACATAGTTGTATATGGAAAAAATTTAAGCGAACATGAGCATAGTTTAAGTAAAGTATTACGGAAATTAAGGGAACATAATTTAAAATTAAATACCGAAAAATGTCAGTTTTTGCGACGCGAAGTTGTATATTTAGGACATAAATGTTCGGAACTAGGTGCTCTGCCAGACCCCTCTAAGGTCGAATGCGTGAAAAATATTCCGGTGCCAAGAAATAGAAAAGAAGTACAAGCATTTTTGGGATTAATTAATTATTACAGAAAATTCATAGGCAATATGGCCAAAATATCATTACCAATTAATAATTTACTTAGAAACGACGTTAAATTTACATGGACAGACGATTGTCAAAATTCATTTATTAAATTAAAAGAATCAATAATTTCATCACCAATTCTCTCATATCCAGATTTTACGAAAACTTTTTTACTTAGAACTGATGCAAGTAATGAAGCAATAGGCGCGGTACTGTCGCAAAGCGAAGTTGGAAGCGATAGACCAGTCGCATTTGCGAGTAGGGCATTAAATGGTGCCGAAAAACGACACTCCACCATTGAAAAGGAATTTTTAGCTATAGTTTGGGCAACCAAGAATTTTAGAGCATACCTATTAGGGCGACCATTCAAAATTTTTACAGATCATCAGCCCCTAAAAGGTATTGCAAACTTAAAAGATCAGACATCTCGCCTTGCGCGTTTCCGACATAAGTTGTCAGAATAAGATTTTGAAATAATGTACAAACCAGGTAAAAAGAATTTGAACGCGGATGCTTTAAGCAGAATACCGTATAAACAACCCGATATTACAGAAGTACAAACACGTTCTAAAACTACACAAAATAAATTAGATCAACAAATTACAAAAACAAAGCCCCAAATTAGTACACCTGTCGTAGATGAAACAATTATAGATGCAAATAACGAAACAAATTCTGCACACTTATTAACTGACCCGGAAGAGATTAAAACGGTAATCAAAGATTTTCATGATTCCGCATTAGGAGGCCATCAGGGCGCAGTAAAAACATATTTTAGAATCAGAAGACAATTTAAGTGGAAAGGTATGCAGAAACAAATAAAAGATAACGTAAAAAATTGTTCAAAATGCCAAGTAAATAAAAGTTTTAGACTTACAAAAATGCCAATGGTCCTAACTGATACGCCAGTGAGACCATTTGATAAAGTATACGTGGATCTTGTAGGAATTTTACCAGAAACTATCTCTGGGAATAAATATATATTAACATTTCAAGATGATTTTTCAAAATATTCCAAAAGTATTGGTTCAAATTTCGTCTCTAAACTGTTTTCAGATACATGCAAATTGTTAGGAATTAAAAAGTTACATATTACGCCATATCATCCACAAGCTAATGGATTTTTGGAAAGAAGCCATCGACCATTAGCAGAATATTTGCGAAGTTTTGCAAAAGAAGATGGGTCAAACTGGGACCAATGGTTAAATTCGGCAATGCACGTGCACAATAACACAGTACATATGTCAACAGGGCAAACCCCTTTCCGTACTTTATATGGGTTTGATTTTGATATGCCCACTAATCTAAAACGTAAATGTTCACCAGTTTATAATACTGATGATTACAACAAATTATTAAAATATCAGATTCAACGCACACATGAAATCGTGAGACAAAATCAAGATAAAGCAAAAGAAAAATCTAAACAAAGCTATGATAGCGCATTACACCCAACAATATTTAAAGTAGGCGATAAAATATTATTAAAAAATCAAAATAGAAAGAATAAATTTTCTCCCATATGGGTAGGACCCTATGAGGTACTTTCGATAGTAAGTCCTGTAACGACAATGATTTCCATCAAAGGAAAAGGGAAAAAAGTCCATAACAACTTATTAAAAGCTTATAATTTTGAAGTTTTACACAATTAAATAAAAATATGTAAAGAAATAAATAACTGAACCAATAGTTCATTATGATCATAAATCGTAATCATGTTAAAATGAAATGCATACTATTGCAAACAACAATATAAGGTAAAGAAATGCCGCGTTAATAATATTTTTTTTTTAGGAATATGTTTTTAAATCTTAATCAAATAAATAAGTGCATGAGGGAATAGCTACGTATTAATTTTGAAAGGTTACTAGCATTAAATCATGTACTAAAAATTTTTTAATGGTGAAAATAGATAAAGGAATAAAGTGATTTACAAGATTATATTAGATATTTATTAAGCAAAGATTTCAGTACGAATTAGCAAAAGAAATAAAATATACATTGCCACATATTTGAGATAGGTCAGCACCTCAATTTCATTGTCAAGGGCATTGTCAATCGAAACAAATGAAAGAAAGATCGTTGTACTTGAAATACAGATAGACGTAAGCGGAGCACAAACTGAAGGGGAGCACAGATATAAGTGAGGAGCTTAGGTATAGTTATAAGTGATAAAATGCAATTCAGCATGTAGGAACCACTGCACTAATGGACTGAAAATGAAACGAGATACGTTAATGCAGCGACAAAAACAAACAAACAAACTAGCAAACGTTTTAACCAAGATCATACGTTTTAATTTAACGGTCATAATAAAATATATATATATATATATATATATATATATATATATATATATATATATATATATATATATATATATATATATATATATATATATATATATATATATATATATATATATATATTGAAGGTACCAAAGTTGTTATGCAAAAGAAAGATTGAAAATACTATCATATATCAAGCATATTTAAATTAATAAATTAGTGCATGAATAAATAGCTAAGTATTTTTGAAAATGACTAGCATTGAGTCATGTGGTAATGAAATATTATGGAAAAATTAAAGATTTCTAAAGTACATGTACATTTTATTGAAAGTAATAAATGAAATGTTCAATATAAACATACAATGAAGATATTTAATTTGAATATTCTATATAAATTAAAAATTATGTTAAATTAAATTAAGTATGAAGTTATAGTAAACAAGTAATAAGTATTTTAATAATAATCCTGATTCTGCAAATGTACTCCAAACACGACGAAGCACAAAGAAGTAAAACATGCACGAAGAAGAACAACAAGCAATCCACCAAACAATAAAAATTAACGTTAAAGACAATATGCTGAAATTTTAATTGCCAAAGAAGGTCGTTTAATTTTGTTGGGAAAAGGTCTGAAATGGTAATGTAATGAAATACAAAAGAATAATGATAAAACGACATGTGAGACTTATGGCGCGGACGACAACAATCAATACATGTTTAATTAAGAGAAAGGAGCTACCCTATGGATATGGATGTAGAAGTTTGACAAATCAGCAAAGAAAGTTGCAACTATTTTATCATAATAATGCAATAACATTTTACATCTTATATATACTAAATAAAAGATGACAATTTTATCGCTCAAAGAACACGCTAACATTATGTAAATAAGTTGAAGGAGCTATTCCATATACACTTATTTAGCTGTCAATGCGAACCTTATTACAAAAATAAATTTAACAAATCAACCAAGTTACCACAATTACAGTAAATCACACACGCTTCAACAAATGAACACAATTTCTTAAACAATTTTTAAGAAGACGAAAATTAAAAACCCGTTGGGAAGGTTAGATCACATGGGAAATTTTAAAGTAGGTGTAATTATGATAGTTAGGATTATCAAAATTATAGTCGGTCTAAGCCGACTATAAATACCCTACACATATGTGTGGTTACCATTCAAAGTGATATATAGGTCACCAGGGTATACGAATCCTGAAAATAACTACAAACATTCAATCGCTGAAGAATTTCCATTCATTTGATACCCATATTTACAAATGGGTAGGTGTACCGAATTTCGATTTTTTTTTTGTGAACCACAAGTCTTTTTGCCGGAAAACATTATTATAACGTATTTTAGCATGATATCAATATATATTTGACCAAAAAAGTTTACCTAAGCACGTATACATGTAAATTGATCTTTATATGTACATTTTATATGAGGTATTTGAACATAAGTGGTCGGATCATAGGTCACAATGGACCGATTTCGCACATACAACGTAGGTATATTAGTAATCTAAGTTATAAGTTTCATTTATCTAGCTCTTCAATTTTAAAAGTAGTAGGGATTTCAACAGACAGACAGACGGACAGACGGACATCGCTAAATCGACTCAGGAGGTCATGCTGATCAAGAATACATATACTTTTCCATACCGGAGATGCTTCCTTCTGGGTGTTACAAACGGCGAACCAAACTGAATATACCCTTTCACTCTTAGTGTAGGGTATAAAAATGGTATTGGCCCAATTTTCTACACCTACACTAAGAGTGAAAGGGTATATTCAGTTTGGTACGCCGTTTGTAACACCCAGAAGGAAGCATCTCCGGTATGGAAAAGTATATATATTCTTGATCAGCATGACCTCCTGAGTCGATTTAGCGATGTCCGTCTGTCCGTCTGTCTGTCCGTCTGTCTGTCTGTCCGTCTGTCTGTCTGTCTGTTGAAATCCCTAAGACTTTTAAAATTGAAGAGCTAGATAAATGAAACTTATAACTTAGATTACTAATATACGCTGTATGTGCGAAAAAATTGGCGAGATCGGTCCATTGTGACCTATGATCCGACCACTTATGTTCAAATACCTCATATAAAATGTACATATAAAGATCAATTTTTATGTATACGTGCTTAGGTAAACTTTTTTGGTCAAATATATATTGATATCATGCTCAAATACATGATAATAATGTTTTCCGGCGAAAAGACTTGTGGTTCACAAAAAAAAAAAATCGAAATTCGGTACACCTACCCATTTGTAAATATGGGTATCAAATGAATGGAAATTCTTCAGCGATTGAATGTTTGTAGTTATTTTCAGGATTCGTATACCCTGGTGACCTATATATCACTTTGAATGGTAACCACACATATGTGTAGGGTATTTATAGTCGGCTTAGACCGACTATAATTTTGATAATCCTAACTATCATAATTACACCTACTTTAAAATTTCCCATGTGATCTAACCTTCCCAACTGGTTTTTTATTAATTTAAAATCATTAAATTTGAATTTATTTATCTCCACTAGGTAATATACAATTGTTTATTTTTAAAAATAAAATAATCTACACTATAAGAATTTTATCAAGATATTAACAATGTAAAAGAAAAAACTATTATTATTTAATTAATAATAATTTTTTCTTAAAATAAGGGGGGAAAAATTTTGTATATCAGAAATACTTTTTCTGCACAATCTGCACATCGCCAGTAAGCACAATAGCATATTCATATTAATCATAATAATGTAACACCAACAATGCTTACTGTTATGCATGTATTCATATTTTTCTCATACACTTATTTGATACACTTACTCCTATACACATATGATGACAACAACAAATGTATTGGTTGTAATGTAAGCCTCATCAGGTAGCACCTGCATGCGGCGTTGGACATTCGCTGGTAGGACATCATGGGTAATTATAAATGGAGCGTTGCGACATTTGGCCTCACGCCTAAGCAACGGACATTTTAATAACAACAAGTGCAAGGATATTGACCACGAGCCACATGTTCACGTTTAGAAGTTATAACTTATTTTTTCTGAAAGCTTGTTCTATTAGCTTTAAAACGAGCCATCAAAGTTTTTAGCATTTATAGTTTAAGAGATATTTAAATATACACAACAACACAAAGGTGATTTTTGGCCCATTTTTTGTAACTTTGTGCCACTGTATCCCTGGAAATAGTGGGAAAAAAATATAAAAAATTGGTTAGTATATATCTGGATACCCTTTATCAGTTGCCCAAATTTTAAATCTCAAATTTGACTTTTTTTGGTCGATTTGGTGTGGAATGGCCCATATATCGATTTTTATTTGTTTTTTAAATAAAGCTTGCCATATTGAAGTAATTTCAGACATCTGCTTTAATTTCAGCTCTAAAGCGGTCCGTGGCAACACTGTAAATTCGTAGCCACTCTGCCCACTGTCTTCGGATCCGCATGACTTGGAAGTTCTGACACCGGGGCATTTTTTGATTGGACGTCCTCTTAGTACGTTCCCTGAACCTTTCATTGCGGAAGAATTAAAATTATCTCACGTTAGGCGGTGGAAACGGATTCATGCAATCCAGTAAGTCTTTTGGAGGCGTTGTTCTGCTTCAGGAGCGACAAAAATGGACAATTCCGCATGATAATATTACTGCGGGTACGTAAGTCCTAATCGCGGAAGACAATAGCCGTCCATGTCAATGATTGCTTGGACGTGTCATAGAAACATTTCCCGGCGACTATGATTTCACACGAGTTGTGTCTTTAAAAACAAAGTCAGACGTATGTAAGAGGAATGTCCACAAGATTTGTCCCTTGCCCTTGGAGTAGCTTCCTTTATGTTGAAAGTGGGAACATACAAAGTGGGGAGAAAGTTCACGCCATTATATATTTTTTATATTTTTATAATCTTCTTAATTTTGATATAGTATTTTTATTATATTTAATTTTTTTTTTTTTGGTTTCATTAATTTCACATATTTTAAACTTTTCATAAAATTGAATACTTAATGTAACTACATAGTTTGCAACGCTGAATTTTCTTCTCGTCCTTATATTCATAGTCTCCTGTATTTGTATTAGCATCAGGACCGTGCGCAGGATTTGCTCTTGGGGGGGGGGGGGGGGGGGTTAGCTAACTTCATAATAAAGAGGGTAGGGAGATAGATTTCTGTTTGGCCATACTCATGAACATATGTCATTATTTCAGAAAATCGGTATCTAACGAGGCCTAAACTAGGTAAGATATCGGGTGTATGATCTTCTTATAACGGAGTCTCCTTCAAGAACTTTTGAAGGGTCATTAGGTCATGGTTGGGCCATGGTTTAATCGTAATAAAACAGTATTCCATTAATGAAAATACGTATAACTTTTTTGACAATTAAATATATACAAAACTAGCAATAAATTGAAAAAGACTTTGAAAAATATTCGAAATTTATATAATTTGAGAAAATATTAAATAAAAACAATCGATTTCATTTGAAATTTGTACTTACATTTCATAAACATATTTTTATAATATTGGTAAAGTAATTCGAACTGAAAAGCGCCGACGGCGAAAATTTTTCCATTGTTTTGTGAAAAATTATTTATTCAAGTTCAAAATACAAATTTTATATACCAATTTACTTGTTAATGTATATTTCCATTTTTTTTGTTTGTTGGTAAAAAAACATTTTTTTATAAATAAGGGTGTTTTTGAAATATAAAAACAAAGTATGGTGAAAAAACATAAAATTAAGATATTTGTAAAATTTTAGCTTCCCAGATGGTGTGTGTGTGAACTTAGCATATCACTTTAGTAGTATGTTTGCGCTGGTTCTGGCTCCTTGGGGCTCCATGGAGCCATAAGGAGCCATGAGGAGCATTTTTTAACAGAGGTGTTGTTATTGTTTTCAATAGGGATCATTTTTTAACAGAGATCTTGTTAGTGTATTTCAGTTGAGATCATTTTTTTATCAAAACCGTTCTAATTGTTTTCATATGGAGTATTTTTTAAGATGTGTGGATCATATTTTATCAAAAGCGTTCTAATTATTTTCATACGGAGTATTTTTTTAACATGGTTGGATAATATTTTATCGATAGCGTTCTAATTGTTTTCATAGGGAGTATTTTTTAACATGATACAGTAGTATGTTTGCGCCGGTTCTGTCTCAAAGGGGCTCCATGGAGCCATAAGGCGCCATGAGGAGCATTTT
Organism: Dryomyza anilis; assembly: GCA_951804985.1. Classification (NCBI taxonomy): domain Eukaryota; kingdom Metazoa; phylum Arthropoda; class Insecta; order Diptera; family Dryomyzidae; genus Dryomyza; species Dryomyza anilis. The sequence goes on along the minus strand of OX638135.1, from coordinate 76,476,221 downwards.
TTAACAGAGATGTTGTTATTGTTTTCAATAGGGATCACTTTTTAACAGAGTAGTTGTTAGTGTATTTCAGTTCGGATTATTTTTTAACAGAGGTGTTGTTATTGTTTTCAATGGGGATTATTTTGTAACAGAGTAGTTGTTAGTATAATTTCAGGTGTATTATATGTATATTATGATGACATGACATGACAGGGATGACATTTTAACATATGTTGTTAATGTTGATACATACATATATATTATATGTATGTCATGAAGGCATACAGCCGTAAAGAGTAAATTTGCAACTCATATTGTTGTTGGGATAATTATTTCGGAGTAAGCATTTTTAATGGCAATATTTATAAACGTACATATACGTAATAATTTTGTTGTTGTATATGTTATAGAAGCAATTAAAATTTCAGTTTTATGCTTGATGATTTATTTTACATGATCATCAAGAGAGTTGAGGAACAAAGGGTTCAATTTAAAACTTTGTTAAGGAACGAAGATTGTAATTTAAAACATGGCTATGTGAATGAATGTTGTTATTAGACATATATTTTTTGGTGGGTAATTTTTTTGTTGTAAACAGGTAAATGCACTTCTGCATTAATGCATTGACACATATTTAATTCAAGGTGAATTTTACTATAATGAATATTGTAGAATATTTTTAATTTACAAAGTCATGGTCATTTAATTCGTTTAATTTGCTTATATGAATGATATTTATTTAAATTTGCATGGAGCAATAATGCTCCATTGGGATCATTTTTAACCAACATACTATAAGTTTTAAAGATTGAACATTTTAAAACATGTTTAATTTTATTTAGTTTTTTCTTGAGTCAAATTTTATATACTCTCTTTAAAATTTTAATTGAGTATATTTATACTAATGGAATTATCTTTTTAACTCATTTTAAAGAGATATCCATTATATATAAATGGATCGAAATTTGAATTAAAGTAATTTATCGTCTACATTACAATTTGATAGAAAAAGAATACTATTATGGAAGTTATAAAATTAAAAAAGTTTTTAAAAGGATTTAATAATATTTTATTTGACGATCATAAAAAACAGTTTATTAAGTTTATCCCTTATTGTAAGCATTGCCAGTATATGGAAAAATATTAACTATTCACGGAGTACATTATAAGAGCTGTCTATGGGCCACAGATGACTTAACGGAGGGACCAGATACATGTGGTTGTTATTATTATGACAAGGAATGCAAAGACATTGATAAGGTAATAAAATTATATTATAGAATAAAATATACAAAATAATTGTTTATTATTAATAATGTTTTTATTATACTATATTCAATGAATTTGTAAAAATTTTAAATAATAGATATAAAAAGAAAAATTTATAAATTATTTTCATTAAATTGTTTTATTTATTTTTTATTATAGGAAACTTAAAAATACTTTTAAAATAATGTACAGCTAAAATATCATTAATATATAAATTATATATATATATCAAAATAATTAAAGAACTTATTCAAAGAAATATTTTTACTTCATAAATGTATAAATATACAGCAATAAACACCGCATAACATTGAAATTTCACTTGGTAATCGGAAATTTCTTTTAATAAATGTGGATGCATTCGTTTGAATAAAATTTATAAATGGTTTAATAAGTGAACTCCCTGCAGAACAAAAATATTCAGCCGGCCCATTTCGAGGAAAATATATTACAATCCAATGTGATCCTGGTTTAAATAATGAATCCATATTCACAATATAAAATGCTGGCTTTTTTCTTCGATTTCTAGGTAGCTGATTTGATGCAAAAACTCCTTTAAATTTTTTCTTAGTTACTAAATTTTTATATAAAATATTTTCTATATTACTTGTATTCATTATGATTATTATGATTATGATTGTACTCCAAGACATTCACCATTCACCCCGGCAATCATTCTCTACTGTTAGATAATGTTATAATTGGACAACTTCCAAATTTCTTAATATTTGGTATGGTAACTAATAATACTGGTGATCGTTCGGAAAATCCGTATAACTTTCGCCATTTCAATTTACAAAGATTTAATTTAGTTGTAAATGGAGTACAAGTACCAGCACAGCCGATTGAATTTTATTATAAACATGGACGTATAAGTATAAGGGGATATCAAACCTTATTTAAAGGTACTGGCATACATTTCTTTGATAAGGGACATCAAATAACTAAAGAATTATTTGATAACGGATATTTCTTACTTGCATTTGATTTAACACCAGATAATAACAATAACTCACACTGTGGATACTTAATAAATCAAGGTACAATACGAATTGAAGGTCGTTTCAGTGAAGCACTTTCTGAAGCAATTACGTGTTTAGCATATTGTGAGTTTGATAGTGTTTTGGAAATTGATAAAAATTGTACTGTATTACAATCATTATGAATACAAGTAATATAGAAAATATTTTGTATAAAAATTTAGTAACTAAGAAAAAATTTAAAGGAGTTTTTGCATCAAATGAGCTACCTAGAAATCGAATAAAAAAAACCAGCATTTTATATTGTGAATATGGATTCATCATTTAAACCAGGATCACATTGGATTGTAATATATTTTCCTCGAAATGGGCCGGCTGAATATTTTTGTTCTGCAGGGAGTTCACCTATTAAACCATTTATAAATTTTATTCAAACGAATGCATCCACATTTATTAAAAGCAATTTCCGATTACAAAGTGAAATTTCAATGTTATGCGGTGTTTATTGCTGTATATTTATACATTTAAGAAGTAAAAATATTTCAAGGAATAAGTTCTTTAATTATTTTGATATATAATATATAATTTATATATTAATGATATTTTAGCTGTACATTATTTTAAAAGTATTTTTAAGTTTCCTATAATAAAAAAATAAATAAAACAATTTAATGAAAATAATTTATAAATTTGTCTTTTTATATCTATTATTTAAAATTTTTACAAATTCATTGAATAAAGTATAATAAAAACATTATTAATAATAAACAATTATTTTGTATATTTTATTCTATAATATAATTTTATTAGCTTATCAATGTCTTTGCATTCCTTGTCATAATAATAACAACCACATGTATCTGGTCCCTCCGTTAAGTCATCTGAGGCCCATGGACAGCTCTTATAATGTACTCCTTGAGTAGTTAATATTTTTTCCATATACTGGTAATGCTTACAATAAGGGATAAACTTAATAAACTGTTTTTAATGATCGTCAAATAAAATATTATTAAATCCTTTTAAAAACTTTTTTACTTTTATAACTTCCATTATAGTATTCTTTTTCTATCAAATTGTAATGTAGACGATAAATTACTTTAATTCAAATTTCGATCCATTTATATATAATGGATATCTCTTTAAAATGAGTTAAAAAGATAATTCCATTAGTATAAATATACTGAATTAAAATTTTAAAGAGAGTATATAAAATTTGACTCAAGAAAAAACTAAATAAAATTAATCATGTTTTAACATGTTCAATCTTTAAAACTTATAGTATGTTGTTTAAAAATTGATCCCAATGGAGCATTATTGCTCCATGCAAATTTAAATAAAAATGATCCCAATGGAGTCTTATGGCCCATTCATTCATATAAGCAAATTAAACGAATTAAATGACCATGACTTTGTAAAATAAAAATAAAAATTGCTCCATCCCATTATAATGTATATAATATACATATAATACACCTGAAATTATACTAACAACTACTCTGTTACAAAATGATCCCTATTGAAAACAATAACAACACCTCTGTAAAAAAATTATCCGAACTGAAATACACTAACAAGACCTCTGTTAAAAAATGATCCCTATTGAAAACAATAACAACACCTCTGTTAAAAAATGCTCCCCATGGCTCCTTATGGCTCCATGGAGTCCCTTTGAGCCAGAACCGGCGCAAACATACTACGCACATTCCAGAAGATCAACAAAAAAGGTGAGTTCTCTTCGCATACAGGTGAGTTCTATAGTTCCTCATTCTTATTTTCAATAGTTCCGCCCATTTTAGCGGAAAATACACATTAATCTTTAATCTTTCAAAAAATGTACCAAACAGAAAAAACCACAAAAATTCGAGAGTTCTCTTCGCATGCAGTTGAGTTCTATAGTTCCTCATACTTTTTTTAAAAATTTCCCACCGTTTTAGCCACAAAAAATACACTCAAAATAATTTGAAAAACCGTAAATCAAAAAATTTTCAAAATTCCAGAAAATCAAAAAATTTTGAGAGTTCTCTTCGCATGCAGTAGAGTTCTATAGTTCCTCATACATTTTTTAAAAAGTTCCGACAGTTTTATCCACAAAAAATACATAGTTTGATTTACGGTTTTTCAAATTATTTTGAGTGTATTTTTTGTAGCTAAAACGGTTGGACGGATACTGCTGGAAATATTACAATTCGGTTTCAAGAGACCATCTCTTAAATAGTAAATGTAAATCAGGTCAAAAATCAGGAATTTTGAATCGTAAATTTGCGGCGAAAGTAAAGTGTTTCATAATTTCAAAAAGTTAAGATGAGATTTAAACTGAGATAATTTAAAGTTCCAAATAAAATCGAAGAAATGGATTAAAGATCCAAATAAACGAGCGAGGGACTGCTGAAACCCGTATAGAACAATATTATATAATTTGTTGAAAATGATGTAACCCTCCAAACTGCCTGAGCTAGGTCCAGATTTCAAATTTTTGGCTTATATAAAATCCATTCGTCGAAAAATATTGAAATATTGTTAAACTGAAACAAAATAAGCGATAGTTGGATTAGTGTTATCAAAAATGTTAGAAGAAATGGTGTCCAACGGTTGATGGTGGGCTGAAGACTAAAATACAGAAAATCGCTCTAACTCATTCAGAAATATAATTCTTTAACTATTTTTAAAAACTATGGAGTATTGTTCTTCATTTGTGACATATTTTTTTGCCGTGTTAACTTTTTAAGTTTAAAAGAAAATGTATTAATTATTTCGTTACAACAAAAGAAAAATAAATCAAAAAAAAAAACATTTTTAGCAATGAAAATTTTTGTAAAGAAAGTATACATTTTTTTTTAACTATATATTTTTGAATATAGTATAACATATAGTATATAGTATATTGAGTATAGCATTTTTTTAATTTCCTCAATACGTTTTAACATCAATAAGATTTTATTAGAATAAGAATGAGTAAAGATAAAGTCAGCTCACAAATGAGATTTAAGTTTATCACTTTTTTGCTCTAATCTTCTTTTATTGTTTTTTGCTTTTAGAAAATATTGCTTCGTTTTTACTCTAAACATTTTGATCAATTTCTTATTCTAACATATTGTTTAAACCACTTTTGATCTGAGCGTGTGATATTATAAAATTATAATATACATTTTTAGGCTTTAATTTAATTAAATAATTTTTATACCCTACACCTATGAGGTACAGGGTATATTAACTTTGTGCATATATTGTAACGCCCCTTTGGAGACGTGTCTGGTATGGAAAAGTATATATATTCTTGATCAGCATCACTACCCGAGTCCGTTTAGCCATGTCCGTCTGTCTGTCTGTCCGTCTTGCTGTCCGAATACAGAATAACTTGAGAAATAATGATCAGAATACGATGAAATTTTCTCTCAATATATTTTAGCCAAAAATAGGAACTGAGTTTGAAAATGAGCCAAATCGGTCAACGGCCACGCCCACCTCCCATACAAGTAACTTTTATATAACTCTTTGGGAACTAATAACTCGAAAAGTATTCAAGGTATAGTTATAAAATTTAAAACATATTATTATAATTCACCTAAGAATATGTGGTCCAAAAATGGGCGTGATCCGCCCACTTTTTTTTTCATTATTTCCCGGGTTTTCATAGTGGAAATTTGATCCGTAAATTATTAAAATCAAATCTATGAAATATATTGGCGGACCACGCCAAAATTTTAAATATAGGCGAGGTCCGCCCAATTATATTTTTAATTTTTTTTAGTTTTTTATACTTTATATAAGTTAAATACTGATTAGCATAAGTTAAATTAAAATAAATGATTAAATAAATCATTGGTATACAATATGGCAAAATTGAAGAAAACAAACAGTGTATTAACATTCCAATTTATCAGACATGGGCAATAACAATTACAAAAATTATAATTATTTTTTAATTCAAATTTATTGAAAATATGAATTTGCAAATTTAATAATAAAATTAGATATTTTAAAAAACGATAACAACTAAAAAGAATTGGAAATATATAATATATATCTTCCACCATCGAAATTTATAAAACATTTGTACGATATCATTTTAAATGAACCTTTTCAAGAAAATTAAATATAATCATTGAAACAGACAATGAAGTATAACATAATTCAATGTATATTTTTTTTAATAATTACTAATTAAATATTTTTATTATTTATTATTTATTAACATCTGAATAAATTAATACTGAATTAATTCAAATGTTTGATTACTTACTTACTTACTTAAATGGCCCTTACAACACTCGGTCGGTCTTGGCCGCTCAGATAAAGCCGCGCCAGTCGCCTCAGCTTTGCGCGCATTGACGCCAGTTAAAAAAACCAAGCGTTGCCAGGTTGTCCCGTACTTGGTCTTTACAACGCAGATTTTGGATGCCCTCTTCTTCGCTGTCCACCTTCAAGTGCATCTTCATCCATTCGTTCGACATAACCTAAGCGAAGCCACTGGATCTTGATGCGCTTGACTATGTCAATGTCGTCGAATAACTCATGCAGCTCGTGGTTCATCCTGATTCGATACTCGTTAGCAAAGCAGATAGGGCCAAAGATTTTACGGAGAATCTTTCTCTCGAACGCTCACAGTATTCTCTCATCGGTGGAGGCAAGCGTCAATGTTTCTGCACCATAAAGTAGGACAGGCATGATGAGTAACTTGTAGAGCGTTATTTTTGTCCGAGAGAGGGATTTACTACTGTTGGCAAAGTTAATTAGTTAAATAAGTCGCACGATAGGAAATCACCCTGTCTTAAATCTTATTCGGTATGAAATGGCTCGGAGAGATCTTTCCCTATTCTCACTAAGCAACGTTTGTTGCTCAGGGTCATCCTGCAAAGACTTGTTTCGCAGGTATACCGAACTCAGACATTGCAGCGTATAATTGGTCCCTTATCGGAATGTCGAAGAAGGCTTTATAGTCGACTAACAGGTGGTAGATGTCGATCTGTTTTTAGGATTTTTTCCTGGATTTCGCACAATGTGAAAATCTGGTCTATGGTGGACTTTCCAGGTCTGAAGCCGCACTGATAAGGTCCAATCAGTCTGTTGCCGATGGGCTTCAGTGTTTCACATAGTACGCTCGATAGAACCTTGTATGCGATATTAAGTAGGCGGATACCACGGTAGTTGGTGCAAATAGTGGGATCCCCTTTCTTAAGGATTATTCAGAATACACTAAGGTTCTGCTTAGGAGCTCGTGAATGCTCTATATTAGCTCGTCGCCTCCGGTCTTAAACAATTCAACAGGTAGACCATCAGCATTTGCGGCTTTGTGATTTTTCAGCCGAGCAATGGTTATTCTGACCTAAAGAAAGTAAAAAGGACTCAGTAAGTATAAATAGGATCAAGTTAAAGTCCTAGTAGAAGGACTTTTTAACATACAACATTTTGGCGCAGCCGGTTTCTCAAACAACGCTCTCAGGGACCGAGAGAAGAAGGACGATAGAAGGAAGAAAAGGACTAAAAATCACAAAATAAATGGTGATTATTTAATTTTTGTTTTGAAAATACGTGAGTAACAGCAGAAAATTTAAACAATTATTACAGTGTTTAATAAAGTAATAAATACAAATTGAATAAATAAATAAATATTCAAATGGACATTAAGATTAAATAACAAACAAAATAAAAAGAAAATAGGAAATTTATTTAATATTAAACTCAGATAAGTAAATAAAATTATTTCTAAAATTAATATGAAACGGAATTTTTGATTTTTTTTTAAATTTAAAAAATTTTTAGATTATTTAAAATATCATTTTCATTTTAAAATTTAAATGAGAATAAAATAACATTTTAAAGATTTTGAAAATTTGAAATATTTTTTTTATTTTATAACATGGTCAATTTAATTAAAAATTTTATATTATTATAAAATATCTGATTTTAGTCAACAGATTTAAAATTTGAAAAATTAATAAATTTTTTTTTTAACATTGTGGAGCTACGTGAACTGTTCAGTGTTCTTGGAAATAAATTGGGATTTTTTTTAATATGAAACGGAATTTTTGATTTTTTTTTTTAAATTTAAAAAATTTTTATAACATTTAAAATATCATTTTCATTATTAAATTTAAATGAGAATAAAATAACATTTTAAAGAATTTGAAATATTTTTATTTTTTTTTATTTTTTATTTTAATAACATGGTCAATTTAATTAAAAATTTTACATTATTATAAAATATCTGATTTTAGTCAACAGATTTTAAATTTTAAAAATTTATAATATTTTTTTTTTTAACATTGTGGAGCTACGTGAACTGTTGAGTGTTCTAGGAAATAAATTGGGATTTTTTTGTCGTTGATAAATATATGGCGGAATTGGAACAATTACAGTTAGCATACGGAAACATACTAGGGCAATTGGACTGGTTTACGGATAAATTGTGGGCTCAAATTAGCCTCGAAGTAAATAATAAAGAACATTTACAATTAATAAAAAATAAAGTTAATAACACAAAGGTTTTTTCTAAAGTAGAAGGAGTAGATGTCGTGTTCGAAGAATTAATATATTTCTTGGAACACAAAAGTGAGAATAAAATAAAAGAGATATAAGGCTGGAAAGGCGAATTTGCTGCATTAACTAAACGATAAATTAGCAAAAAAACAGGAGTTGTTAGACCACGCCTGCGGTATAGAGGCGGAAAACGAAAAATTAAGAGCATTGTTGAAAGATAAAGATATTTCTGATGAATCAGTAGCTAGGGCACTACGTCAACAACCAAGGTTAGAATTCGAATCAGTCGAAGAGGCAAATAACAAGGTAAGGGAATTGGATTCGAAAATCAGATTTTTAGAGGCGGAAGTAAACTTAGCACACGAAACATCGTTATACCTTAAAGAAGCTTTGAGAATAGAAGAAAATTTAGAAAGCATAACAAAAGATATAACAATAATTGAAATGCCGACAGACGATATTTCGAAATGCGTACGAAATCTGGTCCCGGTGTTCAAGGGCGAAGATTCACCGTTCCTAAAAACGGAGCTTCTTAGATTTATAGACGGTTGTAAGGCAGCCAACCTTAAAATAACTGAAGAAAATCAGGAGGAATTCATGATTTGTATTAAACTGCGTCTTGATAGAGATGCATACGAATTAGTGAGGACCAAGAAAATGGATGATTTAGATGAGTTGTTTGAATTACTTAAAAGCACATATTTAAAGGTGGCTACATTAGATTCAGTTCAATACAACATAAGACAGGCATATCAAGGTGGAGGGGAAAGTTTAAGGGCGTTTGCAAGGCGTTTAGAAGTATTGCAGTCGAACGCAAACGACATAGCCGATACAATGTACAAAAAGAAAAACCTGCCAACAGATATTTTTAACACGGAACTATTAAATTCTGTGCTAACAGCATTTAAAGTGGGAGTGAGTGACCCGACTGTAAAGATACTATTGTTGAGTAGCAAGGCAGATAATTTAAATGATTTATTAGACGAAGCGTTAAGGGCAGAGGCCACAGTACTGAGGGGGCCAAGATTACCGGAGGAACTGTATAGTTTTGAAAAAAGAATGGAACCTCAGTTAGTAAAAATAGTCAAGAAACTGATATTAGAAATTCACGACAAGATAGGGGTAAAAGTCAACAAAATAGAAATAATGGGAATACAGGGGGTGCCATGAAAAAGGGGCCAGTCTGTTCATTTTGCATAAGACCAGGACACAAGGGATGACTGTTATTTGCGAAAAATACACCATTTTGCAGAGAATGCGAGAAATACGGACATGAATCGAGTTGGAGATGTGGATCAAATAGACTGGAAGAACGCCAGGAGAACCAACAACAACCATTTCAGAATCAGCAGTACCAAGGGGGTTATAGAGGATTTCAGAATAACGGCTATCAACACCAGCAGCAGCAAAATCAGAATCCGCAAGACAGCAATACTCGTAATAATAGAAATAATAATATTAATAATGGTAATGAAAATAATAGAAATAATAATCCGTTTAGAAATAACAATAGTAATAACAATAACGAACCTAATAGAACATACAGAAATAATAGGGCATGTTATGGGTGTGGTCAAGTCGGCCATATGATAGCGGATTGCCACGCCAAGAAAAATGTTGTGCCAAACGGTAGTAATGCTCACAATAGGGGAAACTACCACGGGCCCAGCCAAGGCCAATAAGCTGGGGTCCCGTTAACATTAGTAAAGTTAGGTCAAAGGTAGAAATAGTGGATCATACACCAAAGGAGCCTGTGATCACATTTGCTACCGCAGCTTCAAATAACAACCAAAAAATCGTGGGGGAAAATATCGTTCATCAAACGTCGAGAGTGACCGTTGATACATATGTTGAGCCACCGTGTTTGGTTTGTAATGCAGTAGTAGGAATAATAGTTTATATCATACACTTTATAGGTATTGTGTCGATTACACTGGGGAACAAAATAATAAAATTAGCAGAATATGAAAAGTATAAGGGAACCTTTGGAGAGGAAGCAGTAGGGTATAAAGTAAAAAACATATTATCAAGAATATCAAAAAGTTTTGAAAATTTCGTAATAGAATATGATAAGAAGATTAGATGTCATATGAGTGAGTTTAGTAAAAGAAAGAATCATATAATATGCAGTAGAGATACTTCCGGATTTTGATAAAAATACTCAAAAGGACTTTAGTGGTGCTTTTGGGGGATGCGTAAGGACTTTAGGGACAATTAATATTCAGCACAACAGTATAGAGTGGTTCTGTTTAAAGATGCATGTAGTGGCACTTGAACAAGGAATACCCGCTGATGGAATAATAGGACGAGATAATATATGGAACAGGTCCATAATAAATGCCTTAGATAAGAAGTTAATATTTTATGATAAAGATAAAAACAATACTATACAACTACCCATGAGGACACGGGCAGACATGGAAAAAGTTTATGTGTCCGTATTAAATGCTACAGAAAAAGAATTTATAATAGACAGTGCTTTTAAACCAAAATTCTCGAATTTCAATCAGTATAAGGAATCGGATACCAACAATCCTACAATAAATAGCATAAATTCAGTAAACATTACGAATAAAATTAACAAATTATTAGAGGAAATAAAAATTGATGGAACCTTGAATAAAGACGAAATTACATCTTTACAAAATTTGTGTATTTCGTATCATGATGTTTTTCATTTAGACGGCGATGAATTAACATACACGCCAGTGCTTAAACATGAAAAAATAACACAGTGAAGCCAACCACCAATCAATCAAAAGCAATACAAATTGCCACACACACATAGATATGAAATCAACAGACAGGTTAATAAAATGTTGAATGACGGCATTATATCGCCAAGCATATCACCCTGGAATTCACCGATGTTGCTAGATCCTAAGAAGAGCAGCAAGGACGGTAACAAAAAGTGGAGGCTAGTTATAGATTTCCGTAAATTAAACGATGTGACAATTAAACAAGTATTTCCGATTCCTCGAATAGACGAAATATTAGACCAATTAGGTTACAGTCGCTATTTTTCAACTTTAGACTTGGCAAGTGGTTATCATCAGGTACTAGTTGAAGAAGGGGATAAGGAAAAAACAGCTTTTAGTACAGGTCTTGGTCATTTCGAGTTTAACAGAATGCCTTTTGGTTTAACAGGGGCTCCAGCCACTTTCCAAAGAATAATGAATCACATATTAACAGGTTTACAGGGTATCGATTGCTTTGTTTATCTTGATGATATAGTAGGTAGGTTGGTTGAGTAGAGTATTGCAGAAATTAAGGGAACACAATCTTAAATTAAATACAGATAAATGTCAGTTTTTGCGTCGCGAAGTTGTCTATTTAGGACATAAATGTTCGGAACTAGGTGCTCTGCCAGACCCCTCAAAGGTTGAATGCGTGAAAAATATTCCGGTACCAAGAAATAAAAAAGAAGTACAAGCATTTTTGGGATTAATAAATTATTACAGAAAATTTATAAACAATATGGCAAAATTATCATTACCAATTAATAAGTTACTTAGAAAGGATGTTAAATTCACTTGGACCGACGATTGTCAAAATTCATTTATTAAACTAAAAGAATCAATAATTTCACCACCCATTCTCGCATATCCAGATTTTACAAACCCTTTTTTACTTACAACAGATGCAAGTAACGAAGCAATAGGTACGGTACTGTCACAAGACCAATAGCATTTGCTAGTAGGGCATTAAATGGAGCAGAAAAAAATTACACCATTGAAAAGGAATTTTTAGCTATAGTCTGGGCAACGAAAAACTTTAGAGCTTATCTTCTAGGCCGACATTTTCAAATTTATACAGATCATCAACCATTACGTAGCACAGCAAATCTCAAAGATCAGACATCAAGGTTAGCCCGTTTCAGGCATAAATTATCAGAATATGATTACGAAATATCTTACAAACCAGGTAAACAGAATTTGAACGCAGATGCTTTAGAAGTAGAATTCCACATCCAGAACCAGATATTACTGCGGTCCAAACACGGTCTAAGACCACACAGAATAAATTATATAATCAAATTTCAAAAACCAAAAAACAAGTGAGCACGCCGGTACTGGATGAAATAACAACAGACACCAAGAACGAATTAAACTCGAGTATACTTTTAACTGACCCAGAGGAAATTAAAACTGTTATAAAAGACTTTCATGACTCAGCATTAGGGGGTCACCAGGGCGCAGTGAAAACATATTTTAGAATCAGAAAACAATTTAAGTGGAAAGGTATGCGGAAACAAATAAAAGATTACGTTAAGAATTGTCAAAAATGCCAAGTAAATAAAAGTTCTAGGCTTACTAAAATGCCAATGGTTTTAACTGATACGCCTGTACGACCATTCGAAAAAGTATACATGGATCTTGTAGGTATTTTACCGGAAACTATATCTGGAAATAAATATATATTAACTTTTCAGGATGATTTTTCAAAATATATGTGCTGCGTAGCTATCCCAGACGCAGAAGCAAACACTGTAGCAAAAGCATTTTACGACGAAATTATTACAAGACATAACATACCAAAAGTATTGATAACCGACAATGGTTCGAATTTTGTTTTAAAATTATTTTCGGACACGTGTAAATTGTTAGGAATTAAAAAGTTACATATTACGCCATATCATCCACAGGCCAACGGCTCTTTGGAACGAAGCCACCGACCATTAGCAGAGTATTTACGAAGTTTTGCGAAAGAGGATGGATCAAACTGGGACCAGTGGGTAAATACAGCAATGCATGTACACAATAATACAATGCATATGTCCACCGGGCAAACGCCTTTCCGTACTTTATACGGTTACGATTTTGAAATGCCAACCAATCTTAAACGCAAATGCTCACCAGTATATAATACCGATGATAGCAACAAGCTATTAAAATACCAAATTCAACGCACACACGAAATCGTGCGACAAAATCAAGCCAGAGCCAAAGAAAAATCTAAGCAAAGCTATGATAGCTCAGTACACCCAATAATATTCAAAATAGGCGATAAAATTTTACTAAAAAATCAAAATAGGAAAAATAAATTTTCACCAGTTTGGGTAGGACCCTACGAGGTACTTTCAATAATAAGCCCTGCAACGACTGAGATTTGTATCAAGGGTAAAGGGAAAAAATTTCATAATAATTTGTTAAAAGCATACAACAGTATAGTTATGTAGAATGAAATAAACACTGTCTGCAACAAGAACCAATAATTTTTAACATCATTGAAATAAAGTCAAATAGTAAGTGCAGGACAGAATAGCTAAGTATTACATATTGAAATTAAATTGAAACTACAAAATAAATAAAGAATAGAGATTTTTTTTAATGTAGATATTAAATAAATTAATTTTAAATAATTTATAAAATCCAAAAAATGTCATGTAATATTGCCAAAATACAAATCGCAGAGAAAATAGCTATGTATTAATTGAAGATGACTAGCATTGAATATAAACAAATAACAAAATCAAATTAGTATTTGAGGTACGAATTTGCAAGGTATAAAAATTACGTTGTCATTTAAATTGTGATAGGTCAGTACCTACCTGAATGGCATTTTAAACATACAAGTTCATTGCGCATAGAGCGCAATGCTCCCAGCTCATATTAATATAGAAGGCTTGAATATATTCATATGCTAAACGATTAAATGCACTTCAGCACTTTACAGGCAGAAGCCACTAACGTACTGGAACTGAAACGAGATACGGTAGTGCAGCGACAAAACTGCCTAATATTTTTTATCATTAACACAATTTTCATTCATGAAACTAAATGTATTAATGCAGATATGCGTTAATATAGCAAACTAACAAACTAACAAACGTTTTAAATTCATCATTACACGGTAATGAAAATAAATAAGTACAATTGAGATGTACAAAATTAAATATTTAACAACTTCATATAGCAAATACATTTATGTAATGCTAAGAAGTCGCGCGGCGCGCTTATTTCTTAATATAAAAAAAAAATTATTAGTTGGTGCATGAGTAAATAGCTAAGTATTGTTGAATATGACTAACATTTAACCATGTACTACTGGGACTCTAAATAAAACAATTTGTATTGAAAAAATGCAGAAACATATCCAAACATATATGTTTCTAAACAAAATCATATAGTACATGTTGACATATATGTAAATTCACTATTATAACTAATTATGGTATAATTATGGCCATAGCCTTAACAGGATGTATTAAGGTAAAATAAGAAATATTTATAAAAAAACTATATGATATGATCAAAGATTCCATTAAAACATGTAAAGAAAAATGGAATTTCTTCTCTTTCTCTTTACGATAGGCAATAAAGAGCGAAACCAATATAATGATTAGAATTGTCACACTGGTCCTGATGCTGGCAGCCAATGAAGCAGTCAACATCACACAGACATCAATTAATGATACAAGATTATTCTTTGAGAAGACAACTGATGCTTTGTTCTACAATGATGAATGGACGATAGTAGCCAAGTTTAAACCGCTACAACTGAACGATTTCCTGGAGCTGACAAACAAATACATAATCACGGCAAACACAATGTGCGAACAAATGAGCACCAATGTAAACGGACCCAGCATAAAAAGATCATGTATAGCAGCAACACGGGAGACCACATTAATAATAGCCACACTACAGAAAAATGAAGAAATAATTAAGCGCACAATGAAGAGTAACCGACAAAAGAGATCACTCAATTTCATTGGAGAAGGACTCAACTGGGCTTTTGGACTGATGGACAATAATGAAAGAGAAACTATCTATAAACACCTGAATAATATTGATGAAAATGAACATAAAACATACGAAATTATGAAAAGACAAATTACGGTGATTTCGTCAAATTATAACAAGATAGCAGAACCTTTATTGAATTCATTGAAGGAAGTCGAAAATCTGCAAAATGTGTTAAACATAACAATAAGAACACAAAAATACATAAATGAAAAAATAAACCAACAAGTTAGTCATTTACTATTCATGATGGATACCTTGGAAATTCAATCTACAATTAATGCAAACCTAATCGAAATTCAAGGACAACAGCAGATGGAAATGGCAATCATAGATGATCTATACTAGGGACGATTACACCCGACAATTATAGACCAGAGCGAGTTAGATGAAATGCTGACTAGCCTCACGTTAAGAGGAAAGGCGAAGTGGTTCATACAAAAATCATTCGAAATGCACCGTGCATCAACAGTACGAGTTTTCCCAGACACAGACGGCCTAATAATAGTCATCAAGACACCACTACCTGATGATTTGTTGTTCACATTATATAGAATTTACCCAATAACCACAAATATTAATGAAGAATGGGATGCATTGGTTAAAACAACATATGACTACATATCAGAAGCAGAAGACCGGAGCAAATACATAGGTCTATCGAATAAAGATCACAGCAAATGCATTTTGGTTAGCCAATATACGGACAAAGAAATTACACTATGCAAACGTCCAGGAACCATGCTAACAACTAGCAACACACTATGTGAAGTCGCGCTGATTCAACACAGAACAGATATTAAAGATACCTGTGAACATGTTGCAATCAAAAGGAGTTCTGGCCTAGTAGTTAAACTATGGACACCAAATACATGGTTGTATAAATTCAATACACCAGCCTTTTTCGAAGCAGTTTGTGGGTCAAATATAGCCACATTGACACTATCCGGCCTGGGTTGGATGTCCATAAATGAAGCTTGCAACATACACAACAAAGAAATGATACTGCCATACGAGTTTACACATCAAAGCATTAGGAATACAACATACAAGAAGGAAGAACATACGGTTATGATAGAAAATTTACAAGGCAATTGGTCATCATTACCATATTCAAATATATCACAAACATCGTTACCGATCTTGGTGTCAGATCACAGCAAAATAAGATCAGCATTAAGAGATGGGCATCGTGATTTCGACGAAATATTACTACAATTAACTGATAACCAGGAACGCAAAGAATTACTTAATCGTCAAAATGAAATATCGAAAACCGGTATGTCTTACGGCATATTAATGCTGATATTAATAATAATAATAACAGCATATGTATTATACATACATTACTACTCGACAATTAAAAATAAAGCAACAATAAAAGCCGATGAATTTAATACAAATAAATCACCAATAGCAACAATAGATGTAGAAGCGGCTAAGGAAAACCTTGAAATGGTGTCAAATACATTTCCCAACAAGAAATCGCCACTCGAAAAAATCGGGTCATTGCGGAAATCAACAACGCAGAAACCAAACACCACAACACCAATAGCAAGTCAACGAACGAAGTCACATGAAATAGAAGCCAATACGTCAGAAACAACAACAACGCATCGAACTACCGCAGAACAGCAGCAGTCAGCAACGAAAACATCGGGACCAGGTTTTTATTATATATAACTGGAAATTACAACCCTTAATTTACTAATATCCATTAAATATTATATAAGTAAAGATCATAACTTCATAACTAATAGAACTTAACGTAATTTATACCACATAAAACAATGTATTATTCTTTTTAATAATAATTTTCTCTTCAGAAATAATTAAAATAATACAAAAGAAAAAAAAACTATTATTCTTCTTAATAATAATATTTTTTTTTTCTTTCAATAAGGGGGGAGGTATGTTGTGTATCATAATCGTGGAACTTACAGCGTGCTTATGATCCACAATATAACAAAACCAGTATATTTTTCTTTATGGTATACTTTTAGGTTTAAGCATTATGCATGTTAAACACAAACAACATTTAATTGTATTGGCGCACACCGCTTAACATAGCACAGGTATACACGCCCACGTTAAATAGGTCACTCAGATCATACAAATAAATGCTGACTTAGTTATTTTTGAATGATGAAAGTACTCAATTTATTGTGAACTGACTAAGTTATTTTAGCATGATGAAATTACTCAATTTATTGTGAAATTATAAGAATACGAAGTGTTAAGTAGAAGTTAAGTATAGACAAAGAATCAATTGTTTTCGATAAGCTGAACTGTCTACAAATAAGTGTTAAGTATAAGTGTAACCAACTTTTAAAGCGAAATAAAGTGCCTTGAAGTAAAAAAGACCCGGTTGTTTTAAATAATATAAAGAAAGTAAAAAGGACTCAGTAAGTATAAATAGGATCAAGTTAAAGTCCAAGTAGAAGGACTTTTTAACATACAACACATCTTGAGATACCTTAAATGATAGCGGATATGGTGTATATAATTATTTTTATTTTAAAGGAACCCAAATTGTGGTATTCTTACTCCAAAGAGATTTTTAATAAGATTTTTTTTTTGTTAATGTCTATTATGAATTAGTTATGTATAAAACTATTATTTTGTGTTGAAGCGTGGTAATATAATATAAAATGTTATACGGAATTTATTAAGGGATATATTGTCTTCAAATAAATATATATTTAATATTATTTTATAAATTGTGTTACTGTTTTAATGAAGTCTTAAAAATATTGCTTTAAAAAAAAAATAAACAAATTTTAATGCAACATTTAAAAATTGATTTTGTTTTAGAGTATAAACAAATATCCTTCCAAATTTAGTATTTAATGAATGACAAATGCATTAAGTTTTAAATATAAATGAGAATGGTTCCCCTTTCGTATGCCATTTTAATTTAATCGAGTTTTTATGCAAGTGTTTAATTTGCATATTTTTAGCGATAACTCAAAAAGTACTGGATCGATTTGAATGGAATTTGGTAGAAATGTGTTTAAACCATATGTAGGTTAAGTTATGTTGTCGGTAACTGTGGTGTTAGTTTCCGACCACTTTGACCAGTTTGAATCCATTTTGTTCCATCTGAGTTATGTTGATTATGGGCGTGTTTCTAGTTTTGTCCATCCATGCTTGAATGAATTTCATTATTTTTAGCGGATGTGTGTTTCGTCAAGTTCCTGAAAGAAAAAAAGGGCCTAGTATTTGAATTCTCTTATACGATAGTGCAGGACATTGGCAGAGGAAGTGATAACTATCTTCCTCGACCTCTTTGTCTCCCCACCACCTGCATAGTTTAGCGGATGTGTGTTTCGTCAAGTTCCTGACAGAAAAAAGAGCCTAGTATTTGAATTCTCTTATACGATAGTGCAGGACATTGGCAGAGGAAGTGATAACTATCTTCCTCGACCTCACAGTCTCCCCACCACCTGCATAGTTGGGGAACCATCTGCGTCAAATGCGTCCAATTTATTTATGGCTATTAATGAATATGTTCTGGGCATACCCCCCACCGCAATCAAACTAGCCGCCTTTGCTACAGCGAATATTTCAGCCTGAAATGTCAAGCATTTATTTTTTATTTTTATAGATTTGGCTATATGAAGCGTTTTGCAAAAAATACCGCAGCCAGTTCCGGTTTCCATCTTTGAACCGTCTGTATTTAAGTTTATATCAAGTGTTTTAATAACATTATTTTTCCTCCACAGTTCTGTAGAGGGTATTTGAGTTTTTATTTATTTCTGAAAGTAGATATAGGGAGTCTGAGAGTAGATATAGGAGTAGATATAGTATGGGTTCGAGTTAGGTACCCGTAAAGATTGCAGAATGGTTGCGTGGCCGTGGGTATTATCTTTTAGACGTGATGTTTGGGAGAGTCTTATTGCAGTGTTTGCTGCACTGCCCTTAATGTATAGATCTATTGGTAGAATGCTCAATATTATTTCCATGTTGTTTAAAGCTTCTGTGATACTGATAAGAGCTATCCTATGTAATTTGACTATTTCTTTATGGTTTATTTAGTGCTACTCATCAAACAATACTACCATAGCCAGTGTTGGCAGGTTAGGGTTAGATTTAGGGTTTTTTCGGTTGACGGGGGGAAATCTGGGGGGAGAAAACGTTTAGGGGGATTTTTAGGTTTTTTTTTTAACAAACATTTATTGATATGCATTCATGAAAATATTACACATTATTTTATTAACCAAGAACAACATGCGTGAACAAAATTATTATGTAATACAAGTTGAAGAACATGTTGTATTCAGTACAATTACCATTGTACTCAACTTCACGAACGAAAAATAGTAGTATTATGACACTGAATTTTGTTTTCAACGCTGACTTACATAACAGGGAAACCCCTTTTTAACTTTTGAAATTAACAGCAATTGGGAAAAAGACCCCTTATTTGAAGGTATATAGTTATTAAATATGTTGTTTTGAATGTTTGAACATTGATAAAAAAAAATTAGGATGGTTAGCTGAGGTGCACGGCGATCAGTACAAAGCAAATTGCAAATACTGTAAATGTTTCCTGAAGGCTCACAGAAAGAACCTTGTCGCGCATAAGGATACAAGAAAACATATGGATTCTTTACAACAGAACATCGAAATTTCAAGTCTGAAGACAATTTCCATTTTTGTCGTCCCAATTCTAAGCGACGAAAAAAAAAATTATCGAGCTTAAATTGGCGGCATTTACTGCGGAGCATTGTTCAATTCGCACTATTGATCATCTTGGCGAACTTATCACAAAGTTAGATGGAAAATCTCCTGTTCTCAGTGGGATTAAGCTACATCGTACGAAGTGCACTGCGCTCATAAAAAATGTTTTAGCGCCATGTTTCCTAAAAGAACTAGTTGCTGATGTTGGAGATAGTTTTTACTCTTTAATTATCGATAAAACAACAGTTGTTGATACCAAAAAAAGTTATTTGCTTTATTATCCGCTATTTTAGCGTTGTTAAAAAAAAAATTGTAACCACATTTTATAGATTGGTACAAATTGAAAAAGGAGATGCAGAAACAATCTTATCAACTCTAAAGCTGCAGTTACAAAATGATCAACTACAGTTTAATAAATTAATTGGAATTGGAGTTGATGGTGCAAATGTTATGATCGGCAGACATAATTCTGTTGCTTCAATAATAAAATGTGATTTTTCTGATTTAGTCATCGTAAAGTGCGTTTGTCACTCGCTCCACCTTGCAGCTGAAAACGCGACTAAAGTTCTACCTAGGTATTTAGAGTTTATTGTGAGAGATACACATAATTGGTTTTCCAACAGCACAAAAAGGCAAGTTGAGTATGCACAAATTTATAATTTAATTGAAAACAAAACACCTTTAAAAATTGATAAATTGTATGGAACTCGATGGCTTGCCAGATCCAATGCAATTGAAAAAACTTTGGATCAATGGGATTCACTACAAATACATTTTCAACTGGCTGCAACGAATAAAGATGTTATACAGCGGAACTATTGCATCAAATGTACGCATCGAAACCAAACAAGTTATATTTAACTTTTTTAAAAAATGCATTAAAACATGTTACCAAGTTGAATAGATTGTTTCAAAGCGAAAATGCTGATCCATTAAAATTATTTGAAGATCTGCACGAACTATTGTACGCAACTTTTCAAATAATAGTGAGCCCAGAAAACTTGAAAAGATGTACTAAAAGTCAAACGCAAATCTTTAAATATGAAAATTATATAATGCCAACCGATTGCATAAACTTCGGCTTTTCCTTCAATGAACTATCTTCTTCGGTATCAAGAGAAAAATTGGACTCAGTTAAAGATCGCTGTAAAATGTTTCTGGTTTGTCTGTGCAAGGAATTACAGCATCGTATTCCTGACAATATTAATTTACTAGAAAACATTGTAACCTTTACACCTGCCACTGCGACTAGTCAAGTTAAACCAGACATATCGGATTTAATAAGCAATTTTAAACGAGTTTGCGAGGATCCTGACGCCACACTACTTGAATGGAATATTCTTCACATGACTAATTGGACAAATATTAATTCATCTGAAGAGTTTTGGGCTGAGGTGTTCGATAAAAAAGACGCAGGTGGAATCGTAAAGTTTAAACATATCAGCAAACTAGCCACAACGTTTTTGTCGTTACCGTTTTCTAATGCTAGTGTTGAGAGAGCTTTTTCAATATTTAACATCATTAAAGATAAGTTACGCAATAAAATGGCCATTGAAACAGCAGACTGCATACTTCGTGTTCGATATGCTTTAAATTCAAATTACATATATTTTGAACCATCGAACGATATGTTAAAAATGTTTAAATCCGAAAAAATATACAAAACAAGCAATAATGACGAAGATGAATATATACTTGACGTTATGTCAAATTTGTAAATAGTTCATTTTAAATAAATTAAAAAAAAAAGTCTAGGGTTTTTTTTTTTTGAAAAACACGTATTTCTAAGGGGTTTTCAGAGATTTCTAGGGGGTATTTTTCATCGAGTCTGGCAACACTGACCATAGCTTAATTTTTGGGAGGAGTAAAAAGCAGCGTATGCTTTTTTACCCTTTCTTTTATATTCTGTCTCCAGTTTAACTTGTTGTCGATTAGTACTCCCAAGAATTTTGCGTGTACGGATACTTTTAGTGCTATTGCATCTATTGATGGAATTCTGAATTGGAGGATAACCCTCTTGTTTGTAAACAGAACCAGTTCTGTCTTTGTTGGATTAATGTTTAAATCATTATTTCTTGCCCAATTTTTTAATAGTGGATCCTAGAATGTCTGAAACTCTATCTATAAATTTTCCCGTAAATAGTAGTACTAAATCGTCAGCGTAGGCGACCACATGTATGCCTGTTGTGTCCAGTACTGTCATGATTTCGTTTAAAGCTAGAAGTTAAAGTCATGAGGTGTTCCTGTTTTCCTACCTTTGATATTACTGTTTCCTATTTTAGCAATTATTCTCCTGTTTAGTAGCATTCCCATTATCCATGCTACTATATTCCTGCATGTGCTAGGGTTCTACGTATTGCTTCGGAGTGATGTAAGGCATAACTCTTTAATGGGATATACACTGTCATCTTAAATATTGGTTTGATTATTTAGGAACAGATATTTCATAAAATTTTAAGATAAATCAATAAAATTTAATTTAAAATTTAAGTGAGATTTATGTATTATCATATGTTTTAAAATGGGAATGACCATCCTATGTTTTTTGATCCTTTGGATGATATTCCATATTGCACTAAAGATTAAAATAAAGTAATCTGAACAATATACCCATATTGAATATAATGAGTCTGCTGGGGATATTTTTTATATCATTTTTTTTTATTTAATCAATTATTTATTAAAAATAAATTAAAACTATATCAACAACTGTTATTAAATAAATAATAAAATAATCAAATAAACTCATAAACATAGATAAGTTTATGCAGATAAGTTTATGTAGTCGTGGCATTTAAAAACTCCACTGATTATTACTTTTGCATTAGGTATTACCACTTATACACTGTTTCAATTATGTACATAACATATGTCGAAATCTAAAGTACACCGAAAAAAATACTGTATTAAAAATAACTAAAAATGTCTTTAAAAAAAATACATATGTATTTGATTTACGTCCAAAAGCATATGTATTTAATTTTACTAAACTGATGTAGTTGTTTTTATATTCTATATAAAATGTCAAAACATGTGTATTAAAAAACCTACATTTTGTCTTTATTTATACGTCCAGAAATATGTAGAGAAATTAAAACATATGCCTTTAATTTTACAATGATATGTAGTTATTTTACTTTGTGTTGATAATTTTTTAAATAACATATTTATTTTTATTAATTTGGAAAATTATATGAGTTAATATTAATATAATTTTTATAATACCAAATATAAGATACAAGAATTATAAATCTGAAAACTATTAAGTTGTATAGTACAAATACAACTACAGATTGTTACCCACATTCACAAAAAAATCTACACATAAATAAATAAATAAATAAATAAATAAATAAATAAATAAATAAATAAATAAATAAATATAAATACAAATAAAACAAAAATTTTCCTGATCATAAGATGGTAGCACCGCTAAGTATCATCAGTTCTGACGACTCAAAGGAATGGCAAGCACTTAAGTGTTTCTTTTCGTTTAAAACACATAAGAATAATATGCTATGGTAAAACCATACCATGGTAAAACCATAAAGATGGCATATGAACTATTACTGTCTGAACAGAGTACAGGCGGCGATCGAAAAATGAGAGAGCGAACATTGAAAACAACAAAAATCTGCCGTCTCAATGCTAACGTCATGGCGCGTCACATCAGCAAACTACTCCTCTGCAGCTGCGTGCTATATTTGTATACTGCAGAGTTTAAAACCAAAAATACACAGCGGTAAACTTAGGTGGCAGCTCTATAGTCATTTCTCATTAAGACGGTTCGGTCAGATGCTACGGACAATTTTGGTTTATTTATTTACCTCTTTCGCAGTCATCCGTCGTGTGCAAAAAAAACCACAACAACAACAACAAATCCAGTTTCTGCAATATGAAACCAAAGAATTCGTTTATACCTGTACGAGGGACGACCTTTCGTAATTCGTTCGTCAGTGATCCCACACGATTTCAAATGAAAGCAAAAATAACAAAACATCAATACTGTTTGTGCAATATGTAGAGAACGAATTAAAAACCAACAAAATGTAGTAGAAATAATTTTTTTCAAAACAAAGACAAAAAATTTAAATAATTTGCTACAGTAATTTTTTCGGTGTACAACATTGGCTTTTTGACAAGTCTTCCATATACATTCGAATATTATTTTAAATTGGCCATTATTTTTTTTATTATTGGAGACGCTAACCATTTGGTTTTTAAAATATAAACCAGACTTAGCTGTTTTTGAAAGTAAATTATGTTTTCCTATTTAGACACATTTTAATAGGGCTGTTTATTTTAAGATGTTATATAATAAATTCAATTTTATTCAAATTGAAAACAATTAATTTTAAGTGATACATATTTTTGTATACCGGAGAATTTATAGTGAATTTATAGAATATATTTTATAGAAGAATTTATAATAATATGTAAATTATTTATAATTTAATTTTTAAACTATAATACACAAAATAATTGCATAATACATTTTATGTATTATGTAGTACACGTATTTCAAAAATAAAAAATACAGAAAACAAATACATACTACATATTCTGCAATATGTAGAAAACGAATTTCTAATACATTGTGTAGTAAAATCAAGACAAATGTATTAAAAAACGATCAAAATGTTGTAAACTGCATTTTTTCAAAACGAAGACATAAATGTAGCATAATTTACTACAGTAATTTTTTCGGTGTATTTACACACTTTTTTTAGCGTATAAGAATCCACTTTTTATTTTGTATTGTAATAGGGTGCCATTAAACTATTCATTCATATGAAAATCAGAATTTTGGCCAACTTTTTTTTTAATAAAATACCCCACTGTGCTTTGTCTAGGCGTTCGTAGAAGAGTTCTTTTATCTTGTCATCATTCTCGTTCATCGGAGCGTGTGCACAAATTAGCCCTTATGGAAAAAATTGATAATAAAATTGATCGCACAACGTTGGAAATCAAAATGAGAATACAATTTATTGCATATTTTCAACATAGAACATTTTTTTAACATTGAATGCTTTTCTTATTATAAAATTAAATTTATATATATATATATATATATATATATATATATATATATATATATATATATATATATATACATATATATATATATATATATATATATATATATATATATTTGTTTAATGTACAGGTGAAAAATTTAATTTTACAATAATGTTAACAAAGGTTCTATGTTGAAAATATGCAATAAATATTCTCATTTTGATTTCCAACGTTGTGCGATCAATTTTATTATCAGTTATTATATATCAGTAGTTATATATTGCATGAAATGAAAATAAAAGCCAATTTGTTTTCTAAACACAGGTTTTAAAAGCCACTTCAAAGTTCTTAATTAAATTTGTCTGTTTAATACATTAGCGATTGAAAACTCGTGGTTGAAAAATATAATATGGCAATTACAAATTTTCAAATATCAGAGGTGTTTAGTTATGATTTTTTAAATTTGTGTGACTTTTAATATTTTTACATATAAAATCATATTAATATGTTTTGAATGACCTGGCAAATTTTTACATTAAAAATGTTGTGGCTAATCATTTGTTACATTTAGAATTTTTTATATACTGATAAATTTTAAATACATAACAAAACTTTCATATTATGGTACTTTATACATTTTTCATAACATTTTTGAAAAAAGATTTCCATAATTTTAAAAATGTTTTATTTACATTAAATACGTTTAGATACACATTTTATGTCATTCGATAAAATGTTCTTAAACGATGTAGATTTTAAATTGAAAGCATATAAATAAAGTGTTTTATTTAGTTCGTGTTGTTTTATTAAGTACTACAAAGTCAATGACAGTAGCAACATTCCGCAGTTAATAGCCACATTCAGTTCAGCTCAAGTTATTCAATTATATTGTATTTCAAATCATCTGATCTGAATAAAATACAAAAAGCAATATCACTGTGAAATGTTCATATATATATTTTTTTTGTTTTATTTTATAAGTTAAATGAAATAATGCACATAGAACTTAACTTAAGAAAAACTTAATGATTTTACAATTAATAAAAAAAAATATGTATAAAAGTAAAACAAAAATAATAATGTGAATAGCACAGTGCATATGCACAATCGATGTACGAACTAGCGTAGCGAAGAAAGGAAAAAAAACATTGTTTTGCCTATTTTATCTTTTTGAAGCGACTTTTGAAACACTTTTGAAGCTATTTACGGCTTCAAAAGTGCTTCACAAACCTTATTTTTAAGATGCTTATATTCATTAGCCTTGAAAAACAAAATAAAAATAATAAAAACACACTTCATTAATGTTCACGTCCATAAATATTTTGCACGCTTTCCATTGTTACTTGTTGTTCAATATTTAGTAATATCATGAATTCTTTTGAATTTCATTAAAACCTTAAAAACATAATAAATACATTAAAATGATAAAAACGCAAGAGTATTGATTTTCTTGCAGTGTTAGTCTTGCACTTGCCCTTGTTCTTGCAAGAAAATCTCGATCTTGTTCTTGCAAAAAATGCAAGAACAAGACATTTTTGATCATCACTACAATAAATAAAAAACCAATATCATTAAAATTTGAATCATTTTTTATCAAAAAAAATTGTGCTTGGAATTGCTGGTGTTTTGTTGTATATTCGTTTTGCCGCTACACAAATTAATGAAACAAATTTATACCAAAGACCATTGTTTCTCTCAACAAAAAAAACATGTGAATATTTTTGTACAACAAGAAATTTTTATTTCGGTAACTCCAAATTATAATAATGACATTAGAACATGCCTTGTATTTAAGATCTTTTATATAAAATAAAATATTTTTCTGTTTGCTTTTATACTTTTTTAAAAACCGTTTTATACCGGTATTAAACCGAAACTGTTTGTTTCGGTTTTGGATATCGGATTATTTCTGATTTTCGTATAACGGTTTCGGTTTTAAAAATGAAACGGTTTTAAACGGATATCGGTTTCGGTTACGGTTTCAAACCTTGATTTTTATAGAAGCGAAACCGTTTTTTTAATTTTTTATGGAACCGATACTGGAACTGGTACAGAAAACCAGAACCGGAACTGCAACCCTTACTAAATTAATTAGATCAGAAATTAATATATTAACAAATTAATAATTGAATCATTTTGGACAATGAATTCAAAAACAAAAACCAATATTAATTAAGTTACACATGTGGACAATGGCATTTTAAAAAATGTTGGGTTGTGCAAATTTTCTTTATACATTTTGTCATACAGTATATGTTTTGTATTTTTGATAACACTATTCTACAAATTGTGGGTTGTTGGCATCCACAGAAATGAAACTTATCATTTCTTGCAGATTTCGGTCTCCTGGTTCTTGCTGCGTACTCAGAATTTTCCCTATACGTCGAGATTTTGCAAAAAATCGAGTCAAAGTTGCAAAAAGGCCATTTTTTATACTTTATGTCGCAAGTTATCGCACGATTTCGACATGTAGCAGATGCAAACTTTATCACAAAATAAAATATGAACCTTTCCCTACGGATAATTGGCAAAAAAAATCTGGGTCCAGATATTAGTTTTTGCAAAAAATCAAAAATAAATTTGTGTTACCAAAAAAGGGTGTCGAGAGAGTAATTTATCACAATTCTCTAAGCTCTCTTGAAAACATTTAAATATTAGTTCGAATTGTGTTTGCTGTCAAAATTTCGAAAAAATGTTTTAAACTTTATCTTACTGAAATTTTTCGGAATATTTTTCAAAATTTGTTTATGAAATATTTGATTAAAATGGAGGGAATTGCACGCAGAGATATACAATTTCATACATATTTAATGTTGTGGTGCTAGATGCAAAATCGAACAAAATTCATAGCATCTGATGTACGCATTATGGGAAAACATGATGGGGAAAATTGCACTGCGTAATCTCCTGGTGTGTATCTGATTCGGTAGGCTTTAATGGGTTAAAAAAAATCAAACATACATACGTCGTCAACGAATGCTTCTGAGCGACTGAACTGAAATTTTTGAAAATTTGACATGAAAAATATAAAAATGCGGCACCCTACAGCTTCTCATTATTAAATTTTAATTTATAATATTGTTTGGACGCGGCTGTTGCAGTAATATATATTGAACATTTTATTTTAATGAATGGCAAATTTAGAACTATTTTACGTGACGCATATGAATTGTGCAAATTAATGATTTTGATTTGTATTTCAAAAGATATTGGAATTGCGATCATTTTAATATTTTGCAAACGATAAAAAAATCTCACATTTTCTTTCAAAAACATTTTTTTTTCACTCGTTCTCGAAAAGCTATAGAAAGGTATTAATTTGATTATAATCATGGATGAATAAATTGATGCTATATTAAGAAGCACTTGACAATTGCTTTTATGTTAAAAAATTTGCAAACATTTCCAAAAATTGTATATCTACATTACCCCATGTCTCATTTTTCCTCAGGTTCCCAGGTTCCCTTTTTTTCCCTCTATGAAAATATTATTCTGGCTTGGCTAAATTTTTCACTGAAAAACAGGGTTTTCATATTCATCGCAAGATTTTTTCAACACACCTGCTTTGAAAAATATCTGAAATATGCAAAGTAACTTATTTTTGTACAGTGAAAATCCAAATGTTCAGCTGATTTCTACTGCATCGAAGATCCTACCAAACTTGAAGAACATTTCTAAGTCACACAGTTCTTTAAAAATGTTGAATATGTATAGTATGCTGAAGCGATCCAAACATTTCCAAAAATTGTATATCTACATTACCCCATGTCTCATTTTTCCTCAGGTTCCCAGGTTCCCTTTTTTTCCCTCTATGAAAATATTATTCTGGCTTGGCTAAATTTTTCACTGAAAAACAGGGTTTTCATATTCATCGCAAGATTTTTTCAACACACCTGCTTTGAAAAATATCTGAAATATGCAAAGTAACTTATTTTTGTACAGTGAAAATCCAAATGTTCAGCTGATTTCTACTGCATCGAAGATCCTACCAAACTTGAAGAACATTTCTAAGTCACACAGTTCTTTAAAAATGTTGAATATGTATAGTATGCTGAAGCGATCCATAAGGGCACTTTTTCTTTCATTTTCACAATTCATATGCGTCACGAAAATGTTCCCAAATCTGCCATTCATTAAAATAAAATGTTCAATATATATTACTACAACAGTCGCGACAAAACAAGATTATAAATTTAAGTTTAATAATGAGTAGCTGTAGGGTGTCGCATTTTTTTATTTTTTCATGTCAAATTTTCAAAAATTTCAGTTCAGTCGCTCAGAAGCATGTTTTCCCATAATGCGTACATCAGATGCTAAGAATTTTGTTCGATTTTGCTTCCAGCACCACTACATTAAATATGTGTGAAATTGTATATCTCCCTCCATTTTAATCAAATATTTCATAAACAAATTTTAAAAAATATTCCGAAAATTTTCAGTAAGATAAAATTTAAAACATTTCTCGAAATCTGCTACATGTCGAAATCGTGCGATAACTTGCGATATAAAGTACCAAAAGTGGCCTTTTTTGCAACTTTGACACGATTTTTTGCAAATCTCGACGTACAGGAAAATTCTGAGTACGCAGCAAGAATTAGGAGACCGAAATCTACCAGAAATGATAAGTTCTGTGGAAAATTCTTGTAGAACAGTGTAAATAAAGTTAATTATAAAAGCAGTTTTTATTTATTTTGAACGAAAGTTCGTTTTTTTCTCAATATGTCTCAAATGCATATATAATTGTTTTTTTTTTATTTCAGAATTTTTTGTGTTAGTTTAAAACATACATGTAGGAATGAACGAGCCACACGACGTTTGAATACAAACTCAAATTATTTTATATAAAAGTTTATTTAGCCCCTAATCATGTATCTGTTTATTATCGTCTGACTGACACTCATTTTCAGTCACCTTCGTCTAAAATTGGTATAACGTATTTCGTTCCTTTCGCTCTTTGAATCGAACGTTTGTGCAATATTTTTGTTTTACCAACTATTTTTGGATATACAAAAATTTCCTTTTTTTACCTTGATTTATATGAAAAAAACTCAAACCAAACGTACTCAACGTTTCGTTTGATACATGATTTAAAAATTGTAGTCACACGTTATTTAACCGATTTTGAAATGAACTGTTGCCAATATTGTTGTCACCGGGAAATAAATGATCAGGGGGGTTAATAAATAAATTGTCGCCCGTTCGAGCTTAATGGCTGCCGTCGTGAAACTGTCTCTTAATATTCTAAAAATTCTGTCACTCAAATTCCTTCGTTAAATGTCACTAAGTTTTGTCTAATTTCTAAAGTGTCGCATGTCCATGATTCTCCGTCCACCTTACACCACTCCCACATTCACCACCATAAACTATTTGTCTGGAAGAATATTTCACCATTCTTCCAATTAACATAATAATAATAATAATATATATATGTAGTTTTTTTTAATACAAATGTATTAAAATTTGTATATAAACGCAGTAAAATTATGTAGTTAATTGCATGCAAAATAATTATATCAATGTAATAAAAACGGATACATTTGTGTCTTGACGTAAATAAAATACATAGACATTTCCTCCCAGCTTCGCCGGAGCGAAGTTTTTGTATATATATTTTTTTTTATTTGATTTATATTTTTTTAAATTGGTACAATTAGAAGTGATTTTTTACAGTATAACAAAATTAAATTTAAGTAGATAATCAAAAGGTCAGTTTATAAAAAAAGGTAAAATTTAAAAATTCAAAGATTAAAAATTAAGAATAATGCAAAAATTGTACGTATAGTTTAACAAATGTAAAGAGAAATTAGATGTTTGGTTACTTATAACTATTAGATTTGAGATGTTTATAGAGTATTGTTTTGAAAAATGTATTAGTATATAATGCCTGAAGCTACATGTTCTGTTTATATTTTTAATATTAAGTGGTAATGAATTACAGAGTCTAATTGCGTTAATATAAAATTGCCTTTGTGATTGTAGATTGTTAAATTTTGACAAAATCAAATTGAAGCTTCTATTTGAATCGCTGAGACGTAGCATATCATAAAGGTATGATGGAGTTTTGGAATATAACAAATATGCAATTTGGAATTCGATCGAAAGCCGGAACATGGCCGATAGTTATATTTTTGACTTGTTTGTGGAACCGGAACTTAAACTGGAACCAAAACTGGGAACCGAAACTGGAATCGTTATTTTATTTTTTAAAGAACTGGACTGAAACCGAATTAAAAAATAATTTAAGAAACTGTACAATTTTTTTTTTTTATGCAACCGGAACTTGAACTGAAGAGAATAGAATTTTGGTTCCTAGCCCTGGTTGGAACTGACGTATAAGCATTTTATGAACGACTAAGTAGTAATTTTAATAATTAGGGAGAGGCAAAATAATAAGATCGGTTAAGTTTTTATTGTTTTGTAAAAACGGGTTTACATTCTTTCTGAAGGCAGGTTTATATGTATATGTATTTTTTATGGGATTCGGGTGTATACAAGCGTGGACTTAACGAGTCTGCCGTGCAAAATCAAAACATAGTAACTCGTTTTTAAAAGTTGCGAGTAAAATGATTTTGAATGTTACTGCTAAATTCTTTTGGTTTATATGGTTATAATCAAACTAAATTTGCCATTTAATTATTAAAGTCTTAATTGTGTTTTGTGCGTTTTTCTCAAATGTTAAAAAATGTAAGTAATTAAATAGATATACGTTAAAAATTCTTTTGTGCAGTATATAATTGATCATTTTTATATTATTTTACTGTGTTTTGTTCAAAGCAATATATAATTGATAATTTTTATATTATTTTACTGTGTTTTGTTCAAAGCAATATGCAATGTTTTCTATGAATTTTAAAATATAAAGTGATAGTAACTCAAGTTACTGCTTTCTTATTTCTGTCTGTTCTGGTCGACTCTTAGAATCTAGAATTCATTATGACTTAATATTAAACAGAGCATGTAGCTTCAGGCATTATATACTTATATATTTTTCAAAATTATGCTCTATAAACATCTTAAATCTAATAGTTATAAGTAACCAAACATCTAATTTTTCTTTATATTTGTTAAACTATACGTTCAATTTTTGCTTTATTCTTAATTTTTAATCTTTTAATTTTTAAATTTTTTTATAAACTGACCTTTTGATTATCTACGTAATATTAATTTTGTTATACTGTAAAAAAATCTCTTCTTATTGTACTAATTTAACAAAACATAAATCAAATAAAAAAAAATATATGGGCCATTCCACACCAAATCGACATTCGATTTCAATTAAATTTAGGCAGCTGATAAAGCTTATTGAAATATGCATTGACCAATTTTTTTTTCGACCTCTACTTCCAGAGATACAGTGCTTTAAAGTTACAAAAAAAAGCCAAAAATCATTTTTGGATGGTTGTTTCATGTTCCGGATCGGCTGCGGATCATATCGTGATGCTGCTCGCAAAGCTCTTCCGGTTGCGATTATTGGCAAATTGGGGAAGGAGCAAAAGATGAATGATGCAGAAGTAAAACACTGCACCGATCATCTTTGGCGGCTAGTCAGCACCGGCGGTGTCAGTGCAAACGCAAAAGGCTATGAGACGAGTGATGGCATCATGAAGGTGCTATGCTCGTCTCAAGCCAATTTCGATTGGATTGCCACAGCCGTTCCTAAAATCCCCCCTTTGGGCAAATCGCGCTTCGCTGTTTTCAGCGGAGACGAACCCAAACGCAAGAGAGCAATATGCTGGATACCTGGTCCTATCAGGAAAACAGCGGAAGTGTTTGCCTGCCTACGTGCTCAGAACCAGGGCATCGGAGCGAACGGATGGAAAATCTATAGCCATAAACCAGAGCGAGGTCCGGAGGACAAGAAGGGCTCAACCCTGGTTGTTGGCTTAGACCAGAAGTCGTTAGATGTCATGCTATCTAAGTACGACAGCCATATAAACTTATTCTTTGGACGGATCAAATTCCGAATCAATTCCAAATGAATAGGCACATGATGAGAAACGAGTTAATGATATTTACTCAGATCAATCTGCAACATTCTAAAGCTGCTACCGCTTTACTAGGTAAGCGGCTCTCCATGTTGCATACATTACCTCACATCAAAGCTATTCAAGAACCATGGGTGTATAACAAACGCATCTGTGGTCTTAGTGAACTACGTGGTGAAACCATACTATACGATGAGCAAGCCGCTAGGCCTAGAAGCTGTCTTATAGTATCGAAACACTTTGCTGTCACCAAGTTAACCCAATTCTGTGGGCAAGACCTGGTGGCAGCCAAAGTGAGCTATGAAAGCGATAGTGGATGGAAACATCTGATTGTCGCCTCAGGCTACTTCCCCTATGACTCACTACTGCCTCCTCCGCCAAAGGCAATTGTTGAGCTCATAGAGTACTGTGATCTTACGGAGACCGGTCTTATTCTTTGCTGTGACGCTAATGCTCAACACACTGTGTGGGGCAGCTGTAAATGCAACGCACGAGATACCAGACTCCTTGACTTCATCATGACCTCCAATCTGAACATTCACAACACTGATAATAAAGCCACGTTTGTGACTGCTAGAAGACAGAAAGTGATTGACCTTACTTTGTCTAACTGTAGACTGAGAGAGTCAATCTTTAACTGGAAGGTTCTTAAAGAAGATTCTTTATCGGACCACAGGTATATCGAGTTTCATACTGACCGAGAGGTGCTGCCCTCTATGCCGGTAAGAAATCCTATAAAAACGAACTGGACACGCTTCAGACATGAACTTGAGAATTCCCTCAATATTCCTGTCAGAATTCGTACCAAAGAAAGTATTAAGACGTTCGTTCAAGTTATGAACGATGTCATAAATTCTAGTTTTGTACGAACATGTTCGGTACGAAAAACGTTATCTGGAACTCCCGTTCGTTGGTAGAACGCTTGTCTTGAAACCTTGTCCAAGGATTCCAGAAAGCTTCTAAATAGGCCCCTAAGGAGCAATTTAGACTCTGACTGGTTTCTTTATCGAGCTAAGCAGAAAGAGTATAGGAAAAGAATTCTTAAATCGAAAAGTGTTTCTTATAAAGACTTCTGCAGTAGCATCGAATCCTGCAGTGAGACTAGCAGATTGGTCAAGTTTCTTAAAAGAGACCGAACTGCTCGACTGGACTCACTGCGGAGACCTGATGGCTCGTATACTGAGTCTAAGACAGAGGCACTCAGTGTCCTAGTTGAGACTCACTTTCCGGGAAATCAAATCCACATAGGGCCACTTTGTAATCCCAGCACTGGGGACTGCAATAACATGTTAATGTTACAAAACATGTTACAAAACATGACTGGCAGGTTGCCAGATTGGTTGTGTACGATGAAGCTATCCAATACGCAGTGGCCTCTATTGATGGCTTCAAGTCCAGATGGACCAGATGGCATCTACCCAGTCATGCTACAGAAAGGTATAACCCAATAACCATGCCTAAAGAAGATCTTTAGAGCAAGTCTCGCATGGGCATACATTCCGACATCCTGGCTTTTAGTTAAAGTAGCCTTCATTCCTAAAGTTGGAAGAGAAGACTATTCCATAGCCAAGAGCTTCAGACCCATTAGTATGATGTCCTTCATTCTAAAGTGTCTAAAAAGACTAGTTGAGTTGCACATCAGAAAAACATCGCTGTCAAGGTACCCACTATCATCAAGACAACATGCCTACCAACGTGGAAAATCCTGTGAAACAGCATTGCAACATCTGGTTGACCGGATCGAGCATGTTTTTCAGAGGAAGATGTACGTGATAGGCATATTTGTTGACATCGAGGGTGCTTTTGATAATGCGACTTTTGATGGAATGTGTGATGCAGCTAGAAGGCATGGAATAGATGAAACATTGGTCAAATGGCTAAGGTCAATGCTAATGATTAGGACCATCACTTCTGAGGCGGAGTGCGGTCAGTATATAATGGCAGGGGTGAGTAGAGGTTGTCCTGAAGGAGGCGTTCTCTCCCCCCTGCTCTGGTGTATGCTGGTTGACTCTCTGGTCAACGATCTCGATGGACAAGGTGTCTATTCCCAGGCCTATGCAGATGATGTTGCCATTCTTGC
The DNA here is from genome assembly GCA_951804985.1 of Dryomyza anilis. Lineage (NCBI taxonomy): Eukaryota > Metazoa > Arthropoda > Insecta > Diptera > Dryomyzidae > Dryomyza > Dryomyza anilis. The sequence goes on along the minus strand of OX638135.1, from coordinate 76,441,003 downwards.
CACAGGCTTTTCCCTCAATGAGGTCTGTGTTAAAACACAAAACTCATTGAACCGAATTGACAGATGGTGTACTGCAAACGGACTTTCCGTCAACCCTCACAAAACAGGGATAGTTCTCTTCACTAGGAAAAGAATAATGACAGGATTATCTCTACCAGTACTTAAGGGTGTCACTATTCCTCTGTCTAACGAAGTAAAATATCTGGGCTTAACTCTAGATAGTAAACTACCTTGGACAAAACATGTTGAAAGTAAAATTTAGCGAGCATTGAATGCCTTCTGGCAATGCAGAGGAATTTTTGGGAAGACATGGGGACTATCGCCGAGCAAAACCTTATGGATTTACACGGCAATGATAAGACCGATGATATCATATGCATCGGTAGTCTGGTGGAACAAGCTGTCGCGAAAGTGCGTGACAACTAGTCTTGCCAAGATTCAGAGAACCGTGTGTCTGGGTGTTACGGGTGCCTTTCCCACTACACCTGGTCCAGTACTGAATGCAATCTTAAACCTACCACCACTTTACATCTTCATCAGAGGCGAAGCCATGCTGGAGACTAAAACGAGGTGGTTTCTGGTTTAATGTTCCCTGGAATATCTCTGACATTGCACTTGACACTCCATTAGACACCTGTCTACTGGAGATGCCCTCTGCTGCAATGATAACAGAAATATTACCAAGACGAAATTTTGAGGTCTGCCAACCTGACATTCAAGACTGGCTAACGCCTGACTGTGAGCCGGGTAGACGGTCACACCGCATTTTCACAGACGGCTCCAGAACCGATCAGGGATCTGGTGCTGGAGTGTTTGTGGAACAGGATGACAGCAGACTTCACTTCGCCTTAGGCGACAATGCCTCGGTATTTCAAGCCGAAGTCTATGCTATACTTATGGCTATGGACTACATTGCAGATAATAGATGGCAGAACAGGGCTATATCAGTTTGCAGCGATAGTCAGGCTGCTCTTATGGCTTTGAACAACCCGGTCATCACATCCAAAATTGTACGTCAATGCAGATCACGTCTCAATTGTGTTGGTAAATACAATACACTGAAACTGATTTGGGTGCCGGGCCATAAATGAGTTTCGAGCAATGAAACATCTGACGGACATATCGGATTTAATAAGCAATTTTAAACGAGTTTGCGAGGATCCTGACGCCACACTACTTGAATGGAATATTCTTCACATGACTAATTGGACAAATATTAATTCATCTGAAGAGTTTTGGGCTGAGGTGTTCGATAAAAAAGACGCAGGTGGAATCGTAAAGTTTAAACATATCAGCAAACTAGCCACAACGTTTTTGTCGTTACCGTTTTCTAATGCTAGTGTTGAGAGAGCTTTTTCAATATTTAACATCATTAAAGATAAGTTACGCAATAAAATGGCCATTGAAACAGCAGACTGCATACTTCGTGTTCGATATGCTTTAAATTCAAATTACATATATTTTGAACCATCGAACGATATGTTAAAAATGTTTAAATCCGAAAAAATATACAAAACAAGCAATAATGACGAAGATGAATATATACTTGACGTTATGTCAAATTTGTAAATAGTTCATTTTAAATAAATTAAAAAAAAAAGTCTAGGGTTTTTTTTTTTTGAAAAACACGTATTTCTAAGGGGTTTTCAGAGATTTCTAGGGGGTATTTTTCATCGAGTCTGGCAACACTGACCATAGCTTAATTTTTGGGAGGAGTAAAAAGCAGCGTATGCTTTTTTACCCTTTCTTTTATATTCTGTCTCCAGTTTAACTTGTTGTCGATTAGTACTCCCAAGAATTTTGCGTGTACGGATACTTTTAGTGCTATTGCATCTATTGATGGAATTCTGAATTGGAGGATAACCCTCTTGTTTGTAAACAGAACCAGTTCTGTCTTTGTTGGATTAATGTTTAAATCATTATTTCTTGCCCAATTTTTTAATAGTGGATCCTAGAATGTCTGAAACTCTATCTATAAATTTTCCCGTAAATAGTAGTACTAAATCGTCAGCGTAGGCGACCACATGTATGCCTGTTGTGTCCAGTACTGTCATGATTTCGTTTAAAGCTAGAAGTTAAAGTCATGAGGTGTTCCTGTTTTCCTACCTTTGATATTACTGTTTCCTATTTTAGCAATTATTCTCCTGTTTAGTAGCATTCCCATTATCCATGCTACTATATTCCTGCATGTGCTAGGGTTCTACGTATTGCTTCGGAGTGATGTAAGGCATAACTCTTTAATGGGATATACACTGTCATCTTAAATATTGGTTTGATTATTTAGGAACAGATATTTCATAAAATTTTAAGATAAATCAATAAAATTTAATTTAAAATTTAAGTGAGATTTATGTATTATCATATGTTTTAAAATGGGAATGACCATCCTATGTTTTTTGATCCTTTGGATGATATTCCATATTGCACTAAAGATTAAAATAAAGTAATCTGAACAATATACCCATATTGAATATAATGAGTCTGCTGGGGATATTTTTTATATCATTTTTTTTTATTTAATCAATTATTTATTAAAAATAAATTAAAACTATATCAACAACTGTTATTAAATAAATAATAAAATAATCAAATAAACTCATAAACATAGATAAGTTTATGCAGATAAGTTTATGTAGTCGTGGCATTTAAAAACTCCACTGATTATTACTTTTGCATTAGGTATTACCACTTATACACTGTTTCAATTATGTACATAACATATGTCGAAATCTAAAGTACACCGAAAAAAATACTGTATTAAAAATAACTAAAAATGTCTTTAAAAAAAATACATATGTATTTGATTTACGTCCAAAAGCATATGTATTTAATTTTACTAAACTGATGTAGTTGTTTTTATATTCTATATAAAATGTCAAAACATGTGTATTAAAAAACCTACATTTTGTCTTTATTTATACGTCCAGAAATATGTAGAGAAATTAAAACATATGCCTTTAATTTTACAATGATATGTAGTTATTTTACTTTGTGTTGATAATTTTTTAAATAACATATTTATTTTTATTAATTTGGAAAATTATATGAGTTAATATTAATATAATTTTTATAATACCAAATATAAGATACAAGAATTATAAATCTGAAAACTATTAAGTTGTATAGTACAAATACAACTACAGATTGTTACCCACATTCACAAAAAAATCTACACATAAATAAATAAATAAATAAATAAATAAATAAATAAATAAATAAATAAATAAATAAATAAATAAATAAATAAATATAAATACAAATAAAACAAAAATTTTCCTGATCATAAGATGGTAGCACCGCTAAGTATCATCAGTTCTGACGACTCAAAGGAATGGCAAGCACTTAAGTGTTTCTTTTCGTTTAAAACACATAAGAATAATATGCTATGGTAAAACCATACCATGGTAAAACCATAAAGATGGCATATGAACTATTACTGTCTGAACAGAGTACAGGCGGCGATCGAAAAATGAGAGAGCGAACATTGAAAACAACAAAAATCTGCCGTCTCAATGCTAACGTCATGGCGCGTCACATCAGCAAACTACTCCTCTGCAGCTGCGTGCTATATTTGTATACTGCAGAGTTTAAAACCAAAAATACACAGCGCTAAACTTAGGTGGCAGCTCTATAGTCATTTCTCATTAAGACGGTTCGGTCAGATGCTACGGACAATTTTGGTTTATTTATTTACCTCTTTCGCAGTCATCCGTCGTGTGCAAAAAAAACCACAACAACAACAACAAATCCAGTTTCTGCAATATGAAACCAAAGAACTCGTTTATACCTGTACGAGGGACGACCTTTCGTAATTCGTTCGTCAGTGATCCCACACGATTTCAAATGAAAGCAAAAATAACAAAACATCAATACTGTTTGTGCAATATGTAGAGAACGAATTAAAAACCAACAAAATGTAGTAGAAATAATTTTTTTCAAAACAAAGACAAAAAATTTAAATAATTTGCTACAGTAATTTTTTCGGTGTACAACATTGGCATTTTGACAAGTCTTCCATATACATTCGAATATTATTTTAAATTGGCCATTATTTTTTTTATTATTGGAGACGCTAACCATTTGGTTTTTAAAATATAAACCAGACTTAGCTGTTTTTGAAAGTAAATTATGTTTTCCTATTTAGACACATTTTAATAGGGCTGTTTATTTTAAGATGTTATATAATAAATTCAATTTTATTCAAATTGAAAACAATTAATTTTAAGTGATACATATTTTTGTATACCGGAGAATTTATAGTGAATTTATAGAATATATTTTATAGAAGAATTTATAATAATATGTAAATTATTTATAATTTAATTTTTAAACTATAATACACAAAATAATTGCATAATACATTTTATGTATTATGTAGTACACGTATTTCAAAAATAAAAAATACAGAAAACAAATACATACTACATATTCTGCAATATGTAGAAAACGAATTTCTAATACATTGTGTAGTAAAATCAAGACAAATGTATTAAAAAACGATCAAAATGTAGTAAACTGCATTTTTTCAAAACGAAGACATAAATGTAGCATAATTTACTACAGTAATTTTTTCGGTGTATTTACACACTTTTTTTAGCGTATAAGAATCCACTTTTTATTTTGTATTGTAATAGGGTGCCATTAAACTATTCATTCATATGAAAATCAGAATTTTGGCCAACTTTTTTTTTAATAAAATACCCCACTGTGCTTTGTCTAGGCGTTCGTAGAAGAGTTCTTTTATCTTGTCATCATTCTCGTTCATCGGAGCGTGTGCACAAATTAGCCCTTATGGAAAAAATTGATAATAAAATTGATCGCACAACGTTGGAAATCAAAATGAGAATACAATTTATTGCATATTTTCAACATAGAACATTTTTTTAACATTGAATGCTTTTCTTATTATAAAATTAAATTTATATATATATATATATATATATATATATATATATATATATATATATATATATACATATATATATATATATATATATATATATATATATATATATATATATATATATATATATATATATTTGTTTAATGTACAGGTGAAAAATTTAATTTTACAATAATGTTAACAAAGGTTCTATGTTGAAAATATGCAATAAATATTCTCATTTTGATTTCCAACGTTGTGCGATCAATTTTATTATCAGTTATTATATATCAGTAGTTATATATTGCATGAAATGAAAATAAAAGCCAATTTGTTTTCTAAACACAGGTTTTAAAAGCCACTTCAAAGTTCTTAATTAAATTTGTCTGTTTAATACATTAGCGATTGAAAACTCGTGGTTGAAAAATATAATATGGCAATTACAAATTTTCAAATATCAGAGGTATTTAGTTATGATTTTTTAAATTTGTGTGACTTTTAATATTTTTACATAAGAAATCATATTAATATGTTTTGAATGACCTGGCAAATTTGTACATTAAAAATGTTGTGGCTAATCATTTGTTACATTTAGAATTTTTTATATACTGATAAATTTTAAATACATAACAAAACTTTCATATTATGGTACTTTATACATTTTTCATAACATTTTTGAAAAAAGATTTCCATAATTTTAAAAATGTTTTATTTACATTAAATACGTTTAGATACACATTTTATGTCATTCGATAAAATGTTCTTAAACGATGTAGATTTTAAATTGAAAGCATATAAATAAAGTGTTTTATTTAGTTCGTGTTGTTTTATTAAGTACTACAAAGTCAATGACAGTAGCAACATTCCGCAGTTAATAGCCACATTCAGTTCAGCTCAAGTTATTCAATTATATTGTATTTCAAATCATCTGATCTGAAAAAAAATACAAAAAGCAATATCACTGTGAAATGTTCATATATATATTTTTTTTGTTTTATTTTATAAGTTAAATGAAATAATGCACATAGAACTTAACTTAAGAAAAACTTAATGATTTTACAATTAATAAAAAAAAATATGTATAAAAGTAAAACAAAAATAATAATGTGAATAGCACAGTGCATATGCACAATCGATGTACGAACTAGCGTAGCGAAGAAAGGAAAAAAAACATTGTTTTGCCTATTTTATCTTTTTGAAGCGACTTTTGAAACACTTTTGAAGCTATTTACGGCTTCAAAAGTGCTTCACAAACCTTATTTTTAAGATGCTTATATTCATTAGCCTTGAAAAACAAAATAAAAATAATAAAAACACACTTCATTAATGTTCACGTCCATAAATATTTTGCACGCTTTCCATTGTTACTTGTTGTTCAATATTTAGTAATATCATGAATTCTTTTGAATTTCATTAAAACCTTAAAAACATAATAAATACATTAAAATGATAAAAACGCAAGAGTATTGATTTTCTTGCAGTGTTAGTCTTGCACTTGCCCTTGTTCTTGCAAGAAAATCTCGATCTTGTTCTTGCAAAAAATGCAAGAACAAGACATTTTTGATCATCACTACAATAAATAAAAAACCAATATCATTAAAATTTGAATCATTTTTTATCAAAAAAAATTGTGCTTGGAATTGCTGGTGTTTTGTTGTATATTCGTTTTGCCGCTACACAAATTAATGAAACAAATTTATACCAAAGACCATTGTTTCTCTCAACAAAAAAAACATGTGAATATTTTTGTACAACAAGAAATTTTTATTTCGGTAACTCCAAATTATAATAATGACATTAGAACATGCCTTGTATTTAAGATCTTTTATATAAAATAAAATATTTTTCTGTTTGCTTTTATACTTTTTTAAAAACCGTTTTATACCGGTATTAAACCGAAACTGTTTGTTTCGGTTTTGGATATCGGATTATTTCTGATTTTCGTATAACGGTTTCGGTTTTAAAAATGAAACGGTTTTAAACGGATATCGGTTTCGGTTACGGTTTCAAACCTTGATTTTTATAGAAGCGAAACCGTTTTTTTAATTTTTTATGGAACCGATACTGGAACTGGTACAGAAAACCAGAACCGGAACTGCAACCCTTACTAAATTAATTAGATCAGAAATTAATATATTAACAAATTAATAATTGAATCATTTTGGACAATGAATTCAAAAACAAAAACCAATATTAATTAAGTTACACATGTGGACAATGGCATTTTAAAAAATGTTGGGTTGTGCAAATTTTCTTTATACATTTTGTCATACAGTATATGTTTTGTATTTTTGATAACACTATTCTACAAATTGTGGGTTGTTGGCATCCACAGAAATGAAACTTATCATTTCTTGCAGATTTCGGTCTCCTGGTTCTTGCTGCGTACTCAGAATTTTCCCTATACGTCGAGATTTTGCAAAAAATCGAGTCAAAGTTGCAAAAAGGCCATTTTTTATACTTTATGTCGCAAGTTATCGCACGATTTCGACATGTAGCAGATGCAAACTTTATCACAAAATAAAATATGAACCTTTCCCTACGGATAATTGGCAAAAAAAATCTGGGTCCAGATATTAGTTTTTGCAAAAAATCAAAAATAAATTTGTGTTACCAAAAAAGGGTGTCGAGAGAGTAATTTATCACAATTCTCTAAGCTCTCTTGAAAACATTTAAATATTAGTTCGAATTGTGTTTGCTGTCAAAATTTCGAAAAAATGTTTTAAACTTTATCTTACTGAAATTTTTCGGAATATTTTTCAAAATTTGTTTATGAAATATTTGATTAAAATGGAGGGAATTGCACGCAGAGATATACAATTTCATACATATTTAATGTTGTGGTGCTAGATGCAAAATCGAACAAAATTCATAGCATCTGATGTACGCATTATGGGAAAACATGATGGGGAAAATTGCACTGCGTAATCTCCTGGTGTGTATCTGATTCGGTAGGCTTTAATGGGTTAAAAAAAATCAAACATACATACGTCGTCAACGAATGCTTCTGAGCGACTGAACTGAAATTTTTGAAAATTTGACATGAAAAATATAAAAATGCGGCACCCTACAGCTTCTCATTATTAAATTTTAATTTATAATATTGTTTGGACGCGGCTGTTGCAGTAATATATATTGAACATTTTATTTTAATGAATGGCAAATTTAGAACTATTTTACGTGACGCATATGAATTGTGCAAATTAATGATTTTGATTTGTATTTCAAAAGAATTGGAATTGCGATCATTTTAATATTTTGCAAACGATAAAAAAATCTCACATTTTCTTTCAAAAACATTTTTTTTTCACTCGTTCTCGAAAAGCTATAGAAAGGTATTAATTTGATTATAATCATGGATGAATAAATTGATGCTATATTAAGAAGCACTTGACAATTGCTTTTATGTTAAAAAATTTGCAAACATTTCCAAAAATTGTATATCTACATTACCCCATGTCTCATTTTTCCTCAGGTTCCCAGGTTCCCTTTTTTCCCTCTATGAAAATATTATTCTGGCTTGGCTAAATTTTTCACTGAAAAACAGGGTTTTCATATTCATCGCAAGATTTTTTCAACACACCTGCTTTGAAAAATATCTGAAATATGCAAAGTAACTTATTTTTGTACAGTGAAAATCCAAATGTTCAGCTGATTTCTACTGCATCGAAGATCCTACCAAACTTGAAGAACATTTCTAAGTCACACAGTTCTTTAAAAATGTTGAATATGTATAGTATGCTGAAGCGATCCAAACATTTCCAAAAATTGTATATCTACATTACCCCATGTCTCATTTTTCCTCAGGTTCCCAGGTTCCCTTTTTTTCCCTCTATGAAAATATTATTCTGGCTTGGCTAAATTTTTCACTGAAAAACAGGGTTTTCATATTCATCGCAAGATTTTTTCAACACACCTGCTTTGAAAAATATCTGAAATATGCAAAGTAACTTATTTTTGTACAGTGAAAATCCAAATGTTCAGCTGATTTCTACTGCATCGAAGATCCTACCAAACTTGAAGAACATTTCTAAGTCACACAGTTCTTTAAAAATGTTGAATATGTATAGTATGCTGAAGCGATCCATAAGGGCACTTTTTCTTTCATTTTCACAATTCATATGCGTCACGAAAATGTTCCCAAATCTGCCATTCATTAAAATAAAATGTTCAATATATATTACTACAACAGTCGCGACAAAACAAGATTATAAATTTAAGTTTAATAATGAGTAGCTGTAGGGTGTCGCATTTTTTTATTTTTTCATGTTAAATTTTCAAAAATTTCAGTTCAGTCGCTCAGAAGCATGTTTTCCCATAATGCGTACATCAGATGCTAAGAATTTTGTTCGATTTTGCTTCCAGCACCACTACATTAAATATGTGTGAAATTGTATATCTCCCTCCATTTTAATCAAATATTTCATAAACAAATTTTAAAAAATATTCCGAAAATTTTCAGTAAGATAAAATTTAAAACATTTCTCGAAATCTGCTACATGTCGAAATCGTGCGATAACTTGCGATATAAAGTACCAAAAGTGGCCTTTTTTGCAACTTTGACACGATTTTTTGCAAATCTCGACGTACAGGAAAATTCTGAGTACGCAGCAAGAATTAGGAGACCGAAATCTACCAGAAATGATAAGTTCTGTGGAAAATTCTTGTAGAACAGTGTAAATAAAGTTAATTATAAAAGCAGTTTTTATTTATTTTGAACGAAAGTTCGTTTTTTTCTCAATATGTCTCAAATGCATATATAATTGTTTTTTTTTTATTTCAGAATTTTTTGTGTTAGTTTAAAACATACATGTAGGAATGAACGAGCCACACGACGTTTGAATACAAACTCAAATTATTTTATATAAAAGTTTATTTAGCCCCTAATCATGTATCTGTTTATTATCGTCTGACTGACACTCATTTTCAGTCACCTTCGTCTAAAATTGGTATAACGTATTTCGTTCCTTTCGCTCTTTGAATCGAACGTTTGTGCAATATTTTTGTTTTACCAACTATTTTTGGATATACAAAAATTTCCTTTTTTTACCTTGATTTATATGAAAAAAACTCAAACCAAACGTACTCAACGTTTCGTTTGATACATGATTTAAAAATTGTAGTCACACGTTATTTAACCGATTTTGAAATGAACTGTTGCCAATATTGTTGTCACCGGGAAATAAATGATCAGGGGGGTTAATAAATAAATTGTCGCCCGTTCGAGCTTAATGGCTGCCGTCGTGAAACTGTCTCTTAATATTCTAAAAATTCTGTCACTCAAATTCCTTCGTTAAATGTCACTAAGTTTTGTCTAATTTCTAAAGTGTCGCATGTCCATGATTCTCCGTCCACCTTACACCACTCCCACATTCACCACCATAAACTATTTGTCTGGAAGAATATTTCACCATTCTTCCAATTAACATAATAATAATAATAATATATATATGTAGTTATTTTTAATACAAATGTATTAAAATTTGTATATAAACGCAGTAAAATTATGTAGTTAATTGCATGCAAAATAATTATATCAATGTAATAAAAACGGATACATTTGTGTCTTGACGTAAATAAAATACATAGACATTTCCTCCCAGCTTCGCCGGAGCGAAGTTTTTGTATATATATTTTTTTTTATTTGATTTATATTTTTTTAAATTGGTACAATTAGAAGTGATTTTTTACAGTATAACAAAATTAAATTTAAGTAGATAATCAAAAGGTCAGTTTATAAAAAAAGGTAAAATTTAAAAATTCAAAGATTAAAAATTAAGAATAATGCAAAAATTGTACGTATAGTTTAACAAATGTAAAGAGAAATTAGATGTTTGGTTACTTATAACTATTAGATTTGAGATGTTTATAGAGTATTGTTTTGAAAAATGTATTAGTATATAATGCCTGAAGCTACATGTTCTGTTTATATTTTTAATATTAAGTGGTAATGAATTACAGAGTCTAATTGCGTTAATATAAAATTGCCTTTGTGATTGTAGATTGTTAAATTTTGACAAAATCAAATTGAAGCTTCTATTTGAATCGCTGAGACGTAGCATATCATAAAGGTATGATGGAGTTTTGGAATATAACAAATATGCAATTTGGAATTCGATCGAAAGCCGGAACATGGCCGATAGTTATATTTTTGACTTGTTTGTGGAACCGGAACTTAAACTGGAACCAAAACTGGGAACCGAAACTGGAATCGTTATTTTATTTTTTAAAGAACTGGACTGAAACCGAATTAAAAAATAATTTAAGAAACTGTACAATTTTTTTTTTTATGCAACCGGAACTTGAACTGAAGAGAATAGAATTTTGGTTCCTAGCCCTGGTTGGAACTGACGTATAAGCATTTTATGAACGACTAAGTAGTAATTTTAATAATTAGGGAGAGGCAAAATAATAAGATCGGTTAAGTTTTTATTGTTTTGTAAAAACGGGTTTACATTCTTTCTGAAGGCAGGTTTATATGTATATGTATTTTTTATGGGATTCGGGTGTATACAAGCGTGGACTTAACGAGTCTGCCGTGCAAAATCAAAACATAGTAACTCGTTTTTAAAAGTTGCGAGTAAAATGATTTTGAATGTTACTGCTAAATTCTTTTGATTTATGTGGTTATAATCAAACTAAATTTGCCATTTAATTATTAAAGTCTGTTTTGTGCGTTTTTCTCAAATGTTAAAAAATGTAAGTAATTAAATAGATATACGTTAAAAATTCTTTTGTGCAGTATATAATTGATCATTTTTATATTATTTTACTGTGTTTTGTTCAAAGCAATATATAATTGATAATTTTTATATTATTTTACTGTGTTTTGTTCAAAGCAATATGCAATGTTTTCTATGAATTTTAAAATATAAAGTGATAGTAACTCAAGTTACTGCTTTCTTATTTCTGTCTGTTCTGGTCGACTCTTAGAATCTAGAATTCATTATGACTTAATATTAAACAGAGCATGTAGCTTCAGGCATTATATACTTATATATTTTTCAAAATTATGCTCTATAAACATCTTAAATCTAATAGTTATAAGTAACCAAACATCTAATTTTTCTTTATATTTGTTAAACTATACGTTCAATTTTTGCTTTATTCTTAATTTTTAATCTTTTAATTTTTAAATTTTTTTATAAACTGACCTTTTGATTATCTACGTAATATTAATTTTGTTATACTGTAAAAAAATCTCTTCTTATTGTACTAATTTAACAAAACATAAATCAAATAAAAAAAAATATATGGGCCATTCCACACCAAATCGACATTCGATTTCAATTAAATTTAGGCAGCTGATAAAGCTTATTGAAATATGCATTGACCAATTTTTTTTTCGACCTCTACTTCCAGAGATACAGTGCTTTAAAGTTACAAAAAAAAGCCAAAAATCATTTTTGGATGGTTGTTTCATGTTCCGGATCGGCTGCGGATCATATCGTGATGCTGCTCGCAAAGCTCTTCCGGTTGCGATTATTGGCAAATTGGGGAAGGAGCAAAAGATGAATGATGCAGAAGTAAAACACTGCACCGATCATCTTTGGCGGCTAGTCAGCACCGGCGGTGTCAGTGCAAACGCAAAAGGCTATGAGACGAGTGATGGCATCATGAAGGTGCTATGCTCGTCTCAAGCCAATTTCGATTGGATTGCCACAGCCGTTCCTAAAATCCCCCCTTTGGGCAAATCGCGCTTCGCTGTTTTCAGCGGAGACGAACCCAAACGCAAGAGAGCAATATGCTGGATACCTGGTCCTATCAGGAAAACAGCGGAAGTGTTTGCCTGCCTACGTGCTCAGAACGAGGGCATCGGAGCGAACGGATGGAAAATCTATAGCCATAAACCAGAGCGAGGTCCGGAGGACAAGAAGGGCTCAACCCTGGTTGTTGGCTTAGACCAGAAGTCGTTAGATGTCATGCTATCTAAGTACGACAGCCATATAAACTTATTCTTTGGACGGATCAAATTCCGAATCAATTCCAAATGAATAGGCACATGATGAGAAACGAGTTAATGATATTTACTCAGATCAATCTGCAACATTCTAAAGCTGCTACCGCTTTACTAGGTAAGCGGCTCTCCATGTTGCATACATTACCTCACATCAAAGCTATTCAAGAACCATGGGTGTATAACAAACGCATCTGTGGTCTTAGTGAACTACGTGGTGAAACCATACTATACGATGAGCAAGCCGCTAGGCCTAGAAGCTGTCTTATAGTATCGAAACACTTTGCTGTCACCAAGTTAACCCAATTCTGTGGGCAAGACCTGGTGGCAGCCAAAGTGAGCTATGAAAGCGATAGTGGATGGAAACATCTGATTGTCGCCTCAGGCTACTTCCCCTATGACTCACTACTGCCTCCTCCGCCAAAGGCAATTGTTGAGCTCATAGAGTACTGTGATCTTACGGAGACCGGTCTTATTCTTTGCTGTGACGCTAATGCTCAACACACTGTGTGGGGCAGCTGTAAATGCAACGCACGAGATACCAGACTCCTTGACTTCATCATGACCTCCAATCTGAACATTCACAACACTGATAATAAAGCCACGTTTGTGACTGCTAGAAGACAGAAAGTGATTGACCTTACTTTGTCTAACTGTAGACTGAGAGAGTCAATCTTTAACTGGATGGTTCTTAAAGAAGATTCTTTATCGGACCACAGGTATATCGAGTTTCATACTGACCGAGAGGTGCTGCCCTCTATGCCGGTAAGAAATCCTGTCAAGTTTCTTAAAAGAGACCGAACTGCTCGACTGGACTCACTGCGGAGACCTGATGGCTCGTATACTGAGTCTAAGACAGAGGCACTCAGTGTCCTAGTTGAGACTCACTTTCCGGGAAATCAAATCCACATAGGGCCACTTTGTAATCCCAGCACTGGGGACTGCAATAACATGTTAATGTTACAAAACATGTTACAAAACATGACTGGCAGGTTGCCAGATTGGTTGTGTACGATGAAGCTATCCAATACGCAGTGGCCTCTATTGATGGCTTCAAGTCCAGATGGACCAGATGGCATCTACCCAGTCATGCTACAGAAAGGTATAACCCAATAACCATGCCTAAAGAAGATCTTTAGAGCAAGTCTCGCATGGGCATACATTCCGACATCCTGGATTTTAGTTAAAGTAGCCTTCATTCCTAAAGTTGGAAGAGAAGACTATTCCATAGCCAAGAGCTTCAGACCCATTAGTATGATGTCCTTCATTCTAAAGTGTCTAAAAAGACTAGTTGAGTTGCACATCAGAAAAACATCGCTGTCAAGGTACCCACTATCATCAAGACAACATGCCTACCAACGTGGAAAATCCTGTGAAACAGCATTGCAACATCTGGTTGACCGGATCGAGCATGTTTTTCAGAGGAAGATGTACGTGATAGGCATATTTGTTGACATCGAGGGTGCTTTTGATAATGCGACTTTTGATGGAATGTGTGATGCAGCTAGAAGGCATGGAATAGATGAAACATTGGTCAAATGGCTAAGGTCAATGCTAATGTTTAGGACCATCACTTCTGAGGCGGAGTGCGGTCAGTATATTATGGCAGGGGTGAGTAGAGGTTGTCCTGAAGGAGGCGTTCTCTCCCCCCTGCTCTGGTGTATGCTGGTTGACTCTCTGGTCAACGATCTCGATGGACAAGGTGTCTATTCCCAGGCCTATGCAGATGATGTTGCCATTCTTGCCACAGGCTTTTCCCTCAATGAGGTCTGTGTTAAAACACAAAACTCATTGAACCGAATTGACAGATGGTGTACTGCAAACGGACTTTCCGTCAACCCTCACAAAACAGGGATAGTTCTCTTCACTAGGAAAAGAATAATGACAGGATTATCTCTACCAGTACTTAAGGGTGTCACTATTCCTCTGTCTAACGAAGTAAAATATCTGGGCTTAACTCTAGATAGTAAACTACTTTGGACAAAACATGTTGAAAGTAAAATTTAGCGAGCATTGAATGCCTTCTGGCAATGCAGAGGAATTTTTGGGAAGACATGGGGACTATCGCCGAGCAAAACCTTATGGATTTACACGGCAATGATAAGACCGATGATATCATATGCATCGGTAGTCTGGTGGAACAAGCTGTCGCGAAAGTGCGTGACAACTAGTCTTGCCAAGATTCAGAGAACCGTGTGTCTGGGTGTTACGGGTGCCTTTCCCACTACACCTGGTCCAGTACTGAATGCAATCTTAAACCTACCACCACTTTACATCTTCATCAGAGGCGAAGCCATGCTGGAGACTAAAACGAGGTGGTTTCTGGTTTAATGTTCCCTGGAATATCTCTGACATTGCACTTGACACTCCATTAGACACCTGTCTACTGGAGATGCCCTCTGCTGCAATGATAACAGAAATATTACCAAGACGAAATTTTGAGGTCTGCCAACCTGACATTCAAGACTGGCTAACGCCTGACTGTGAGCCGGGTAGACGGTCACACCGCATTTTCACAGACGGCTCCAGAACCGATCAGGGATCTGGTGCTGGAGTGTTTGTGGAACAGGATGACAGCAGACTTCACTTCGCCTTAGGCGACAATGCCTCGGTATTTCAAGCCGAAGTCTATGCTATACTTATGGCTATGGACTACATTGCAGATAATAGATGGCAGAACAGGGCTATATCAGTTTGCAGCGATAGTCAGGCTGCTCTTATGGCTTTGAACAACCCGGTCATCACATCCAAAATTGTACGTCAATGCAGATCACGTCTCAATTGTGTTGGTAAATACAATACACTGAAACTGATTTGGGTGCCGGGCCATAAATGAGTTTCGAGCAATGAAACATCTGACGAACTAGCACGTGCTGGATCTGAGGATAATCCATTTGGACCAGAACCTGTGTTTGGACTACCTGCATCTACGGTAAAATTCGTCATCAGCTCTTGGGTCGTGCTCATGACACCGACGATAACCAAAAGATCGGCATCGTTTCTACTTTCCTTAAGTAGAAAGGAGTGCAGAAAACTGACGGGACTTCTAACGGAACACAAAGCATATGAAAAACATATGAATGCAATCGGCCTGGCCGAAAGCGCCTTATGTTCTGCCTGCTACGAAGAAACTGGCACCACAGAGCACTATCTCTGTGACTGTCCAGCATTTTTTAGAATTAGAAGGCACATACGTGATGAGAGAGGATCAGCTTCACTCTTTATCTCACAATAGCCTTCTTAGATTCAATAATGAATCTAATTAAATACCAGGGATTAAAAACCAGGTAACTGGGTCACAGCACAATGGATAAAACCCTGTCTGAGTGCTGTGGCTCTATTTTTTTATCCCACATTATAAAAAAAATTGTTGTTTATATTTCTATATCTCTTAATATAGAAATGCTAGAAACTTCGTTGACGGCTCGTTTTAAAGGTAATAGAGGCTTTAAGAAAAATTAAGTTTTAAATTCTAATCTTTAACAAGTGACCGGTGGCCAATATCCTTGCATTTCAAAATTGATATCCTTAAAATTGATGTAATTTGGTTGATTTAATATAAATGTTCATGCCAAAATTCAAGATGGTATTCTGATAGCACCATATTTTAAAAATAAATTTTCTAAATTTTTACAAATTTTTTGTATTCAAAAATAAAATATTTTTATCAAAAGTAAAATTTGCAATAATTTTTTAATGTATTTGTACTTCTGATTTCGAAAATGGCGTCAGTTTCATCAAACTTTCCCTATTTTTTGAGATATATTCCATTTTTCGAAAAATGTAAAAAATAAACCCCAAAATTAATATCTCAAAAACTAGAGTCAATATGATAAAACTGGCACCATTTTAGAAATCAAGGTTAGAAATACATTCATAAATTATTTAACTTTTACATCCATAAATTATTTAACTTTTTCTGTCAAAAAAAAAAAAATTTTTTAATGCAAAAAATAAATAAAAATTTAGAAAATTATTTTTTAAAATATGATGCAATCAAAATACCATCTTTAAAATTTGGCTTGCACATTTGTGTTACATTTGTGAAACATTTTTCTATACCGTGCTACCTCTCGTCAGTAAATGGCAAAGTAAAACATTGTCTATGAAAAGCTCTCACCCGTCGTTCGGATTCGGCAATAAACTGTAGGTCCCACCATTTGAGTATAAATATAACACGCACAGCTCAAAATGGTGAGAGAGCTCGGCCGAAGTTCTATACATGACTGTAGCGCCAAACCATTATTATTATTATCAAACGAAACGTTGAGTGCGTTTGGTTTTAGAGTTTTCATATAAATCAAGGTAAAAAATTAAATTTTTGTATATTCAAAAATAGTTGGTAAAACATATTGTAATATTAATTACCAGGACCAAATAAAACAAAGGCAGTTGAATTTAAATACAAAAGATGTTCTTTATTGAAAAACAGAAACGATTAATATTTTCACAAGTTATGTAAAAATCAATGATAGAATATAAATTATTAAAGTTGTAGTATTTCGAAATATTTAACAAAGTGTTTTTAACGACATGCTTCCTCAACTTTAACTAGTTTTGAATTATACCATTTTTAATACAAAGCTGATGTTTTATTTTTGGAACGGGTTTTCTTAAAGCATCTGCCGGAATCTCATTAGTTGACATATATTGGAGTTCTATAATTTTCTTCTCAACAACATCACGGACAAAATGATACTTGTAGTGAATATGTTTTGTTCTTGAATGGTGAACACCGAATCTAGCCATCTGTTGAGCACTTTGTGAATCAGAAAAAACTTGAATTAGATGTTCATTCTTGTAGCCAAGTTCATCTAATATATACGTCAGATAGCAAGCTTCTTTTGCGGCTTCCGTTAAAGCGACGTATTCGGCTTCTGCACTAGATGTAGCGATTATCTTTTGTTTCCTTGATTCCCAAGAAATTACTCCACCTGCTCGAATAAAACCAAATCCAGATTGAGATTTCCTATCATTTACATCTTGCGCCCAGGTTGCATCTACAAAACCCATTATTGGTAATCCTGTCTTATTAACTTATTAATGTATTATTTTTCGTCGAATTAAGACATTTTTTTATATTAAGATGCTGCTTTCACGGATCTTGTGAGAACTGTTAAAGCATATTCACACTACACGCTATATCCGGTGTACTGTATAATGAAATGTGTAACAAAGATCCAATAATTTCCTGATAATATGTCTGATTAATTTTTTCAGACTCTCCAGAAATGGTGGGTCTTTTTCTAACTTGATTTTTTCTTGCATAGGAATTTTAACTGATTTTGAATTTTGCAGTCCATATTTTGAAACAAGATTTGAAATATAGCCGGGTTGTGATAATGAAATGGTTTCTTTTCCAACATGAATTTCTAATCCTATACAATGCTTCGGTTCTTTTAAATCGCGAGTGTCAAAATTCTCTTGTAATTTTCTTATAAATAATTCAGTATATTCTTCATTATCACAATATCATTGATGACAATATCATCAACATAAAGTGCAACCATCAATGTCGTTTCCAATGAATTTATGTAGTATATGCATTGATCATATTTCGACTGCGTTAACCCAAAATGTTTGATTACCATATCTATCCGCTAAACCATTGCCTTCCCGCTTGCTTTAAGCCATAAATAACTTTTCGAAGTTTACACACTTTATGTTTAGTTGCTTCTTCAACGAATCCATCCGGTTGTTCCATGAAAATCTCCTCGTCCAAATCTCCATTTAGAAATGCAGTGTATACGTCCAGCTGTCGCAATTCTTTTTCCACAGCTAATGCGTATAACAGTCGTAGCGAGCTTTGACGTACCACTGGTGCAAAAGTATCCATATAGTCTACAGCATACTGCTGTAAATAGCCTTTGCGACCAATCTTACTTTTCGTTTTTTGATGGAACCGTCGGGCCTATATTTTGACTTAAACACCCATTTACATCCAACATGTGAGCGTCCTTGCGGTAAATCGGTAAGCTGCCAAGTGCCATTTTTCATCAGAGAGCTGTATTCTTCCTGTACGGCGGCTTGCCATGCTTTTTTGTCGTCTGATGAAAAAGCTTCGGTAATCGTCTTCGGATCTGCCAATTGTTCTTGTACTGCTTGACTTGCCTCTTGATTTCTTCCAAACGTCCATGATCTCAATCGCTGTTTAATTGTATTTACAGGATTTTCCTATTATCGTAACGATGTTTCTCCTTCGACAGTTTCGTTTGTTAAATAGATTTGTTCTTAACTGTCTTCAAAATCATCTTCTGATTCATCAATATCTACTAAAGTGTTTAGAACTTTAGTTTTATTTACATTTTCAAAATTATAAAACCCATCAAGATTTTTGTCAACTTGATTTCGTCCCATATAAACTTCATTTTCTATGAATTTGACGTCTCTACTTTTTATAATTAATTTCGAAACTGCTTGCCATAATCTGTACGCTTTTGACTCATCGGAGTATCCCACTAGATAATATTCATTGCTTCTAGGTGCCCACTTTGACCTGTTTGGCCTTTTATCTAATACAAAAGCTTTACAACCAATCTTGCGAAAATGGAAAACTGCTGGAGTTCTACCATTCCAAATTTCTTCCGGTGTTTGGTTTTTATTGAGATTTGTTGGGCACCGATTCGTTATATAGGCCGCAGTATGCACTAGCACTGCCCACATGCATTGTGACAGATTCGCTTCTAACATGATACACCTAGACAACTCGACCAAAGTGCGATTCATTCGCTCGGCTACTCCATTTTGTTCGGGAGTGTATTCTGCGGACAGTTGGCGTTGGATGCCGTTGTCTTTCAAGTATTTTGAAAATTCGTTAGATGCGGATAACCTTTATCTTCTTTCCTGTCTCTTTTTCTGCGATATTTTTGAAATCTTTAAGCGCTTGCAGATACATATCTTTACTTCGTAAAACGTAGACAAACACCTTTCTAGAGTAATCATCGATGAATGTTACAAAATATATATTTCTATTTAATGATTCTACATTCATCTGTGTACAAGTCTGTGTGAATCAGACCCAATAATTCATTAGAAGATTTGTCAGATTTATGTGGGACCGGTAATCTGGTTTGTTTACCACGAATGCAAGTGATACAATTTAACTCTCCGTTCTGAATTTTTGGTAAACCTACTACCATATTTTCGGCTTGTAGTTGCATTAACTGATTCAAGTTAATATGTCCGTATCTTTTGTGCCATAGTTCTGTGTTTTGGTGTAAACATTTACTAACAGTTTTGCATATGTCTACAGTTTTAGCTGATTTTACTATAAACAGACCACTTTCTTTAAAAGCTTCTACTAATTTGCAACCGTCTTTTAAAATTTGAGCACTATTCTTCAGCATGACTACCTTACAACCATTTTCTGTTGCCTTTCCAGTTGACATTAAATTACATTTTAAATCAGGGACATATAAAGTATTATAAAGATTGATCTTCTTTTTCTGATAGTCAATTTCAATGTTTAGTTCAACTGTGTCAATACCTTGGACTGTAAGTTCCTTTTTATCTGCTAAACAGAGTGTTCCCCTGTACTTCTTATCTAATGATATGAATGGTGCCAACATGCTGCACATGTGCGATGTAGCTCCACTGTCTATGCACCAGCTATCGAAATTTGCTGACTCCGACATATTTACGGACTGGACAATATCAACACTGCAAATATCTGCGGTCGCAATAAAACCTGCGTACTTTTCTACGCAATTTCTGTTATGAGTTTTTACGTCTACTTTACAGTTTTTAGCAATATGACCTTTCTTCCCACATCGATGACAATTATACGGAAAATATGAACTGGACATACCTTCATTAATCTTTTTTGCGTTACCATGCCAATTTTTCTTTTCAAAATTCCTGTGAAGCTTCATAGCGCTATCTGCAGCTGTACTTTCTCCTTGCTTGTCACCAATATCCGCAATGTCGTCAGTCCAGGAAATTCATTTTCAGTATTCACAGCAGCAAGATTACTAGTAAGTCTTCCCCCACGTGGTGGTTACCTTGACGTGTTGTGGGGGCTTAAGTTACAATGACTCAATAAGGCTAAGCTGACGGAAACTTTTTTTTTTGTTTTAAGTTTCTGGTAGGGTCACCCTTGTCAGACAGGCTTGTGATGAGTAATGAACTAAATACTACTATAGTCTTTTTTATTGGTGGGGTGGCAGACTCTAAAGAAACCCCTATACCACCGCGATGGGTCAACATAAAGATTTAACTACTCCAGGTGGTACCCACAAAAGTGGCAATCCACCCGCTTCGGCGGCTGAGGCAAGGATTCTGGAGGCCTCAATCCACGCAACCAACTCTGGTACGATGAACCTCTCTGCTCCTGTAGCAGGGGGTTCATCGTGCCCCTCCATCTCCCAAATTTATGAGACAGCTAAGAATCTAGAGGAGGATAACGACAACGCAGCGGTTCCCATACAAGTAGAGGAAAGTGTCGGTTCGGCTATGCCTACGACTAATCCTCCACTGTATGGCTGCTCGACAGTGTTGTTTCCTCTCAGGGCTCCTTTCTGTCACGTATTTGGAAACATGGGTCGATCGAAGGAAAGTGGTGTCTTACCAGCATCTAATCCTAGAGAGACCGACGCCCAACTGGAGCTAAACTTCCATTGGAGACCGGACCCGGATCTCTGAATACAGAGGTCAGGTTGTCCGATGCCCAGGTGAGTAGGAGAAGGAAGAATAAAGCGAAAGATCGCAACGAGGCTGAAAAGGCTAAAGGCGACGCTGGAGCTTTCTCTTCCCCAGCTACCACAGCAAAACGCGATAGATCGGTGGAGGTTACTCCGACTGAAGCCGGCCCTTCCGCTGCTGCTGTTGTGGCTGCCAATGCACCTGAGAAGCGCAATGGCAAGAAGTTTAAAATCTTCATTGCTGCTGCGAAACCCCGTAACTCCCAGAACTCGACAGTTTCCAGTGATATTGCTTCCACAAGCAAGAGCACTGGTGCTTCATGTTCCGAATCGGCAGCGGATGAACTGCCTTCAACATCCACTCGCAGAGGTAGGCTAGCAGTATCATATCGTGATGCTGCTCGCTAAGCTCTTCCGGTTGCGATTATTGGCAAATTGGGGAAGGAGCAAAAGATGAATGATGCAGAAGTAAAACACTGCACCGATCATCTTTGGCGGCTAGTCAGCACCGGCGGTGTCAGTGCAAACGCAAAAGGCTATGAGACGAGGGATGGCATCATGAAGGTGCTATGCTCGTCTCAAGCCAATTTCGATTGGATTGCCACAGCCGTTGCTAAAATTCCCCCCTTGGGCAAATCGCGCTTCGCTGTTTTCAGCGGAGACGAACCCAAACGCAGGCGAGCAATATGCGGGATACCTGGTCCTATCAGGAAAACAGCGGAAGTGTTTGCCTGCCTACGTGCTCAGAACCAGGGCATCGAAACGAACGGATGGAAAATCTATAGCCATAAACCAGAGCGAGGTCCGGAGGACAAGGAGAGCTCAACCCTGGTTGTTGGCTTAGACCAGAAGTCGTTAGATGTCATGCTATCAAAGTACGACAACCATCTAAACTTATTCTTTGGACGGATCAAATTCCGAATCAATTCCAAATGAATAGGCATATGATGAGAAACGAGTTAATTATCCTGTCATGATATTTACTCAGATAAATCTGCAACATTCTAAAGCTGCTACCGCTTTACTAGGTAAGCGGCTCTCCATGTTGCATACATTACCTCACATCACAGCTATTCAAGAACCATGGGTGTATAACAAACGCATCTGTGGTCTTAGTGAACTACGTGGTGAAACCATAGGCCGCAAGGCCTAGAAGCTGTCTTATAGTATCGAAACACTTTGCTGTCACCATGTTAACCCAATTCTGTGGGCAAGACCTGGTGGCAGCCAAAGTGAGCTATGAAAGCGATAGTGGATGGAAACATCTGATTGTCGCCTCAGGCTACTTCCCCTATGACTCACTACTGCCTCCTCCGCCAAAGGCAATTGTTGGCTCATAGCGTACTGTGATCTTAAGGAGACCGGCCTTATTCTTTGCTGTGACGCTAATGCTCAACACACTGTGTGGGGCAGCAGTAAATGCAACGCGTGAGGTACCAGACTCCTTGACTTCATCATGACCTCCAATCTGAACATTCACAACACTGGTAATAAACCCACTTTTGTGACTGCTAGAAGACAGGATGTGATTGACCTTACTTTGTCTAACTGTAGACTGAGAGAGTCAATCTTTAACTGGAAGGTTCTTAAAGAAGATTCTTTATCGGACCACAGGTATATCGAGTTTCAAACTGACCGAGAGGTGCTGCCCTCTATGATGTTAAGAAACCCTAGAAAAACGAACTGGGCACGCTTCAGACATGAACTTGAGAATTCCCTCAATATCCCTGTCAGAATTCGTACCAAAGAAATTGAGACGTCCGTTCAAGTTATGAACGATGTCATAAATTCTAGTTTTGTACGAACATGTCCGGTACGAAAAACGTTATCTAGACCTCCCGTTCCTTGGTGGAACGCTTGTCTTAAAACCTTGCGCAAGGATTCCAGAAAGCTTCTAAATAGGGCCCTAAGGAGCAACTTAGACTCTGACTGGTTTCTTTATCGAGCTAAGCAGAAAGAGTATAAGAAACGAATTCGTAAATCGAAAAGTGTTTCCTATAAAGACTTCTGCAGTAGCATCGAATCCTGCAGTGAGACTAGCAGATTGGTCAAGTTTCTTAAAAGAGACCGAACTGCTCGACTGGACTCACTGCGGAGACCTGATGGCTCGTATACTGAGTCTAAGACAGAGGCACTCAGTGTCCTAGTTGAGACTCACTTTCCGGGAAATCAAATCCACATAGGGCCACTTTGTAATCCCAGAACTCGGGACCGCAATAACAACTCTAAAGTGACACAACATGACTGGCAGGTTGCCAGATTGGTTGTATACGATGAAGCTATCCAATACGCAGTGGCCTCTTTAGATGGCTTCAAGTCACCTGGACCGGATGGCATCTACCCAGTCATGCTACAGGAAGGTATAACCCAATTGCTACCATGCCTAAAGAAGATCTTTAGAGCAAGTCTCGCATGGGCATACATTCCGACATCCTGGCGTTTAGTTAAAAGTAGCCTTCATTCCTAAAGTTGGAAGAGAAGACTATTCCATAGCCAAGAGTTTCAGACCCATTAGTATGATGTCCTTCATACTAAAGTGTCTAGAAAGACTAGTTGAGCTGCACATCAGAAAAACATCGTTGTCAAGGTACCCACTATCATCAAGACAACATGCCTACCAACGTGGAAAATCCTGTGAAACAGCATTGCAACATCTGGTTGGCCGGATCGAGCATGCTTTTCAGAGGAAGATGTACGTGATAGGCATATTTGTTGACATCGAGGGTGCTTTTGATAATGCGACTTTTGATGGAATGTGTGACGCAGTTAGAAGGCATGGAATAGATGAAACATTGGTCAAATGGCTAAGGTCAATGCTAATGTTTAGGACCATCACTTCTGAGGCGGAGTGCGGTCAGTATATTATGGCAGGGGTGAAAAGAGGTTGTCCTCAAGGAGGCGTTCTCTCTCCCCTGCTCTGGTGTATGCTGGTTGACTCTCTAGTCAACGATCTCGATGGACCAGGTGTCTATTCCCAGACCTATGCAGATGATGTTGCCATTCTTGCCACAGGCTTTTCCCTCAATGAGGTCTGTGTTAAAACACAAAACTCGTTGAACCGAATTGACAGCTGGTGTACTGCAAACGGACTTTCCGTCAACCCTCACAAAACAGGGATTGTTCTCTTCACTAGGAAAAGAATAATGACAGGATTATCTCTACCAGTACTTAAGGGTGTCACTATTGCTCTGTCTAACGAAGTAAAATATCTGGGCTTAACTCTAGATAGTAAACTACTTTGGACAAAACATGTTGAAAATAAAATTTAGCGAGCATTGAATGCCTTCTGGCAATGCAGAGGAATTTTTGGGAAGACATGGGGACTATCGCCGAGCAAAACCTTATGGATTTACGCGGCAATGATAAGACCGATGATATCAGATGCATCGGTAGTCTGGTGGAACAAGCTGTCGCGAAAATGCGTGACAACTAGTCTTGCCAAGATTCAGAGAACCGTGTGTCTGGGTGTTACGGGTGCCTTTCCCACTACACCTGTTCCAGCACTGAATGCAATCTTAAACCTACCACCACTTGACATCTTCATCAGAGGCGAAGCCATGAAAGGCTGCTGGAGACTAAAACGAGGTGGTTTCTGGTTTAATGTTCCCTGGAATATCTCTGACATTGCACTTGACACTCCATTAGACACCTGTCTACTGGAGATGCCCTCTGATGCAATGATAACAGAAATATTACCAATACGATATTTTGAGGTCTGCCAACCTGACATTCAAGACTGGCTAACGCCTGACTGTGAGCCAGGTAGAGGGTCTCACCGCATTTTCACAGACGGCTCCAGAACCGATCAGGGATCTGGTGCTGGAGTGTTTGTGGAACTGGATGACCGCAGACATCACTTCGCCTTAGGCGACAATGCCTCGGTATTTCAAGCCGAAGTCTATGCTATACTTATGGCTATGGACTACATTGCGGATAATAGATGGCAGGACAGGGCTATATCAGTTTGCAGCGATAGTCAGGCTGCTCTTATGGCTCTGAACAACCAGGTCATCACATCCAAAATTGTACGTCAATGCAGATCACGTCTCAATTGTGTTGGTAAATACAATACACTGAAACTGATTTGGGTGCCGGGCCATAAATGAGTTTCGGGCAATGAAACATCTGACGAACTAGCACGTGCTGGATCTGAGGATAATCCATTTGGACCAGAACCTGTGCTTGGACTACCTGCATCTACGGGAAAATTCGTCATCAGCTCTTGGGTTGCCTCCGCATACAAGAGCAGATGGCTGAATGAGACGAAATGCAGATTCTCCAAGCTCATGACACCGACGATAACCAAAAGATCGGCCTCGTTTCTACTTTCCTTAAGTAGAAAGGAGTGCAGAAAACTGACGGGACTTCTAACGGGACACAACGCATGTGAAAAACACATGAACGCAATCGGCCTGGCCGAAAGCGCCTTATATTCTGCCTGCTACGAAGAAACTGGCACCACAGAGCACTATCTCTGTGACTGTCCAGCATTTTCTAGAATTAGAAGGCAGATCTTTGGCACAGACGTGATGAGAGAGGATCAGCTTCACTCTCTATCACACAAAAGCCTTCTTAGATTCAATAATGAATCTAAGAAGTATCATTAAAAACCAGGGAACTGGGTCACAGCACAATGGATATAACCCTGTCTGAGTGCTGTGGCTCTATTTTTTATCCCCCATAAAAAAAAAAAAAAGTTTTCGTCCAACTCAACATTCATCTCGAACAGACATGAAATGCATATGTCGATTTCGATTAAAAATTGCGAAATAGTCTGACTATCGCTCATTTTCAAACTTAGCAACTTACGGTATGATTCAACCTTGCGCCTTTTGGACTTACGGTCGTATGTTTCCTCCAAGTACTTCCATATTTCTTGCGATGTTTTGAAATTTTTTACCATTGTAACAATGCTTGATTCTAGTGCTATTATAATCTCCGTCCTCGCGTCCATGTCCTTATCGTTGTAATCCTCGAGTGACTTCATAGCATCTTCGTATTCTCGCTTCTGTTCTGCTGTCGGTGATTGCGGCAACGGATGCACAACTGGCTTGATTTCTTTCCTAACACCATTTTCAAATATCGGTTCTTGTGCAAAATGGCCCCAATTTGAGCCTTCCAAGTTCCATAATTCGATCCATTGAAAAGAGGGATCTTTCCAGTGTAGGTCGTCATCTTATTTCTAATTCAATTTACAATTTAAAAACTATTAAATATTCAGCCTTGTTTCCTTCAGATTAGGGTCCTGGGCCCATAACATATTGTAATATAAATTACCAGGACCAAATACAACTAAGGCAATTGAATTTAAATACAAAAGATGTTCTTTATTGAAAAACAGAAACGATTCGAATAAAATAATATTTTCACAAGTTATGTAAAAATCAATGATAGAATATAAATTATCAAAGTTGTAGTATTTCAAAATATTTAACAAAGTGTTTTTTACAATTAAACAAATATATTGCACAAACGTTCGATTCAAAGAGCGGAACGAACGAAATACGTTATATCAATTATAGACGAAGGTGACTGAAAACGAGAAGGATTTTGAGACATATTGAGGAAAAAACGAACTTTCGTTCAAAATAAATAAAAATTGTTTTTATAATAAACTTTATTTATCAAACATATGCTGTTTTTAGACTAAAATCTTCAAATACTACGAAAGCATTGAAAAGAAAGTTATTAGACCCTACATTATAGGAAAAAGAAATGATAATTAAAATTTTCGTCGATCAATTTTTTAAAAATTAGTGTTAACATTTATAATTTACCGAGATATGGTTAGTAAAAATGATTGTTTTAGAAGGTATATGAATTAAATATATATTTTTTTAATAAGTAAAATCAAATAAAATTAAAAAAAAAAATATTTATTATTCATAATATAATTTACCATCCCTAACTTCGAACAAATAAATCAAAGTTAGATTACATGGGAAAATTGGTGTTAATATGATAGATAGGAATATCAAAATTGTAGTCGGTCTAAGCCGACTATAAATACCCTACACATATGTGTGGTTACCATTCAAAGTGGTATATTGGTCACCAGGGTATACGAATCCTGTAAATAATTACAAACTTTCAATCGCTGAAGAAATTTCATTCATTTGATACCCCTATTTACAAATGTGTAGGTGTACCGAATTTCGATTTTTTTTGCCACAAGTCGTATTGGAAAACATTATTTTCATGTATTTGAGCATGATTTCAATATATATTTGACCAAAAAAGTTTACCTAAGCACGTATACAGTAAAATTGATCTGAAGACGTAATTTTAATATGAGGTATTTTTGAATATAAATGGTCAGATCACAGGTCACAATGGACCAATCTCTCATTTATCTAACTCTTCAATTGTTTATGTAGTAGGGATTTCAACAGACAGACAGACGGACATCGCTAAATCGAATCAGGAGGTCATGTTGATAAAGAATATATATACTTTTCTATACCGGAGATGCTTCCTTCTGGGTGTTACAAACGGCGTACCAAACTGAATATACCCTTTCACTCTTAGTGTACTGTATACAAATATAGGAAACTTGCTGCGATTTGTATTGGTATTATATTTTCAATATTATATTTACATGCTAATACATAAAGCAGCAATTTAAGTTACTGGGTTCTATCTAAGTGCATTAAATAATTTGTTTACAAAATAACAAATTGTAACTTAACTTACTATATTTTTTATGTGTACTAAATTTTTAAATTTATTATAATTAACTAGTAACTACATTTACTACTTTTAATAGTTGTAAAACTTACCTATTATCCATAGCACCCCTTAATATATTTTGTAATTAAAAAAAAAATCACTGGCACAGAAACGAAGAATGTCTACGGCATATTTATAATTGAAAAAGAACATGGCATGTTATTTCAACTCAAATTGTAACGAATTTTTGGTTTAATGACCTCACCTAACTTAAGTTATTGTCTCATATATTAGTTATATATGAAATCAAAGATTTTTTAATTTCAATTTGTGAGAATATGTAGAACGATAGAAACTAGCCGATTACACAGAAAAATAAAGAATAAAATTCTGTATTGGATAATGGAATAAAATAAAAACATAGTAATTTGAGTTACTATCTTTTTATTTTTCACGGCAGTATTGCCCTCTCAAAGAAAATATGGGTATAATATGGCTATCAATATGTCTACCTGTCTACGTTGGAAAAAGTTCCTATCAGCTAAGGGAATGTTTGGTAGGTTTTTGAAAATTAAAGGGCCAAAGAGCAGCTTGTAATAAAAGCGCATTGGCTTCTATTTGAAATTGCGTATTTCGTGCTAGTATCAAAAGTATAGAGAACATTTTACTAGATTTCGCAGACATTGCATTATTAAGACCAGAAACTTCTGCCTGTATAGTTTGCGTGGGCAAATTTATTAATCTTTGAAGACGTTCTGAAATAAAACTGCCATCCTATCCAGGGTCAATATTAATTGACCCTGGATATGATAGCAGATGCTCGTTCCAGATATTTCACACTATGGTGACATAATTGCTCTATAGCGGTGCCTAAAAAAAGCACACTTTGCCACCATTGGCAAAACAAGATTGTTTATTTTGGGTGTAAGTAGAAGAGGTAGTGGACTGTATTTGAACTGTGTGTGCTTGTTGATGGTGTGGGGGTAGCGACGTGTTGGCTGACAAGCTAGAAGGTTGATTGTTAGTCGGAAATTGAGCGGCAGAAATGGGGTGTTCTGGATGCAAAAAAGTATTATGAGCATGTAAAAGCGCTGTTGCAATTTTGAATTTGATGAGACATGGCCAAATAGTTTGAGCAGACGTTAAGTCTTTGTACTGTAGCCGAACGGTCATCGATATTCAAATTTAAGAATTGTTGGCATACGCGCAAAGGGTGCGGATCTGAATAACACACCTGACATGTTCTGTCTGTCAAATTGGCATGAAATGTGTTACTCTTCTATTCTATAAAGAGTTCGAAGGAGCTGGGTGAGTATAGGGGTTTGGTTTAGAAAACAGTGCACTTTTAAGGTCTATAACTGTTTCAAGAATTTGAAACCAGCTTGTAAAAAAAACTGTCCGAGTTACTCTTGGACAGCTTGGAAGTTCTGATTTAGTTTGAATCGTGTGCTCAAATAAGGTAAGGGTTGTATCTGGAAGACGGTTTGAGCATTGATAAATGAAAATTGCATCCCAGTTTGCTACGTTTATTTTCGCAACGATCACATACATTTTTCCATGCTGTGACAAACTCTTCATGAGTTAATGGAAATCTTTTAACTATATCCCATGCTTCTCCTGGTTTAAGTGGAAGAGCTTTTCTACTGAAGTGAGTCGAGGGTTTGTGATGTAGATGTGGTGAACAGATCACGAAACGAAGGCCATGAGATGTAATCACCGTAAAATAATTCTGTAACGCTGTACAATTACCACGTATGTCATTGCTGGTTATGGTGGGGTTACTGGGTTGTGGGTCCTTAGTGGCGTTTGATTGGGCAGACTGTTTGTTTAGTTGTGGTAGCCAATTTAATTATAAGAAAGCCTCCATTTTACCTCGTCCTAGCGCTCCAACATGTTGCAAAGACGAAGTCAGCGTCACAACAGCATTCCTGAGATCGAACATTGCGTCGGAGACGATTCGTTGTGCTGCTGACTTCGTGTTTGCAACACGTTGGAGCGCTAGGGCTGCATATAGAAATACAACATATAGAAACAAAATCGCAAGAATTCTGTAGAATAGTATGTCTCTTGTTGAAGAAAGTATATTTGAGCATGAAAACACCGAACAGTTACAACGAACAAGCCTTAAAACAATTCCAAATTTTGTTTTACACGTATCACGCGCTGTCCGCAGCACAAAACAAAACGAGTGAAAAATCTAAAGCTTGCGCGACTGGTGTGGTCCTGCTTTGGCATCGCTTTTATACAAGACAACTGATTTCGCAGTTGAATCAAATAAATATTGGTTGCTACAACCTATTATAACTAACTATCTGTTTAGTGAACTAAATATTAGTTATGTCTCATTTTGAATGTACTTGCCGTAGCAATGGATATAAAAATGTTGAAAATTGATAAACGGTTTGTTTCTCCAATCAATGTTGCAGTTGCTTTAACTGATAGTTATTTACGCTTCATACTATTGTTCACCACAAATAAATTTCAGTTGAGGGTGACTAAATTTGGTAGATGCAAATGAATATTCGTTGAAACAACTGCACGCCTAGCTATTATTTTTTTGTGTGTACTTGGTAACAATGGCGATGCTTTGTTTTGACTACCTCTATTCCAGCTTCAGGGATGTCAGTGGAATACGTTACTGCAATGCAGATCTGGTAGAAAGTTTTCTCGTGATGCCACAGATATTTAAATTCTTCCATTTAAAATTCGAGGGTGTGATCATTGGGTACGATTTTATTAAATTCGATTTCAAATTCAACAATCTCATCAGCTAGTTGTATAAAGGTTTTGAGTGCCGACATGGTACTACGAAAAGTTTAAAATGAAGGGTAAAAATTATTTAAAAAATTGTCCAATTAATTTTGCATAAAATAGCAAAAAAACGATTCTAATAAATGTATTAAAAAAACGGGTTACTTATAAATTTCAATTGAGTAAAGAATATTGATGTAACAGACAATACCGAAACTAGTCCTATGCGAAAAGGAAATTTTTTATGAAATAAATTACGGGTTCTATGGGTTAAAAAACAATCTGCGATTTTTTTAATTCGAGTAGAGTGGTAACTCTTTTTATAATTGATATGTATAACTCTATTATTTCGAGTTTCTTTTATGCCCCATTCATTGCAATGTACCAAATAACATATCTAATTAATGTGATCTGTCAAACAAGAGAGTGTGCATCAAGAATTGAAATACAAAATGCAAAGAAAATTGTATTAATATAAACAAAAGTGTTATATTTAAGAAAATTGTTTTATGTAATAAATACTCCGTGTATTATTATATTGTGACTGCAGTATAAATCAAAATTGTTTTAAGAAATAACTAAAATGTTATTTTTTGTTGTTTTTTGGAGGGTGTGCTTTGTGTTTGCTCGGCATACGAAATGTTTTAGGGAACCGTGTGCACAATATTTTGGAGATTATTTTGCCAAATTGAAATTTAATAAATTTACGTAACTTGACTTTATTTTATAAATCCAAAAGGTTTTCCTGGTTAGAGTCCTGCTCGATACGGACCAAATGAACATCTGGGCGGTTGAAGCGGGTGTGGGTGTAACGGGTGAAGTGTTGCTACTGGAGACGTTGACCAACTGTCGATCAATTTGCAGGATATATAATAAATAAAAAAGCGGGTGATTTAATTAAAAAAGTTATGATATTTCCTTTATTAAATCTTACACTAAGTTGATGCGAGTGTTGCTACGGCTGTTACTTCTTTGGGTTAGAAACAGATACTAACTTAATTTATAATAACAAATGAGTGGTTTGACGGGGACTATGGGGGCGATTATCACAAGGCAACGTGTCTGAGCGCTTCAACATGGCGAAGCCAGAGCAATCCTTGTCGGTGTCATCTCAAGTCAACCCACAAATTGTCAAATGGCGACGCTTCCACTACGGTGGAAGTCCTCCGCGCGGAATCCCCTAAAAACAACGCTCTACACCACCCGGTGTTGAAGTCGGCTAAAGTGAGTTGCGAACATCTCCCTCAGAGGGAGGGTTCGTGCGTTGGGTTTGGGTCCCACCACGGAAAAACCTATGCGCTCAATGAAAACACAAAAGAAGCCTCGGATAACGACCGATTACCACGATGACGATCCACGCAAACGTTTTAAGGACCATGATTTACGGATATGCACCTGGAATGTCCGGACCCTTTATAGGGAAGGTGGCTCTATCCAGCTGGAAGATGTCCTCGAAAAATATAAGGCTGACATCACCGCTATCCAGGAAATGCGATGGACAGGCCAGGGCTGCTCGAAACAAGCGTCCTGTGATATCTACTACAGCTGCCATGCGGAGAAACGAATTTGGATGTCGATTTGTGGTCGGAAAGAGACTCCGTCACCTTGTCTCTAGGTTCATGCCCGTTGACGAGAGACTGGCAACAATTCGCATTAAGGCAAAACGACGAACGAGAAAGATGATGAGACAAACGAGCGCTTCTACGAGCGCCTAGACAACGCATACGAGCTCTGCCCCCGCCACGATATCAAAATCGTGCTAGGCGATTTCAACGCCAAGGTGGGAAGAGAAGCCATCTATTGTCCCACAATCGGAAAATTTAGCCTCCATGCCAACACTTCCGATAACGGAACGAGGCTAATCGACTTCGATCAAAAAACGCGAAACCAAATTAATCACGTTGTGATTGACGGAAGGCACGCTTTGAGCGTGATGGACGTACGCCTTATCCGAGGTGTCAATATGGACTCGGATCATTGCCTTGTAGCCGCCAAGGTCCGCACGCGCTTAAGCGCTGCGAAGAATGTACGGAACCAAACGCAGAGAAAGCTAGACATCAAAAAGCTGCAATCACAACATACAACGCAAGCTTTTTCCACTCGACTCTCACACCTGCTCAGACAAAGCACTCCTCCTCTCGATGATATAAGCGTGCAGTGGAACCATGTCTCCTGCTCTATTCGTACGGCTGCCGAAGAGGTGATTGGATTTCAACGCCTCCTGCGGAATCAGTGGTATGACCAAAAGTGTCGCGCGGCCACTGCAGAGAAAGACGCTGCCTACAAATCCACCCTGCAGTCAGCAGCTACGTGGGTGTCGATCTGCCTCTCTTTGGTCTTTTCCAGGCGCAATGTGAAAATCGGTTATATGGTGGACTTGCCAGGTCTGAAGCCACACTGATAAAATCCAATCAGTCTGTTGAAGATCGGCTTCAGTCTTTCACATAATACGCTCGTTAGAACTTTATACGCGATGTTGGGGAGAGTTATCCCACGGTAGTTGGCGCGTATCGTGGGATCCACCTTCTTAAGGATTGGGCAGAGTATACTGAGATTCCATTCACTAGGCATGCTTTCTTCTGACCATATTCTGCTGATGAGCTGGTGCATGCTCGTTATGAGCTCATCGCCTCCGGTCTTAAACAACTCAGCAGGCAGACCATCCGATCCTGCGGCTTTGTTGTTTTTCAGCCTGTTGATGGCTGTGCAGACACCTCACGGTCAGGCGGCGTTGACACCTCACGTAGTGGGCGTTGGAATCCAAGCACCTCATCGTACGCATTGAGCGGGAGACGTGTGTCCACGGCGTGCATATATCATCGAGAGGGGAAGTGCCTTGGGCAAGCAGGTGTGAGAATCGAGCCGCATAGGCTTGTTCGGTCTGTTGTGTGTGCAGCTTACTGACGTCTAGCTTTCTTTGCGTGGGTTTCCGTGCGTTTTTCGCAGCGCATAAGCGTATGCGAACCTTGGCTACAAGGAAGTGATCCGAGTCGATGTTGGCATTTCTGATCGAGCGTACATCTATCACACTAGAATCGTGTCATCCGTCAATCATAACATGATCAATTTGGTTGCGCGTGTTCTGATCGGGTGACCGCCACGTGGCCTTGTGAATATTGAGATGCTTGAATTTAGTACCACTAATTAACATGTTTCGTGCTGCGGCAAAGTCGATGAGCCTCATTCCATTGTCGGAGGTGTTGTCGTGGAGGCTGAATTGTCCAACCGTTGAACCAAAGATAACCTCATGGCTCACCTTGGCATTAAAGTCGCCAATCACAATTTTGAGGTCATGACGGGGGCAGCGCTCATTGGCTTCGTCGAGGCGCTCATTGAAAGTCTCTTTAGTTTCATCGTCCTTCTTATTCGTCGGAGCGCGCGCACAAATTAGGCTGATGTAGAAGTATTTAGCCGTGATGCGGATTGTTGCTAGTCGTTCGTTCACGGGTTTGAACCTAGAGACAAGGTGGCGGAGTCTTTTGCCGACTACAAATCCACAACCAAATTCATGCCTCTCCGCATGGCAGCTGTAGTAAATGTCAAAGGATGCCTGTTTAGAACAGCCCTATCCTGTCCATCGCATTTCCTGAATTGCGGTGATGTCAGCCTTGTATCTTTCGAGAACCTCTACCACCTGGATAGTGGCACCTTCCCTATAAAGGGTTCGGACATTCCAGGTGCATATCCGTAAATCATGGTCCTTTATACGTTTTCATAAGTTGTCATCGTTTTTTCGGGTCGATATCCGATGCATTTTTTTCTGTTTTCGTTGAATCAGCTTTTTTGTAAGGCGGGTCACAAGCCCAACGCACAACCCCCGTTTTGGAGTGCCAATATCCCTGTCACGTTTGTCCCCGACCAGACCTCCCAACGGAGTTGAAACCCGATCTTCAACTGGTTACTCGGGTTAACGGGGTTCACCAACGCAAAGGTGAGAGTAGGTATTGTGTAGGAGAGGCTATGGCAACTAACATAAGTCGATTACTGGCTTGCGCGTGCACTACACCATTCTGAACCCCATGGTCGACTATTACACCTAGATATTTGTACTATAACTATTCGACTATTACACCTAGATATTTGTATGTTGTAACCTGATCAATTAATGTATTACACATATCGTCTTTGTCATTAGCGTTTGTTGGTGCGTTGTGTAAGTGTAGACATTCGTAACTGTGGAATTTTATCGATATGCTACTGTATGGAATATGAGGTGGTTTGACGTGCATGAGTATTGTTTTGCGGGCGCTTCATGTTCCGGATCGGCTGCGAGGAGAAACGAGTTAATTATCCTGTCATGATATTTACTCAGATCAATCTGCAACATTCTAAAGCTGCTACCGCTTTACTAGGTAAGCGACTATCCATGTTGCATACTTTACCTCACATCACAGCCATTCAAGAACCATGGGTGTATAACAAACGCATCTGTGGTCTTAGTGAACTACGTGGTGAAACCATACTATGCGATGAGCAAGCCGCAAGGCCTAGAAGCTGTCTTATAGTATCGAAACACTTTGCTGTCACCAAGTTAACCCAATTTTGTGGACAAGGCCTGGTGGCAGCCAAAGTGAGCTATGAAAGCGATAGTGGACGGAAACATTTGATTGTCGCCTCAGGCTACTTCCCCTATGACTCACTACTGCCTCCTCCGCCAAAGGCAATTGTTGAGTTTATAGAGTACTGTGATCTTAAGGAGACTGGCCTTATTCTTTGCTGTGACGCTAAGGCTCAACACACTGTGTGGGGCAGCAGTAAATGCAACGCACGAGGTACAAGACTCCTTGACTTCATCATGACCTCCAATCTGAACATTCACAATGCTGGTAATAAACCCACGTTTGTGACTGCTAGAAGACAGGAAGTGATTGACCTAACTCTGTCTAACTGTAGACTGAGAGAGTCAATCTTT
The DNA here is from genome assembly GCA_951804985.1 of Dryomyza anilis. Lineage (NCBI taxonomy): Eukaryota > Metazoa > Arthropoda > Insecta > Diptera > Dryomyzidae > Dryomyza > Dryomyza anilis. Next base: position 76,405,193 of record OX638135.1, on the reverse strand, counting down.
AACTGGAAGGTTCTTAAAGAAGATTATTTATCGGACCACAGGTATATCGAGTATCATACTGACCGAGAGTTGCTGCCCTCTAAGACGTTAAGAAACCCTAGAATAACGAACTGGGCACGCATCAGAAATGAACTTGAGAATTCCCTAATATTCCTGTCAGAATTCGTACCAAAGAAAGTATTGAGACGTCCGTTCAAGTTATCAACGATTGTTGTGAATTAGCGCATATATTTTTCTTTTCTTTATGGTTCTTCACTATTCATTCAGTTTTGGATGTTTCTGTACATATGTTGAGCGCATCATGTTTTTATAACATGTTGTACTCATGTTGTACTCATGTTGTACAGCAACATGTTCATAGCATTGTCCCAACGCTTCAAGTTGGCAACAATGATAATAATTTGGCAAGCGCTAAAGCTTTGCTTAGACCACACCTCTTTCAGGTTAGCTTGCACAGTTAACAGAAGCTGGCGTTAATTTGGCAAAGCGCTAAAGCTTTACTTAGACCACACCTCTTTCAAGAGGCTTGCAATATGTTAAAATAATCAAAGCAGCGATTGCCAACAATTCTGATATTTCGCAATTGGTGTAAGCCAAAAACTGCAAGGCGGACTTTCTTCAAAAGTCACGTACACCAAAATTGAGTGAAAGTGAAAACTCACTAAAACATAGTGAGAATAGAATTTAAGAAAAGCTTGCAACGAAGGTATTAATAATACCTTTCGTTGCAATTTAAAAGATTGTAATTTAGTTAGACTCAAGTGGTGGTAGTAAATTTAATAAAAGTGTTGAAACAATCAAAATTTTTAAAACAAAAAAAAGTGTTCTTTAATTAAATAAATGTAAAATAAATTCAACACTAAAATATACAACATTTGGCGCAGCCGGTACGTCAGTACCAATTTTATTTAAAAAAAAAATAATAGAGGAAACTCCCCATTTTTATATATTTTTTTTAATAGTGTTTTAGAAGTGTTAAAAAAAAGAGGGATTAGAAATACGAACAATTTTTTTTAAGCATTTTAAAAAAAATTTAAAAGAATAGTATTAGCAATTAGCATTCAATAAAAATAAATAAATAAAATAACACTGAGATTCCGAACTACGGACCCTCCAGTGTATAACAAGTGAAAAATAAAGATTTTAAACACTTTCTTTTACTTTAAAAAGGAAAATTAACATTTCCAAATAAATAAATCGAAATAACACTGAGATTCCAAACTACGGACCCTCCAGTGTATAACAAATAAAAACTAAATGATTTGATTACATTTTAAAGCGTGTGAACACAGCACTGATTGCTGTTGTGATTTTAAAAATAACAAAAAATTTATATTAAAAAATCATTGTATGTTAAATTTTTTTTTTTACAATCTTGAGTAACCGAATATACACATAATTTTTTTTTTTATTTGGAAAAATAAAATTATTTTTATTTTTCCAATGTTATTGAAAACAGATTTAAAAAAAAAATACTTTAATAGAAGTTTGAAAAAAAATATATAGTTTATAGTTATACTTCATGAATGCCAAAATTTATTTCGTTGTTGTTTGGGTAACATTTTTGTTTCATTGAAATTATAATTACAACTTGATGAAATTTATTTTTTTTTATTTAAAAAATAAAGATAACGTTTTAAATTGATTGAAAATATTTAATGGCAGATGCTAATGAATTAAAAGCGTATATTCAAAAGCAATCTAGTGATTGGAGAGATTTGTTGAAAAATTATGGTCGAAATTTGTACCATCAATACTAAATAAAGATAGTACAGCATTATTAAAAGATAATATATCTAGAATTCTGCATTTATCTAAATTAGAGGAGGCAGATAAAATAGTAGTAGAGTTACTAAATTTACAGAATTTAAAAATTAAATCTGTTTTAGCAGAAAATGTTGTATTAGAAAGATTAGTTGACGGGTTTTTAAAACTTTAAAATTATTTAAAACGTACAGCAGAGTTAGAAGAAACAGCTAAAATAGATGAGGAAAACATAAAATTAAGAAATTTATTGAAAGAAAAGAATATTTCTGAGGAATCAATAAATAATTCTGTCAGACGCCAGGCAAGGGAGGAGTACGCGACGTTGGAGGAAGCGAACAACAAAATATAGGAGTTGAACGCGCGTATTAGATATTTGAACGAGGAGGTTAAGACAGCGCACGAGACATCCTTATACCACAAGGATACCATAGAAAGTGACGACATCACAACACAGGGCAACATCGGATTAAGCGAAGTCGCGAAATTCGTTAAAAATGCGACGATACAAAGGGAGTCAGCAGAGTTAACGGGCATAGACAAGTTTGGAGTCCATTTCAATGAGCCCTCATCGGCCTTCATGCCAAATAATCGTAATGCATCAGGTAACCAAGGCAATGAAAAAAATGAGACGGAAGAGAAAACACAAAGTGTAGGTATAAAGCAGCTTACTCCTACATGTTCTTTTTGCAAGAAGAAGGGACATCTGAGGGACGAATGTCATACACTCCGTATTGCAGTCACTAGCGTACTTATGGACATGAACAGTATGCAGATCGTTCGGGTCGGAATGTTTTTCCAGGACATACTGCTCCCCATGGAAGTCAGCCACCCGTACCTCAGGTAAATGGTCAAGGTGGCATCCAGAACCAAGGCGGGCGATTGGTGCCATAGAGGGGGATTAACGTGTTAAACGCGATACACAAGTTTTTGAAGGAAATAATGGTAATGGAAATTTTGCAAACAGGCCCACCAATTACGAAATATCAGAATTGTTGGCAATCGCTGCTTTGCTTATTTTAACATAGACCTAAAATAATGAAATGGAAAATTGTATTGCAAGCCTTTTGAAAGAGGTGTGGTCTAAGTAAAGCTTTAGCGCTTTGCCAAATTATTGCCAGCTATGAACATGTTGCTGTACAACATGAGTACAACATGATATAAAAACATGATGCGCTCAACATGATGCGCTAAATAATGAAGAACAATAAAGAAAAGAAAAATGCATGCGCTAATTCACAACATGCCTCCACCCCTTATGAAAAAAAAAATATTATTAATATTAGGATTAATTTTATTCGTATGGGAAGGAAAGGACATTCTCAATATACATATAGAAAAACAAAATTTAAAAAAATTAAAAAAAAAAAAAAAACAGATGTAAGAAGTATATGAAATATGAAAATGGGAACTAACATTTACAATAAAAAAAAGGGGAGGTATGAAAATTTTATTTAAAAAAAAAAAAATATATATATATATATATATATATATATATATATATATATATATATACATATATATATATATATATATAGAAAAAAAAAAAGATAAAAAAAAATATAAATAACGGTCTTATTTATTAATTAAAAAAAGGAGTATTAAAAAAAAAAATAATACTATTAATTAAAAAATATATATATATATATATATATATATATATATATGAAAAAAAAAAATAAGGGGTATTAAAATTTAAAAAAAAAAAAAAATTGTATCTAACATTTTATTTTTAAAAAGGAGATAAACAAATTTATATTCGTTAAATTTTTAAAAAACTAAATTTAATCAGATAAAAAAAAAAAATATATATATATATACATATATATATATATATATATAAATATATATATATATATATATATATATATATATATATATATATATATACATATACACACATATATAATTAATTCAACAATTTTTGGGAAGATTCAAAATCCTATTAATATAATAAATCTCTTTCTTGGTTTGTCCTTTTGTTTGTTTATTTGTTTGTTTGTTTGTTTGTTTGTTTTTTCCGCTTCTGCGTCCAAACGGCTGATCCGATTTTCTTGAAATTTTGACCACAGATGCGGTATGGTCCGGAAGGAATGCTAGGCTATATATGGGCGGGATTTGACAAAGAGGCATGGCACCTCCTATACAACCTAAACTTTCAATACGATATAACTCGGCACTTTCACCAGCTACGAACATGAAACAAAAAAACTCAAATACAAAAAAAAAAAACTAAAAGCAAAAAATCAAAAGCACAAAATAAAAAGAAAAAATACAAAAACAAAAGCAATCACGTTTGTTCCGCTTCGCCGTCTAAACGGCTGATCCGATTTACTTGAAATTTTGACCACAGATGCGGTATGGAAGGAATGATAGGCTATATATGGGCGGGATTGGACTTTCACCAGCTACAAACATGAAACAAAAAACTCAAATACAAAAAAAATTTAAAAGGAAAAAAGCAAAAGCACAAAACAAATACAAATACAAAAACAAAACCAATCACATTAAACTACAATCGAAACTAAAGGAAAAACAAAAAAAAAAAAGAAAAAGAAAAACAAACTCACCACACTAAAACTCAACAAACTAAAACTCACGACAATAAAATTGAGCACACTAAAATTCACCACACTAAAACTCACTACACTAAAACTCACCACATTAAAACTCATCACATTAAAACTCACATCACTAAAATTCACCATACTAAAACTCACCACACAAAAACTCACCACACAAAAATTCAACACACTAAAATTCACCGCACTAAAATTCGCCCTAAAATTCACCACGCTAAAACCCACCACACTATAATTCACCACAATAAAACTCACTTCACTAAAATTCACCACACTAAAACTCACCACACTAAAATTCACCACACTAAAACTCACCACACTAAAACTCACCACACTAAAACTCACCACCCAAAAACTCCACACATTAAAACTCACATCACTAAAATTCACCACACTAAAACTCACCACACAAAAACTCACCACACTAAAACTCGCCACACTAAAATTCACCACACTAAAACTCACCACACTAAAACTCACCACTTTAAAACCCACCACACTATAATTCACCACACTAAAACTCACCACACTAAAATTCACTACACTAAAACTCACCACAATAAAATTCAGCACATTAAAATTCATAACACTAAAACTTACCACACTAAAACTCGCCACACTAAAATTCACCACACTAAAACCCACCACATTAAAACCCACCACACTATAATTCACCACACTAAAACTCACCTCACTAAAATTCACTACACTAAAACTCACCACAATAAAATTCACCACACTAAAATTCACCACACTAAAACTTACCACACCAAAACTCGCCACACTAAAATTCACCCTAAAATTCACCACTAAAACCCACCACACTATAATTCACCACACTAAAAATTACCACACTAAAATTCACCACACTAAAATTCACCGCACTAAAACTCACCACACTAAAACTCTACACACCAAAACTCACCACACTAAAACTCACCACACTTAAACTCACCACACCAAAATTCACCACATCTAAACTCACCAAACCAAAACTCACCACATTAAAACCCACCACACTAAAACTTCTACTGGGAAAAACTCTACGGGGAAGAATTCTACCGGGAAAATTTTTACCGGGATGAATTCTACGGGAAGAATTCTACGGGAAAGCGTTCTTTTTACGGGGTAGATTTCTACTGGGAATAATTCTACGGAGAAGCGCAGTCTGAGAAAGAATTGTCTTTGAGAAAAGTTTTGGAGAATTATTATTTGGTTACCACATTTATAAAACCAATAAAAAAACTTCAACAGCTAAGCACGGGCCCCTCATATAATTAATAAAAATGTTTTTTTTCAAGACACTAAAATTCACCACACTAAAACTCGCCAAACTAAAAATCACCACATTAAAATTCACCCTAAAATTCACCACGCTAAAACCCACTACACTATAATTCACCGCAATAAAACTCACCTCACTAAAATTCACCACACTTAAACTCACCACACTAAAATTCACCACACTAAAACTCACCACACTAAAACTCACCACACCAAAACTCACCACTCTAAAACTCATCGCACTAAAACTCACCACACTAAAACTCACCACACTAAAACTCACCACACAAAAACTCCACAAAAAAAAATCAACACACTAAAATTCACCACACTAAAACTCACCACACTATAATTCACCACACTTAAACTCACCATACTAAAATTTCACGACACTAAAACTCACCACACTAAGACTCACTACACTAAAATTCACCGCACTAAAACCCACCACACTATAATTCACCTCACTAAAACTCACCACACTAAAATTTCACAACACTAAAACTCACCACACTAAAACTCACCACACTTAATCTCACCACACTAAAATTCACCACACTAAAACTCACCACACTAAAACTTACCACACCAAAACTAACCACAATTAAACGCACCACTCCGAAATTCACCACATCTAAACTCACCACACCGAAACTTACTACATTAAAACCCACCACACTAAAACTTCCACTGGGACAAACTCTGCGGGGAAGAATTCTACGGGAAAGAATTCTACCGGGAAAGCGTTCAATGTGGATTTTACGGGGAAGATTTCTACTGGGAATAATTCTGCGGAGAAGCGCAGTCTGAGAAAAAATTGTCTTCGAGAAAAGTTGTTTTGGCGGAGAATTATTTGGTTACCACATTTATAAAACCAATAAAAAAAAAACTTCAACAGCTAAGCACGGGCCCCTCATATAAATAATATAATATTTTTTTTATATTAATAAAATCGCTCCATATCTTTGAATTCAGAAAATCTTGGCACGAGTCGTGCACGGGTCCGGCTAGTAATAAATATATGTATCCTATCCTATTAATATTGTTACGAAAAGAGGTAATTTGCTCCACTGTGCAAGCAATCAACAATAATAAATGAGACGCAAGACAATTCAGCGCACTAAGCAATGTGTTAGAAAGAGACGGAAGATCATTCAGTGCACTGAGGCATTGTGCGAGAAAGAGATGGAAGATCAGCGCATTAAAACACATGAGTGCGAATGAGATGCCAATAGCATGCGTCATTCACGAAACGAGTAGAAGGTTCTCGAAACAAGTCGAAGCTTGTCGAAACGTGTCGAACTGATGCATTCAGTATATAAGGCTGCGCATCTGAGGCACTGTACTTCAGTTGTGATTTAATAGTGAACTAGTGCGTCTCGTGAGTGAACATTGTAAAGATAAATTGTATTAATTCAGCAGTTGATATAAGTGATTATTCTTTAAGTTGTTATTTAAATTAATAAAGTTATTTAATACTAGTTGAATTTATACTAGTTAAAACCAAATATAAGTGCGTTTTTATTTTGTACACAATCCAGCGATACGAACTCGTAGAACAGTTTTCCGTAGACTGAATTTTTGTATCATTGTTGTCAGAAGTGGGATTGTGATACAAAATGGTTAAATTCGATCAACTTAAAGTCGACCAGCTAAAGAAGGAGCTGTCGATTCGTAATCTTGCAACTGCTGGTACGAAAGTAGAGCTACAAAAGCATCTAATGGAAGAATTAGAGAACCAAGGCATTGACCTCGCAGAGCATGAGTTTAAAGAAGAAGCTGCAACAGCGTCATCGAAAAATGTGGACACGGAGCAAAAAGTACAGTCCCAAAGTTTTGATATGAGCCAGTTGCTCGGAGCAATACAACAACAGCTTCTAGAAAATTCAAAACAGCTCCAAGAAAATTCGACCAGAATGGAACAGAAATTTCAAGAAAATTCCAAACAGCAACTAGAAAGTTCTAATCAACTGAAAACTGAAATTAAGCAGCAGATGCAGGAGCATTCTAAGCAGCTTTTGGAATTTTCTAATACACTCCATAGCAAAGTGACGGAGTTAGAAACGCATGTAAATGACATGGAAGTGAACATTGATGAAAAAATTCAAAGATTAGAAAACGGTATAGACAAAGAAATCCAGGAAATAAAAAAAGATTTGCACGTGTTGCAGATAAATGGACCTACACAGCATGTTTTTAGTGGTACGAGGCTAAAATCGCCGATTTACGATGGAACCACAGCGTTCAACATTTTATAGCTGCAATTTGAGACCACGGCTGTAAGTAATCGATGGAATAATGAGGACAGCGTAGCCGCACTTATCGTGGCGCTTAAAGGAGGCGCAGCTGAAGTATTGCAGACTGTTCCAGAAAGTGATCGAAACAGTTATTTAGCGGTTATGGCTGCACTGCAGCGAAAATATGGCAGTGATCACATGAAACAGATATACCGAATGGAGCTGAAGGGCAGAATGCAACGAAATGGCGAAACTTTGCAGGCGTATGCAGCGGACGTCTAGAGGCTTGCGCATTTGTCATATGCAGATTCAACGAGTGATTTCATAGAAAAGTACAAGAACGAAGCTTTTGTTGATGGCATACGCGATCAGGAGACAAAACGTGCAACAGTGATTACGCCCAAGGTAACATTTACGGAAACGGTTACCATAGCTCTAACACAGGAGACAGCAAATGCGGTGTGCCGATCGGCTCCAAAGGCGCGTAGAATTGATGTGGAGAACGATGATTTATTTCAAGTAGTGTGCCAAGCAGTTGAAGCAGGCGTTAAAACCGAACACACATCAGCCAACAAAGATACGCAATTCAAAGGTAAATGTTACAACTGTGATACATATGGGCATATGGCACGTGATTGTCGTAAAAAACGCAAGCGCTCAATGAATCCATTTGCAATGAACCCCGACATGAAGAAACCCAGGAGAATAGCGTAAATTTCAATCAAGCTTTAAACTAAAACGAGTCAGATCTGCGGGGCACGATCTGACGGAAATAGTAGACGAAATAATACTTGGCATGGACTTCATGATAAGAATCGGTTTCACACTAGATTTAACAAGAAAATGAGCAGAAGTAATATTGTTGTCGGAAGAACATTAGTAGAAGCGACAAAAGACAAAGTTGTTCCAATAAGAGTTCTCAACATGGAAAACTCGTCCAAATTAATTAAAAAACGAACAGTGATAGGCCAGTGCCAAGAGACATAAGCGATTATAAATTGTAAGTCAAATCCATCAAGAGACTACGGCACATCGCAAATAAACAAACAATCTACTCACAGGTTTATAAATGAGTGGACGAAGGATTTGACTGCCAAAGAAAAGAGTCAAGTGCAACAGCTAATTGACAAATATCGGTGTATATTTGCTGAAAAGGGTCAAAAGGATGGCAGAACTGCCATTGTAAAACATCGAATAGACACTGGTGATTCTAACCCAATTCGTCAAGCACCAAGAAGGGTACCATTTGCAAAAAGAGACGAAGTATCACATTTGGTTGAAGAAATGCACACAAATGGCGTGATGGAACCATCTGAGAGTCCATGGAGTTCACCATGGGTGAAATAGAAGGACGGTAGTACTCGGTTCTGCGTTGATTACCGAAAACTTAATGATGTCACCAAGAAAGATAGTTATCCACTGCCCAGAATCGATGACAACTTGGATACACTATCTAATGCTAAGTGGTTTTCAAGGTTGGACTTGCAAAGCAGTTACTGGCAAGTAGAAATCGATAATCGATAGAAGGATCGAGAGAAGACCGCATTCAGTACTGGAGATGGACTATGGCAATTTTTGGTAATGCCATTTGGACTATGCAATGCCCCAGCAACATTCGAGCGGTTAATGGAGCACGTATTAAAAGGTTTACACTGGAAAACATGCCTAGTATACCTTGATGACATCATTGTTATGGGCAAGGATTTCAACGAACATCTAAGAAATCTAGAGGAAGTATTCCTTCGATTGAAAAATGCGGGTCTACAACTTAGCCCAAAGAAATGTTCACTTTTCAAGAAAGCAGTCAAGTATCTGGGTCATCGAGTTACCACGGAAGGAGTGCATACCGATGAAGATAAAATAGTTGCAGTAAAGGAGTGGCCCAGACCGAAAAATCTACATGACCTACGGAGTTTCTTGGGGCTATGTACATACTACAGGCGGTTTGTTGAACTCAATGGCAATTTCATGGTATTTAATGCTAATTTTCGATAAAAATAATAATTTATTCTATTGACTATTTTTAAAAGTAAAAAACTATTATTTATATAGTATTTTTTTCTGGGTGTACAAAGTAAAATTCCTTTGTAGATGTAAATTTTATATGAGGTATTTGAACATAAGTGGTCGGTTCTCAGGTCACAATAGACCGATTTTCTTGTTCAGACAGCTTAGATATATAAGTTATCTAAATCTAAAGTTTCATTGATCTAGCTCTTCTACTTTTTCCGTAATCGTGATTTCAACAGACAGACAGTGGGATAGACAGTCGGACATCGCTAAATGGAGCACGTATTAAAAGGTTTACACTGGAAAACACGCCTAGTATACCTTGATGACATCATTGTTATGGGCAAGGATTTCAACGAACATCTAAGAAATCTAGAGGAAGTATTCCTTCGATTGAAAAACGCGGGCCTACAACTTAGCCCAAAGAAATGCTCACTTTTCAAGAAAGAAGTCAAGTATCTGGGTCATCGAGTTACCACGGAAGGAGTGCATACCGCTGAAGATAAAATAGTTGCAGTAAAGGAGTGGCCCAGTCTTCATGAGTTGACAAGAAAGAACCGCGCATTTCAATGGAGCGATGATCAAGAAAGGGCATTTTTGAAATTAAAAGATCTACTGTGCTCGGCACCAATTCTTGCGTATCCAATTCCAGGTGAGAAATTTATACTTGAGTTCTCTCTCAAGTGATCAATGGGCAAGAAAAAGTGATCGCTTACTACAGTAAAACATTGTCCAAGCCCGAGCGAAATTACTGTGTCACCAGGAGGGAGCTTCTTGCTGAAGATATAGATGCCGACAGTGCCATAACTAAAGCTTACTGGGCACAGTGGCAGAGCTTAAAGCTACAATGTTTGCTTATATCGTGTATGGGAAAATGAAGATGGCACATCCGCTCGAAGTTTGATTGTTGTTCCCAAGTCAAAAATAAAAGAGATATTAGCGGAATACCATGGTGGATCTAGTGGTGGTCATTTGGGCATTAATAAAACGGTCGAGAAGGTAAAGAAACGTTTTTATTGGATTGGATGCCAAGAGTCAGTCGCAGATTGGATTCACAGTTGCCCACAATGTGTACCAGCAAAAGGACCAACAGTCAGAAGTCGCGGCAGAATGCATCAGTACAACGTGGGAGCACCATTCGAACGTATTGCAATGGATGTAGTCGGACCGTTTCCAATCAGTGACGCGGGTAATAAGTATGTCCTTGTCGTCATTGACTACTTCAGCAAGTGGCCTGAAGTGTATCCCATGCCGAATAAAGAAGCCACAACAGTTGCGGATGCATTAGTTAACAACTGGGTAAGCCGTTTTGGAGTACCGTTGGAATTGCATTCAGATCAAGGAAGAAATTTTGAGTCTGCAGTTTGTAAGGAAGTATGCAAAGTCCTCAACATACACAAAACACGAAGAACGCCTTTGCACCCGCAATCTGACGGCATGGTGGAAAGATTCAATGGGACTTTGGAAGAGTTTCTCAGAAAAGTGGTTGATAAAAATCAAAAAGATTGGGATAAACACATACCACTGTTTCTGATGGCATATCGAACGGCGGTTCATGACACCACAGTTGCTTCACCTGCGAAAATTGTTTTTGGAACAGACTTAAGATTACCTGCGGATTTAAAGTTTGGTGCGAGTCCTTCAGCTGGAATTCCTGTACACAATTATGTTTTCAGAAAAAGTGAAGAAATGAACGAAGTGCATCAGTTTGTAAGACAGCGTACACAATTTGCGAGTGATAAGATGAAGGCCAGATACGACTTGCGCACAAATTCAGAGGATTTACGGAAGGACAACTTGTTTTGCTCTATAACCCACAAAGGAAGAAAGGCTTATCCCCTAAGCTACAAACACACTGGGAAGGACCATACAAGATTATTAAAAGAATTAACGATGTCGTGTATCGGATTCAGAATACTGCAGGCGTTAGAAGAAAAATGAAAGTGGTACATTTAGAAAGGTTGGCGCCGTATAGAAAGAGAGAGGATTAACATCTGTTCGGGACGAACAGATTTAGGTGGAGGGCAGTGTTGCGAAAAGAGGTAATTTGCTCCACTGTGCAAGCAATCAACAATAATAAATGAGACGCAAGACAATTCAGCGCACTAAGCAATGTGTTAGAAAGAGACGGAAGATCATTCAGTGCACTGAGGCAGTGTGCGAGAAAGAGATGGAAGATCAGCGCATTAAAACACATGAGTGCGAATGAGATGCCAATAGCATGCGTCATTCACGAAACGAGTAGAAGGTTCTCGAAACAAGTCGAAGCTTGTCGAAACGTGTCGAACTGATGCATGCAGTATATAAGGCCGCGCATCTGAGGCACTGTACTTCAGTTGTGATTTAATAGTGAACTAGTGCGTCTCGTGAGTGAACATTGTAAAGATAAATTGTAGTAATTCAGCAGTTGAAATAAGTGATTATTCTTTAAGTTGTTATTTAAATTAATAAAGTTAATTAATACTAGTTGAAATAATTCTAGTTAAAACCAAATATAAGTGCGTTTTTATTTTGTACACAATCCAGCAATACGGACTCGTAGAAAAGTTTTCCGTAGACTGAATTTTTGTAACAATATAATAAATCTGTTTGTTCGTTTGTACGTTTGTTCCGCTTCTCCGTCTAAACGGCTGATCCGATTTTCGTGAAATTTTTACCACAGATGCGGTCTGGAAGGAATGATAGGCTATATATGGGCGGGATTGGACAAAGAGGCGTGGCACCTCCCATATAACCTAAACTTTCAATACGATATAACTCGGCACTTTCACCAGCTACGAACATGAAACAAAAAACTCAAATACAAAAAAAAAAATTAAAAGTAAAAAATCAACAGCACAAAACAAAAGGAAAAATACAAAAACAAAAGCAATCACGTTTGTTCCGCTTCTCCGTCTAAACGGCTGATCCGATTTTGTTGAAATTTTGACCACAGATGCGGTATGGTCTGGAAGGAATAACAGGCTATATATGCGGGATTGGACAAAGAGGCGTGACACCTCCTATACCACCTAAACTTTCAATACGATATAACTCGGCACTTTCACCAGCTACAAACATGAAACAAAAAACTCAAATACAAAAAAAAAAAATTCAAAAGGAAAAAAGCAAAAGCACAAAACAAATACAAAAACAAAACCAATCACATAAAACTACAATCGAAACTAAAGGAAAAACAAAAAAAAGAAAGAAAAAGAAAAACAAACTCACCACACTAAAACTCAACACACTAAAACTCACCACATTAAAATTGAGCACACTAAAATTCACCACACTAAATCTCACCACACTAAAACTCACCACATTAAAACTCATCACACTAAAACTCACCTCACTAAAATTCACCACACTAAAACTCACCACACTAAAATTCACCACACTAAAACTCGCCACACTAAAACTCACCACACTATAATTCACCCTAAAATTCACCACGCTAAAACCCACCAAACTACAATTCACAACAATAAAACTCACCACACTAAAACTCAACACACTAAAACTCACCACACTAAAATTAACCGCACTAAAACTCACCACACTAAAACTCACCACACTAAAACTCACCATCCACAAACTTCACAAAAAAAATTCAACACACTAAAATTCACTACACTAAAACTCACCACACTAAAATGCACTACACTAAATCTCGCCACACTAAAATTCACCACACTAAAACTCACCACACTATAATTCACCACAATAAAACTCACCATACTAAAATTTCACGACACTAAAACTCACTACACTAAAATTCAACACACTAAAACCCACCACACTATAATTCGCCACACTAAACTCACCACACTAAAATTTCACAACACTAAAACTCACCACACTAAAACTCACTACACTAAAATTCACCACACTGAAACTCACAACACAAAAATTCACCACACTAAAACCCACCACTCTATAATTTACCACACTAAAACTCACCACAATAAAATTCATAACACTTAAACTCACCATAATGAAATTCATCAGATTAAAATTCATCACACAAAACTCACCACAATAAAATTCACCACACTAAAATTCACCACACTAGATTTCGCCACACTAAAACTCGCCGCAATCAAACTCGCCACACTAAAATTCACAACACTAAAACCCACCACACTATAATTTACCACACTAAAACTCACTACACTAAAATTTACTACTCTAAAACTCACCACACTATAATTCACCACACTAAAACTCACCACACTAAAATTTCACCACACTAAGTCTCACCACACTAAAACTCACCACTCTAAAAATCACCACACTAAAACTCACCACACAAAAACTCACCACACAAAAACTCACCACACAAAAACTCACCACACAAAAATTCAAGACACTAAAACTCACCACACTAAAAGTCACTTCACTAAAACTCACCACAATAAAATTCATCACAATAAAATTCATCATACTAAAATTCGCCAGAATAAAATTCACCCTAAAATTCACCACACTAAAACTCGCTACACTAAAACACGCCACACTAAAACACGCCACACTAAAACACGCCACGTTAAAATTCACCACACTAAAAACCACCACACTATAATTCACCACACTAAAAATCACCACACTTAAACTCACCACACTAAAATTCACCACACTAAAACTCACCACACTAAAACTCACCACACCAAAACTAACCACAATTAAACGCACCACTCCGAAATTCACCACATCTAAACTCACCACACCGAAACTTACTACATTAAAACCCACCACACTAAAACTTTCACTGGTACAAACTCTACGGGGAAGAATTCTACGGGAAAGATTTCTACCGGGAACAATTCAACCGGGATGAATTCTACGTATAGAATTCTACGGGAAAGCGTTCTATGTGGATTTTACGGGGAAGATTTCTACTGGGAATAATTCTGCGGAGAAGCGCAGTCTGAGAAAGAATTGTCTTTGAGAAAAGTTGTTTTGGCGGAGAATTATTTGGTTACCACATTTATAAAACCAATAAAAAAAAAAACTTCAACAGCTAAGCACGGGCCCCTCATATAAATAATATAATATTTTTGTTATATTAATAAAATCGCTCCATATCTTTGAATTCAGAAAATCTTGGCACGAGTCGTGCACGGGTCCAGCTAGTAATAAATATATGCATCCTATCCTATTAATATAATAAATCTGTTTGTTCGTTTGTACGTTTGTTCCGCTTCTCCGTCTAAACGGCTGATCCGATTTTCTTGAAATTTTTACCACAGATGCGGTCTGGAACGAATGATAGGCTATATATGGGCGGGATTGGACAAAGAGGCGTGGCACCTCCCATATAACCTAAACTTTCAATACGATATAACTCGGCACTTTCACCAGCTACGAACATGAAACAAAAAACTCAAATACAAAAAAAAAATTAAAAACAAAAAAGCAAAAGCACAAAACAAAAACAAAAGCAAAAATACAAAAACAAAAGCAATCACGTTTGTTCCGCTTCTCCGATTTTCTTGAAATTTTTACCACAGACGCGGTATGGTCTGGAAGGAATGATAGGCTATATATGGGAGGGTTTGGACAAAGAGGCGTGGCACCTCCCATACAACGTAAACTTTCAATACGAACAAAAAACTCATATATAAAAAAAAATTTAAAAGCAAAAAATTAAAAGCACAAAACAAAACCAAATCAAAAATACAAAAACAAAACCAATCACATAAAACCACAATCCAAACTAAATGAAAAAGAAAAACAAACTCACCACACTAAAACTAACGAAACTAAAACTCGCCACACTAAAATTCACCCTTAAATTCACCACACTAAAACACACCACACTAAAACTCACCACACTAAAATTCACCACACTAAAACTCAACACACTTACACTCACCACACCAAAACTCACGACACTAAAACTCACCACACTAAATCTCACCACACTAAAACTCACCACACTAAAACTCACCACACAAAAACTCACCACACTAAAACTCACCACACTAAAACTCGCCACACTAAAACTCACTACACTAAAACTCACCACACAAAAATTGAACACATTCAAATTCACCACACTAAAACCCACCACACTAAAATTTCACCACACTAAAACTCACCACACTAAAATTCACCACACTAAAACTCACCGCACTAAAATTCTCCACACTAAAACTCACCACACTAAAACTCACCACACTAAAACTCACTACACTATATTTCACCACATTAAAATTCACCACACTAAAACTCACTACATTAAAACTCACTACACTCAAATTTCGCCTCACTAAAACTCACCGCACTAAAATTTAACACACTAAAACCCACCACACTATAATTAACCACACTAAAACTCACCACACTAAAATTCACTACAGTGATACTCACCACAATAAAATTCACCCTAAAATTCACCACATTAAAACTCGCCACACTAAAACACGCCACACTAAAACACGTCACATTAAAATTCACCACACTAAAACCCACCACACTAAAACTCACCACACTAAAAATCACCACACTTAAACTCACCACACTAAAATTCACCACACTTAAACTCACCACACTAAAACTCACCACACTAAAACTAACCACACTAAATCTCACCACAATTAAACTCACCACTCCAAAATTCACCACACCTAAACTCACCACACCGAAACTCACCACATTAAAACCCACCACACTAAAACTTCTACTGGGAAAAACTCAACGGGGAAGAATTCTACGGGAAAGAATTCTGCCGGGATGAATTCTACGTGGATAATTCTACGGGAAAGCGTTCTATGTGGATTTTACGGTGAAGATTTCTACTGGGAATAATGCTGCGGAGAAGCGCAGTCTGAGAAAGAATTGTCTTTGAGAAAAGTTGTTTTGGCGGAGAATTATTATTTGGTTACCACATTTATAAAACCAATAAAAAAACTTCAACAGCTAAGCGCGGGCCCCTCATATAAATAAAAAAATGTTTTTTATATAAATAAAATCGCTCCATATCTTTGAATTCAGAAAATCTTGGCACGAGTCGTGCACGGGTCCAGCTAGTATACAATATATTTAATGTACAATATATTCTATATATATATATATATTGAGATAAAAAAAAATTATATGAAATAAAAAAAAAAAAGTTATATGAAATATTTTTTTTTTAATTTTGCGCGTTGAAGGGGTATTGAGTCCGCCGCATTAAGTCCATCCGCATATAAGACGACGATCTTACCCATTGTTCTAAGGACATAATACACTAGAATTAATCTAAAGCTAGTGTTACACTAAATAACTGTGTTTCAAATTAGTTAAACACTTACAAACAACATTTAATTTCAATGTTTTTGCATACATAAACAACTATACATTACATGACACTACGTAATAGTTCAAATAATGTACTATACTTTAATTCAAGTAATTTAAATATCTTAAGATCAATCCTTTTCTTGTGACGAATACATAAACATAAACCATTATATAATTTACGAAAATAATATCAAGTTTATATAAGTTAGTACCACACCACACATTTGGAAGAGTTTAAAAACAAAATTAAATTACTTGTTTGTAAAATCTTTATGTAAATTTAAAAAATTCGAGTGCACAAAAAATTGTTATTTAGAATGACCAACAGTGCTGGATACTCAGAAGACGCATAGATAATCGGTGGGGTTTTGGGACTTTAATGGGGACATGTGGAAGGAGCTCTGGGTGTTATCAACAAGAAGAAGAAGTGAAGCAGAGGTCCAGCAGATTCAAATAAAGTAAAGAAAAACGAAGAAATGAAGCAGAGTGGCAGCATATTTAAAGACGTAGAAGGATGCACTAGGAGCAAACTTGTTGTTATACCAAGCACAAGTAGATTGCAGTGATTGAATTTTAATCATAAAACTACAACTGCCAGAAACAAGATGCAGAAAACAATATTCAACATTGATCTTGAAAATGTATATAAAAAGTCAAATTATTATGTCTTCCATCGCACATAGAGAAGGAGCGATGCAGTAACGAGTTTCTGATATCAACAATTCAGAAAACTGTAAGCTACATAAATTGACATGAGCACCAAGATGTTTTCAAAATGTTTGACAAGATCGCAGAAAAGAACACTCATCTCGACCGAATCGTCAACCAAGTCAACGGGACCAAAACTCTCTCGACCGACTAAGAGTCCAGCGTATCAACATGACGACGTCTAATGGAGATAACACCATTAGCAAATTCCACAAGAACCATCGAAGCCCAACAGATCCAACACACTACATACAACGAAACATTGAAGATTAACAAGGCAAATCCGACCCAACAGACAGAAGAGCCAGAGGAGAAATATGGTCCAACAGTAGGGCATACAAAAGTCACTCATGTAAATATTTACAACTCTCTAACCCAAATATAAAATCAATATATTCATTTTAAAATACCAACAAACACACACACTCAATACACATACACAAGTTTATCATATATATATATATATATATATATATATATATATATATATATATATATATATATATATATATATATTATTATCATTATTATTATTGAAACCCATTGAATTATTCAAACATATTTTTATAGATAACTTTAAAAAAAAATAAAATATTATATTTATTATCACCATGTTAAAATAAACATATTATTTTATAATATTATTAATCTTAATATTAACTCTAAGAAAACATCATTTCTATATTTTCAACAATATATTTAAGACATTTTGTAAAAAATTATCATTAATGTTGTGAATTAGCGCATACATTTTTCTTTTCTTTATGGTTCTTCACTTTTCATTCAGTTTTGGATGTTTATGTACATATGTTGAGCGCATCATGTTTTTATATCATGTTGTACAGCAACATGTTCATAGCATTGTCCCAACGCTTCACGTTGGCAACAATGATAATAATTTGGCAAGCGCTAAAGCTTTGCTTAGACCACACCTCTTTCAGGTTAACAGAATTCGGCAAAGCGCTAAAGCTTTACTTAGACCACACCTCTTTCAAGAGGCTCTCAATACAATTTTCTATTGCATAATTGTGGGTCTATGTTAAAATAAGCAAAGCAGCGATTGCCAACAATTCTGATATTTCGCAATTGGTGTCTGCCAAAAACTGCAAGTCGGACTATCTTCAAAAGTTACGTACACCAAAATTGAGTGAAAGTGAAAACTCACTAGAACATAGTGAGAATAGAATTTAAGAAAAGCTTGCAACGAAGGTATTGTTAATACCTTTCGTTGCAATTTAAAAGATTGTCGTTTAGTTAGCCTCAAGTGGAGGTAGTGAATTTAATAAAAGTGTTGAAACAATAATAAGTGTTAAAACAAGAAAAGTGTTCTTTAATTAAATAAATGTAAAATAAATTCAACACTAAAATATACAACATTTGGCGCAGCTGGTAGGATAGAATTTAAGAAAAGCTTTGAACGAAGGTATTGTTAATACCGTTCGTTGCAATTTAAAAGATTGTTGTATCACAGCCGTTAAGAACAAGAATTCCTTTAGTTTTGTTGCACAAACAGGGAATTCAGCCAGGAGTATATTTGGGAGAGAGTTTAACAAACGTTAGAAGAAAGAGATTATATGCATCAATTTAAATGCCACCGATAAGGAGGTAACCATTGATAGCAATTTCAAGCCACAATTTTCAAATTTTAACAAATATAAAGAAGCAACAAAGACGAGTTCTACATTAAATACAAATATAAAAAATAGAATTGATAGATTATTAGGGAATGTAAAGATCGACGAATCATTGAATAAAGAAGAAGTTTCATCTTTGCAAAATATTTGCTTGTCATATTATGACGTTTTTCATTTGGTAGGGGATGAATTAACATTCACTCCGATATTAAAGCATGAAATACCCACACAATGGAATCAGCCACCAATAAATCCTCATATGCCTAGAAATGAGATTAATAGACAAGTATCAAAGATGTTAGACGATGGAATTATTTCACCAAGCATGTCACCTTGGAATTCCCCATTATTATTGGTACCTAAAAAGGGCGATAAAAATGGCAATAAGAAATGGAGACTGGTTATAGATTTCCGAAAATTAAATGACGTCACCATCAAACAGGTGTTTCCGATACCACGAATAGATGAGATTTTAGACCAGTTAGGTCATAATCGGTATTTTTGAACACTAGATTTAGCAAGTGGTTACCATCAGGTTCTAGTTGAAGAAAGTGACAAAGAAAAAACTGATTTCAGTACAGGACTTGGTCATTTCGAATTTAACTGAATGCCATTCGGTCTAACGGGGGCACCTGCCACTATTCAAAGGATAATGAACCACATACTAACAGGTTTACAGGGTATTGACTGATTCGTTTATTTAGATGACATAGTGGTTTATGGAAATAATTTAGTAGAACACGAGCATAGGCTATGCAAGGTTTTGCAAAAGCTGAGAGAACATAATTTGAAATTAAATACAGAAAAATGTCAGTTTTTGCGGCGCGAGATTATATATTTAGGACACAAGTGTTCTGAGTTAGGTGCCCTACCAGATCCAGCCAAAGTAGAGTGTGTAAAAAATATTCCAGTTCCGAAAAACAGGAAGGAAGTTCAAGTTCAAGCATTTTTAAGCTTAATTAATTATTACAGAAAATTTATAGGAGGTATGGCGAAACTGTCATTACCAATAAACTGATTGCTTAAAAAGGACGCTAAGTTCATATGGAACGACAATTGTCAGAATTCGTTTTTAAAACTTAAAGAGGCAATTATGTCACCACCCATACTAGCGTATCCGGATTTTAACGAACCATTTTTGCTCACGACAGACGCCAGTAACGAAGCAAATGGCGCGGTTCTTTCGCCAGGGGTAGTTGGAAGCGACCGTCCGATCGCGTTTGCCAGTAGGTCTCTTAACGATGTAACGACGATTGTATGGGCAACAAAAAATTTTAGGGCATATCTTTTGGGAAGACCATTTAAAAATTATACAGATCATCAGCCCCTAAAGAGTATAGCAAATTTAAAAGATCAGACATCACGTCTTGCGCGTTTCCGACACAAATTATCGGAATATTCATTACAAACCAGATTCATTACAAAACAGGAAAAAGTAATTTAAACGCTGATGCGCTTAGCCGCATACCGAATAATACTGAAAAAGTGCCCTACCAGATCCAGCCAAAGTAGAGTGTGTAAAAAATATTCCAGTTCCGAAAAACAGGAAGGAAGTTCAAGTTCAAGCATTTTTAAGCTTAATTAATTATTACAGAAAATTTATAGGAGGTATGGCGAAACTGTCATTACCAATAAACTGATTGCTTAAAAAGGACGCTAAGTTCATATGGAACGACAATTGTCAGAATTCGTTTTTAAAACTTAAAGAGGCAATTATGTCACCACCCATACTAGCGTATCCGGATTTTAACGAACCATTTTTGCTCACGACAGACGCCAGTAACGAAGCAAATGGCGCGGTTCTTTCGCCAGGGGTAGTTGGAAGCGACCGTCCGATCGCGTTTGCCAGTAGGTCTCTTAACGATGTAACGACGATTGTATGGGCAACAAAAAATTTTAGGGCATATCTTTTGGGAAGACCATTTAAAAATTATACAGATCATCAGCCCCTAAAGAGTATAGCAAATTTAAAAGATCAGACATCACGTCTTGCGCGTTTCCGACACAAATTATCGGAATATTCATTACAAACCAGATTCATTACAAAACAGGAAAAAGTAATTTAAACGCTGATGCGCTTAGCCGCATACCGAATAATACTGAAAAAGTAGTTGTAGTACAAACACGTTCAAAACCATGAAAAGAGACAAAGAAGACGATGAGAAACAGTCGGAATGCGATCCTGACGGTTTGATAACCAAGGAAAATGACAATATAATAATTCTAACTGAAAATCGGGACATAGAGACGGTAATTAAAGATTTTCACGATTCACCATTAGGTGGTCACCAAGAGGGCGTAAAAACATTTTTAAGAATTCGGCAACAGTAACGATGGAAGGGTATGCAGAAGCAAATAAAGGATTATGTGAAAAAATGTTCAAAATGCCAGGTAAACAAGAGTTCAAGGCTGACGAAGATGCCAATGGTTCTAACTGATACGCTAGTCAGACCCTTTGACAAAGTGTACATGAACCTGGTGGGTATTCTGCCTGAAACCATTTCAGGGAATAAATACATCTTAACGTTTCAGGACGATTTTTCTAAATTTATGTGCTGTGTGGCTATACCCGATGCGGAAGCCAACACCGTAGCAAAAGCATTCTTCAACGAAATAGTTACACGCCACAATATACCCAAAGTATTGGTAACAGACAATGGATCGAACTTCGTTTCCAAACTATTTTCGGATACATGTAAATTGATGGGAATTAAAAAATTACATATAACACCCTACCATCCACAGGCTAATGGGTCATTGGAACGAAGTCATCGTCCACTAGCTGAATATTTACGTAGTTTTGCTAAAGAGGATGGGTCAAACTGGAACCAATGGTTAAATTCTGCAATGCATGTTCATAATAACACGGTGCATACGTAAACGGGTCAAACACCATTCCGTACGTTGTACGGGTTTGACTTCGACATGCCTACGAATTTAAAGCGTAAATGTTCACCTTTATATAACGCAGAAGACTACAATAGTGTACTAAAGTACCAAATACAGCGCTCACACGAGATCTTCAGGCAAAATCAATGTAGGGCCAAGGAGGTGTTGAAAAAAACAATACGACAAGAACCTCAACCCTATGCAATTCAAACCACACGACATGGTTTTAATGAAAAACCAAACTAGGAAGAATAAGTTCTCTCCAATTTGGAAGGGATCCTACGTGGTCGTAGAGGGAAGTGTGCCCGTGACCACGACGATATTGATCAAAAACAAAGATAAGAAAATTCACAATAATTTGTTAAAGGCATATCACAAATAGTGTATGCCGTCAAAACTAAAAATATTATAATATTACCCTGGGTTAGAACCCATAAAAGTAACAATATAAAACCAATTAGCTTTGCGTTGACAATTGAACTAGTAGATTGCAACGTTATGGAAACATTATGCAACATATAGAAAAAATAAATCTAACCATAAGATATAGAGTAATCATTAAATAAAACATTAAATAACTCGTCATTTAGAGGAAGAAATAAATATACATAGTTTAGGAAAACAGTAAGTAACAAACAAAAAAAATATATATATAATAATAAAAACATAAAAACAATGGACATATTAAAAACCGACACAAATTATCGGAATATTCATTACAAACCAGATTCATTACAAAACAGGAAAAAGTAATTTAAACGCTGATGCGCTTAGCCGCATACCGAATAATACTGAAAAAGTAGTTGTAGTACAAACACGTTCAAAACCATGAAAAGAGACAAGGAAGACGATGAGAAACAGTCGGAATGCGATCCTGACGGTTTGATAACCAAGGAAAATGACAATATAATAATTCTAACTGAAAATCGGGACATAGAGACGGTAATTAAAGATTTTCACGATTCACCATTAGGTGGTCACCAAGAGGGCGTAAAAACATTTTTAAGAATTCGGCAACAGTAACGATGGAAGGGTATGCAGAAGCACATAAAGGATTATGTGAAAAAATGTTCAAAATGCCAGGTAAACAAGAGTTCAAGGCTGACGAAGATGCCAATGGTTCTAACTGATACGCTAGTCAGACCCTTTGACAAAGTGTACATGAACCTGGTGGGTATTCTGCCTGAAACCATTTCAGGGAATAAATACATCTTAACGTTTCAGGACGATTTTTCTAAATTTATGTGCTGTGTGGCTATACCCGATGCGGAAGCCAACACCGTAGCAAAAGCATTCTTCAACGAAATAGTTACACGCCACAATATACCCAAAGTATTGGTAACAGACAATGGATCGAACTTCGTTTCCAAACTATTTTCGGATACATGTAAATTGATGGGAATTAAAAAATTACATATAACACCCTACCATCCACAGGCTAATGGGTCATTGGAACGAAGTCATCGTCCACTAGCTGAATATTTACGTAGTTTTGCTAAAGAGGATGGGTCAAACTGGAACCAATGGTTAAATTCTGCAATGCATGTTCATAATAACACGGTGCATACGTAAACGGGTCAAACACCATTCCGTACGTTGTACGGGTTTGACTTCGACATGCCTACGAATTTAAAGCGTAAATGTTCACCTTTATATAACGCAGAAGACTACAATAGGGTACTAAAGTACCAAATACAGCGCTCACACGAGATCTTCAGGCAAAATCAATGTAGGGCCAAGGAGGTGTTGAAAAAAACAATACGACAAGAACCTCAACCCTATGCAATTCAAACCACACGACATGGTTTTAATGAAAAACCAAACTAGGAAGAATAAGTTCTCTCCAATTTGGAAGGGATCCTACGTGGTCGTAGAGGGAAGTGTGCCCGTGACCACGACGATATTGATCAAAAACAAAGATAAGAAAATTCACAATAATTTGTTAAAGGCATATCACAAATAGTGTATGCCGTCAAAACTAAAAATATTATAATATTACCCTGGGTTAGAACCCATAAAAGTAACAATATAAAACCAATTAGCTTTGCGTTGACAATTGAACTAGTAGATTGCAACGTTATGGAAACATTATGCAACATATAGAAAAAATAAATCTAACCATAAGATATAGAGTAATCATTAAATAAAACATTAAATAACTCGTCATTTAGAGGAAGAAATAAATATACATAGTTTAGGAAAACAGTAAGTAACAAACAAAAAAAATATATATATAATAATAAAAACATAAAAACAATGGACATATTAAAAACAATAATTTAGTAATAAAAAAAAAATATATATAACTATTTTAAGAAAAGAACTTATAATTTTAAAGTTAGTTAATGATCAATTGAGGAAAGAAATAATTTAAGCACATGCAACCAATTGCATTAATTTAAATTTAAATCAATGCTAGTCATGAAATTGTCGAATTCAATACAGATAATGCAAAACCAACAATTGCATTACCGACCTATATTAATAGCGCAAGCTATCAAACCTTGAAAAGGGTCATTCCCCCAAGTGTTTCATGCTGAAGCACATATGCAATTTGTACGAACGTATGTATATCATACACTAAGCAAGCGTTAATAGCTGACATATAAATGCAGATCTTGCAGTTTTATTTGATACCATAAACAATGCAAATGAATATAATTCAATTTTACCGTCATGCCAGTAGGAAGTTTCATATAATGTGACTTATATAAGTACACAAAAATAATATAATAAAATATTAAACATGTTTAGAAAATAAATCGCAACTCTAATTATATTTATTTACATGCAGAGAAATTATAGGTACTTTTGTATATTAATATAATTCAATTTGAATAAGTTTGAAAATAACAAATAAATTTTAAATGAATTTTAAGAACTTACTTATAATAATTTAAATTTCTTAAAGAAGAAGAAAAATATCAGTTAGTAATAAAATTAATAAAAGATAGATATATAAATATTTAGTACAGTTAAAATTAAAAAAAATGAACGAAAAAAAAATATATTAGTAGAATAAATAAAATGTAAAAAAACAGGTAATAAATAAAAGCAAAGAATTTAAAATTAAAAAAAGCGATTTATGCATTAAAATATTTAGTGCAGTTAAAATTTAAAAAAAAAAAAGTTTTAATATTGACTCGAAAAAAAAGAGGAAACATATTAGTAAAATAAATAAAATGGAGAAAATATAGGTATTAAATATATTTTTTTTTTTAAAGAATTTTTAAATTTTAAAGAAAAAAAAAAGTGAAAAAAAATATATATAATAAGAAGAGATAAAAAAAAGAAAATTATAAAAAAAAAATAATAAACATGAAAAAAAAATTGGGGAATTAAAATTTAAAAAAAAGAGGGATTTATTAAAAAGAAAAAAAAGAAAACAAAAAAAAATACTATTAACAATTAAATTTTTAAAGAATAAAAAAAGAGATAAAAAAATATATATATGAAAAAAAAAGGGAACTAAAATTAAAAAAAAGGAGAAAATTTTAATTAAAGAAAAAAAAAAGAAGGAGGTATGAAAATTTTAATTAAAGAGAAGAACAAAAAAAAGGAAGAAAATAAGAAGAGAAAAAAAATATAGAGAAAAAAATAAGAGAAAAAAATATATAAATAACAGATATTAACTATTAATTTTTTTTAAAGAAAAAAAAAAGGAAAAAATATATGAAAAAAATAAGGGGATTAAAAATTTAAAAAAAAATGTAATTAATTTATTTTAATTTTTATCTAACATTTTATTTTGTTTTGGAAATTTAAATTTGTATTGGAAATTAAATAAATTTTTAAACTAAATTAACACAGTTAAATAAATTCAACAATTCTTGAGAAAATTTCTAATAATATATATGTATATGCAATATATTGTATGTACATATATATTTATATAAAAAAAAAAATCATATGAAATAAAAAAAAAATGATATGAAATATTTTTTTTTTTAATTTTGGGATTGAGACCGCCGCATATAAGACGACGATCTTAGCCATTGTTCTAAAGACATAATACACTAAAATTACACTAAAGCTAGTGCTACACTAAATAACTGTGTTTCAAATAAGTTAAACACTTACAAACAACATTTAATTTCAATGTTATTGCATACATAAATAACTATATATTACATGACACTAACTTTAGATAAACTAATACCACACTAAATAGTAATAGTTCAAATAATGTACCATACTTTAATTCAAGTAATTTAAATATCTTAAGATCAATCCTTTTCTTGTGACGAATGTACATAAACCATTATAGAGATCTGCACAAGTCCATTTGAAACCAGCTTCAAGACATTCACTTCGTTTTAAAACATTTACTGTCGTCAACTCTATGCTTGAAAATCAAATGAATGTATTGCTCACAACAACAAAGAACCAAGTACTGTCAAAACAAAACACAAGCAAAACAAAACTGAAGTGAAGAGGTCTATGATGATGTGCAATAAATATTTATATACTGATATGAGCTGCTTATGACACCGAGTACTTAGTGCATTTTTCATTTTTTTTTATTATTCTTACTAGAGTAAGGAATAGAGTAGGAATTTTCATTAATATTGAAAGAAAGAAAAAAACAAAAGGTATAAGAAAATTACATAATATTTTATATTATTTTTTTTATTTATCGAAAAACATTTTTTTCATTATTTAATTACTTTTTTTTATACCCTACACTAAGAGTGAAAGGGTATATTCAGTTTGGTACGCCGTTTGTAACACCCAGAAGGAAGCATCTCCGGTATGGAAAAGTATATATATTCTTGATCAGCATGACCTCCTGAGTCGATTTAGCGAAGTCCGTCTGTCTGTCTGTCTGTTGAAATCCCTACTACTTTTAAAATTGAAGAGCTAGATTAATGAAACTTATAACTTATAACTAAGAAACTGAAACTTATAACTACGCTGTATGTGCGAGATCGGTCCATTGTGACCTATGATCCGACCACTTATGTTCAAATACCTCATATAAAATGTACATATAAAGATCAATTTTTATGTATACGTGCTTAGGTAAACTTTTTTGGTCAAATATATATTGACATCATGCTCAAATACATGCTAATAATGTTTTCCGGCGAAAAGACTTGTGGTTCACAAAAAAAAAAAATCGAAATTCGGTACACGTACCCATTTGTAAATATGGGTATCAAATGAATGGAAATTCTTCAGCGATTGAATGTTTGTAGTTATTTTCAGGATTCGTATACCCTGGTGACCTATATATCACTTTGAATGGTAACAACACATATGTGTAGGGTATTTATAGTCAGCTTAGACCGACTATAATTTTGATAATCCTAACTATCATAATTACATCTACTTTAAAATTTCCCATGTGATCTAACCTTCCCAACTGTTTTTTTTTTGTTTATATTGATTTTCGACCAAAGTGTTGTTTTTGTCGTACAACATTTTTTTTACAATTTTTTTTTTTTAAATAATGTTTGTTGTATTTTTTATTAACACATAACTACCAATAACAACATTACTGCCGTCGAACGAGCGTCAGATTTGTTGTTGTTTTCAATGTTCGTCTTCTCACTCGTTACTCGTTGCGCTCACTCGCTGTACCTACTGTATTCGTTGCACGTTAAGCGACAGTGTTGTCTTTTGTTGTGTTTTTCAAAACATTGAATGTTTTGAATGGCTTGATGTTTTGACAGTGCTTGACACCAATGAAACAAATACTGAAGTGAAGTGAAGTGAAGTCGCTAAGAGAGACTTCACCATAATACTGTCGATTGTCATTTGCTCAATGAATTCAAAACTGCAGAGGAAACTTCAAAACCATTTGTGCAGATTTCTAAACCATTATATAATTTACGAAAATTATATTAAGTTTATATAAGTTAGTACCACACCACACATTTGGAAGAATTTAAAAACAAAATTAAATTACTTGTTTGTAAAATCTTCATGTAAATTTAAAAAATCCGAGTGCACAAAAAATTGTAATTTAGAATGACCAACAGCCCTGGATACTCAGAAGACGCATAGATAATCGTTGGGGTCTTGGAACTTTAATGGGGACATGTGGAAGGAGCTCTGGGTGTTATCAACAAGAAGAAGTGAAGCAGAGGTCCAGCAGATTCAAATAAAGTAAAAAAAAACGAAGAAATGAAGCAGAGTGGCAGCATATTTGAAGACGTAGAAGGATGCATTAAGAGCAAACTTGTTGCTATACCAAGCACAAGTAGATTGCAGTGATTGAATTTTAATCATAAAACTACAACTGCCAGAAACAAGATGCAGAAAACAATATTCAACATTGATCTTGAAAGTGTATATAAAAAGTCAAATTACTATGTCTTCCATCACACATAGAGAAGAAGCGATGCAGTAACGATTTTCTGATATCAACAATTCAGAAATCTATAAGCTACATAAAGTGACATGAGCACCAAGATGTTTTCAAAATGTTTGACAAGATCGCAGAAAAGAACACTCATCTCGAACGAATCGTCAACCAAGTCAGAGGGACCAAATCTCTCTTGACCGACTAAGAGTCCAGCGTATCAACATGACGACGTCTAATGGAGATAACACCATTAGCAAATTCCACAAGAACCATCGAAGCCCAACAGATGAACAAGGCAAATCCGACCCAACACTCAGAAGAGCAAGACGAGAAATCTGGTCCAACAGTGGGGCATACAAAAGTCACTCATGTAATTATTTACACCTCTCTAACCCAAATATAAAATCAATATATTCATTTTAAAATACCAACAAACACACACACTTAATACACATGCAAAACACGTATAAGTAAAATAATTTGAACAAGTTAATATTATATATATATATATATATATATATATATATATATATATATATATTATCATTATCATTAAAAGTATGAACAAATATTACACAAGTATAAAACGAAAGATATTAAAAAAAAAAAATACAACAATATATAAAAAAAAAGAGAAGATAAAATATATATAAAAAAAAAAGAAATCTATCAAAAAAAAAAATATATATATATATATTATTATCATTATTATTATTATTGAAATCCATTTAATTATTCAAACATATTTTTATAGATAACTTAAAAAAAAATAACATATTATATTTATTATCACCATGTTAAAATAAACATTTTATTTTATATATTATTAATCTTAATATTAACTCTAAGAAAACATCATTTCTATATTTTCAACAATATATTTAAGACATTTTGAAAAAAAATATCATTAATCCTAATATTAATAATAATTTTTTTTCCATAAGGGGGGAGGAATGTTGTGAATTAGCACATACATTTTTCTTTTCTTTATGGTTCTTCACTATTCATTCAGTTTTGGATGTTTCTGTACATATGTTGAGCGCATCATGTTTTTATATCATGTTGTACTCATGTTGAACAGCAACATGTTCATAGCATTGTCCCAACGCTTCACGTTGGCAACAATGATAATAATTTGGCAAGCGCTAAGGCTTTACTTAGACCACACCTCTTTCAAGAGACTTGCAATACAATTTTCCATTGCATAATTTTGGGTCTATATTAAAATAAGCAAAGCAGCGATTGCCAACAATACTGATATTTTGCAATTGGTGTCAGCCAAAAACTGCAAGTCGGACTTTCTTCAAAAGTCACGTACACCAAAATTGAGTGAAAGTGAAAACTCACTAGAACATAGTGAGAATAGAATTTACGAAAAGCTTGCAACGAAGGTATTGTTAATACCTTTCGTTGCAATTTAAAAGATTGTAGTTTAGTTAGCCTCAAGTGGAGGTGTAAATTTAATAAAAGTGTTGAAACAATAAAAAGTGTTAAAACAATAAAAAGTGTTCTTTAATTTAATAAATGTAAAATAAATTCAACACTAAAATATACAACACGATGTCATAAATACTAGTTTTGTACGAACATGTCCGTTACGAAAAACGTTATCTATACCTCCCGTTCCTTGGTGGAACGCTTGTCTTGAAACCTTGCGCAAGGATTCCAGATAGCTTCTAAATAGGGCCCTAAGGAGCAATTTAGACTCTGACTGGTTTCTTTATCGAGCTAAGCAGAAAGAGTATAAGAAACTAATTCGTAAATCGAAAAGTGTTTCTTATAAAGACTTCTGCAGTAGCATCGAATCCTACAGTGAGACTAGCCAATTGGTCAAGTTTCTTAAAAGAGACCGAATTGCCAGACTGGACTTATTGCGGAGACGGCTCGTATACTGAGTCTAAGACAGAGGCACTCAGTGTCCTAGGTGAGACTCACTTTCCGGGAAATCAAATCCACATCCCAAGTAACCACTTTGTGGCAACTTAAGTGGTAACCACACAGTTGCCACTTATTTGCCACCCAATTGCCAGTCAAAAAGCCCTGAGGCGAGGCTTAGTTGCTACAAATTTTGATCCATTAAAATTTTGGTTCACCTATTTGGAACTTGAACTGTATGTGTGATTAAAAATTAAAATAATAGAGATCCTACGCAGTGCCATTAACGTGAATGTTTGTCCTGTAATAAAAAATATGCATGGCATAATAATTGAAGTCTTTACGAACAGAGTTTTCGACAAACTACAACTCTAATTTGACAAACGGTTCAAGTTATCGGGTTAAAGCTTATATTCTACCCCTCTTATTTTTACGCGCACACAAAAAAAAAGCTATTTGTGAAAATATATTAAAATTGTGATTTTCTTTGTTTTTTAAATTATGCTTTTGCGGATGTATAATTTTGCAACAAAACTTTCAATAAACATATGTAGTGGATGTTATAAATATGTCGTGTATTATAATAAATATTTATTAAATTTTAAAGTTAATTAGCTACATTATATATAAACATGTTCCTATTAGATTCTTCATTCTATACTTGCCACATATATGGAACATAATACATTTAATAATTTGCCACTTTATGCCACCTAATAGCAACAAAGTTAACTCCACCCTTTATTGTATATGTTCCATTATCAGAATGAATGACTTATATATCACAGCATTGCGACTTATTATTGCGTATGTTCCGTACATGTTATTAGTCACCTCTTTGGCACTAAATATTATTAGTTTTCAACACTGGTGTCAGAGATAACTAAGAAGGTACACATATGCCACATTTAGTTTGTGGCAATTGACGAGCCGAGGTTGCTTGGGATAGGGCCACTTTGTAATCCCAGCACTGGGGACAGCAATAACAACTCTAATGTGACAAAACATGACTGGCAGGTTGCCGGATTGGTTGTATACGATGAAGCTATCCAATACGCAGTGGCCTCTTTTGATGGCTTCAAATCACCTAGGCCGGATGCCATCTACCCAGTCATGCTACATGAAGGTATAACCCAATTGCTACCATGCCTAAAGAAGATCTTTAGAGCAAGTGTCGCATGGGCATTCATTCCGACATCCTAGCGTTTAGTTAAAGTAGCCTTCATTCCTAAAGTTGGAAGAGAAGACTATTCCATAGCCAAGAGCTTCGGACCCATTAGTATGATGTCCTTCATACTAAAGTGTCTAGAAAGACTTGTTGACTTGCACATCAGAAAAACATCGTTGTCAAGGTACCCACTATCATCAAGACAACATGTCTACCAACGTGGAAAATCCTGTGAAACAGCATTGCAACATCTGGTTGGCCGGATCGAGCATGCTTTTCAGAGGAAGATGTCATGGGCATATTTGTTGACATCGAGGGTGCTTTTGATAATGCGACTTTTGATGGAATGTGTGACGCAGCTAGAAGGCATGGAATAGATGAAACATTGGTCAAATGGCCAAGGTCAATGCTAATGTTTAGGACCATCACCTCTGAGGTGAATAGAGGTTGTCCTCAAGGAGGCGTTCTCTCCCCCTGCTCTGGTGTATGCTGGTTGACTCTCTGGTCAACGATCTCGATGGACAAGGTGTCTATTCCCAGGCCTATGCAGATGATGTTGCCATTCTTGCCACAGGCTTTTCCCTCAATGAGGTCTGTGTTAAAACACAAAACTCATTGAACCGAATTGACAGCTGGTGTACTGCAAACGGACTTTCCGTCAACCCTCACAAAACAGGGATAGTTCTCTTCACTAGGAAAAGAATAATGACAGGATTATCTCTACCAGTACTTAAGGGTGTCACTATTCCTCTGTCTAACGAAGTAAAATATCTGGGCTTAACTCTAGATTGGACAAAACATGTTGAAAATAAAATGTCGCGAGCATTGAATGCCTTGTGGCAATGCAGAGGAATTTTTGAGAAGAGATGGGGACTATCGCCGAGCAAAACCTTATGGATTTACACGGCAATGATAAGACCAATGATATCATATGCATCGGTAGTCTGGTGGAACAAGCTGTCGCGAAAGTGCGTGACAACTAGGTTTGCCAAGATTCAGAGAACCGTGTGTCTGGATGTTACGGGTGCCTTTCCTCCTATACCTGGTCCTGCACTGAATGCAATCTTAAACCTGTCACCACTTGACATCTTCATCAGAGGCAAAGCCATGAAAGGCTGCTGGAGATAAAAACGAGGTGGTTTAATGTTCCCTGGAATATCTCTGACATTGCACTTGACACTCCATTAGATACCTGTGTACTGGAGGTGCCCTCTGCTGCAAAGATAACAGAAATATAACCAAGACGAAATTTTGAGGTTTGCCAATCTGACATTCAAGACTGGCTAATGCCTGACTGTGAGGCAGGTAGAGGGTCAGACCGGATTTTCACAGATGGCTCCAGAACCGATCAGGGATCTGGTGCTGGAGTGTTTGTGGAACCGGATGACCGCAGACTTCACTTCGCCTTAGGCGATAATGCCTCGGTATTTCAAGCCGAAGTTTATGCTATACTTATGGCTATGGACTACATTGTGGATAATAGATGGCAGAACAGAGCTATATCAGTTTGCAGCGATAGTCAGACTGCTCTTATGGCTTTGAACAATCAGGTCATCACATCCAAAATTGTACGTCAATGCTCAATTGTGTTGGTAAAACTCATGTTGGTGAAACTCATTTGGGTGCCGGGCCATAAAGGAGTTTCGGGCAATGAAACATCTGACGAACTAGCACGCGCTGGATCTGAGGATAATCCATTTGGACCAGAACCTGTGCTTGGACTACATGCATCTACGGGAGAATTCGCCATCAGCTCTTGGGTCGCCTCTGCACACAAGAGCAGATGGCTGAATGAGATGAAATGCAGATTCTCCAAGATCATGACACCGACGATAACCAAAAGATCGACCTCGTTTCTACTTTCCTTAAGTATAAAAGAGTGCAGAAAACTGACGGGACTTCTAACGGGGCACAACGCATGTGAAAAACACATGAACGCAATCGGCGTGGCCGAAAGCGCCCTATGTTCTGCCTCTACGAAGAAACTGGCACCACAGAGCACTATCTTTGCGACTGTCCAGCATTTTCTAGAATTAGAAGGCAGATCTTTGGCACAGACGTGATAGCCTTCTTAGATTCAATAATGAATCTAAGAAGTATCATTAAAAACCAGGGAGCTGTGTCACAGCACAATGGATATAACCCTGTCTGAGTGCTGTGGCTCTATTTTTATCCCGCAAAAAAAAATGTTTTGCTTGCATTAATCGCCAAGCCATTATAATGTGAACATTTCGCGATTGTCTCAATTTCTTGTTGCATTATTTTTTTTTCGTTTTCAATGTATTTGTGCGCTACGACAATCAATGTTTTTTAGGGTGTGATTTTCAGCGTTAGTTCGTCTTCGTAGCTGCCATTTACGAGAAGTGCCTGTCGTCCTCACTCCCATCTTTTGGTAAAATACCCGTGATATTTACAAACATCATAATCGCCGCTGCTTTTTTAAATTTATTAAAATTATTAAAATTTCAATTGTCATACCATATACAGACATTCACATGAAAGGTTTGTTTATTAAATAGAGAGTGGGTTTTGACTAACGCTCACTAATTTATTACTTCAATAAAAAAAAACAAAGTCCCTAGCGAAGAACGGATACTTTTAAATATAATTTCAAACAACCCCTGGAACAAACTAAGTAAACAAAGGGACTTCAATACAGGTTTTATTTGTATATATTTGTAATTAAATACTGACTTTTTAGAAAACTGTTTTTTTACAAAAATGGGCGTCAAAAAAATAAAAAGTGGCATTTTACTCCCTTTTCTATAAATGGTCGGCCTTCAATGCACCCATGGCCCCAATACACGACTTGCTCATACGACTTGCCATACTGAGTTCAAATATGAGGTGGTTATGACTACGGCCGGTTTATGTGTATCATTTGTATTTTGTACAAATGATCACCGTAAATATATATAATGTTAAATAAAAATGTTGTAGTTGATCAAAAAATAGAAAAATCGCAAATCATTAAAAATTATACTTTTTTATCCTGCGAAGTATTCGACTCACTCACGCAAAATTTGTACAGGGCAATCATTAGCCCCGTTGCACAGTGGTTTGTTTTGGCATTTTACTGTTTTAAATATGGTACAGGTCGTATTTCTTAACGGATTTGTATGATTCTTTCAGCTAAAAAATCACAAATATGTTTGAAAGAGAACAGTCAAATACCGATTTTTAAATTTTGGTTTAGGTAAAAAAAAAATACCGCCATATTTTATAAATTGACCCATTTTTATTGTTTTTTGATATTCTTCGGAAGTTATAGACCAGTTTGATCCAAATATTGACAGCAAATAGTTAGGTTAGGGTAAAAAGTTTCTTACTTACTTACTTGGCCATTACAACTCATGGTGGGTCTCGGCCGCAGCAATTACGCCTCGCCAGTCGCTTCTGAATTGGTCGCGCTGGCGCTAGTTTTGCACTCCAAGTGTTGTCAGGTTGTCTCGCTCTTGATCGCTGAACCGGAAACTCGGACGCCCTTTCCTACGTTGACCACCACTGGGTACACAATTAAATACCTTTTTTGGCTTTCATCCATACGCTCGACAGCGTAGGCGCTGGATCTTAGTGCGCCTGACTATGTCAATGTCGGCGTAGAGCTCATACAGCTCGTCGTTCTATCTGATTCTGTACTCGTTTTCAACGCATATCGGTCTGTAGATTTTCCGAAGAATCTTTCTCTTGAACGCCCCTAAAGCTCGCTCATCGGTGTTGGCAAGCGTCCATGCCTCAGCGTCATAGAGGAGGACTGGCATGATGAGCGACTTATAGAGCGTAATTTTCCTTCCTAGAAGTCCTTCAGAAATTCTAAGTTGTGGTTTTCAATAGTTAACCAGTGGGGAAGGTTAGATTACATGGGAAATTTAAAATTTGAACTTATTCAGCCTTATCGTGAATAAAATACCTCAGGGAAGTTTTACCCTTGGTGAAAAATAAGTATCGTGAACAATATTCGAAAAGGGAAAAAATGTTTCCCTAAAAAAACTACGTATCATGAACAATATTTTGGAGGAAAAATTACCCCTGTTTCGCCGAAAAAATTCCGTCACTTTTTCATAGGGGAAAAGAATTAATTAAAAACAAAACACACTTTAATTAACTACACTTTTTTTATAATATGTTAACAAATATCTATGGATAACACCAAAATTATTTAAATAAAAGTTATTTACATATTTGTGCTCAAATAAATTACAGATATATTCAACCACTGCAAAAACTTCACCGGCTGGGGAATATCTTCATTTTTTTTTAACTCTTGAAAAATGAACGCAATCTAATCACAACATTTTCTTAAATGAAAAACTACAATTAAGAGTCATTTTATATACTTTTAATTGAAATTTTACGTCATTTTAACTTCAATATTTATTTTCACAACACAACGCAATTTTATCCAACAACACTGTTTGACATTTGGCAAAACAGCTGATTTAGCGTTCAGTTCTAATTGCAAATTAAATTTTATTGAGTTAAAAAAATGTGAAATGTGTGCATAAAAGTATAGTTAACTGCAAATAATAAAGATCTGTATACATATTTTATATCTGAACTATTATTTTACAACTTTATTATCTGAAATGATAAAAATAACCAAAAAAAAAGGCATTAAAAAAATCTGGCCATATTATAAACCTGCATTCGAATTTCAAACAAAATTCCGGAGGAACTGCTGTTCCTGGGAGATAGAAATTTTACCTGGGAACAAAAAATTCCGAGGGAATAGAATATTCCCCAAGTCTTCACGATAAAGCTGATTATGATAGTTAGAATTATCAAAATTATAGTCGGTCTAAGCCGACTATAAATACCCTACACATATGTGTGGTTAACATTCAAACTGGAATATTGGTCACCAGGGTATACGAATCCTGAAAATAATTACAAAATTTCAATCGCTGAAGAATCTCCCTTCATTTGATACCCATTCGGTACACCTGTTTAAAAACAGGTGTACCGAATTTTGATAATTTTTTTGGGAACCACAAGTCGTATCGGCGGAAAACATTATTTTCGTGTATTTGCATGACTTCAATATATATTTGATCAAAAAAGTTTATCTAAGCATCTAAGTAAAATTGATCTGTAGATGTAAATTTAATATAAATGGAAGATGGAGGTCACAATGGACCGATCTGCCGATTCGCACATAAGTATATAAGTAATCTAAATTATGAGTTTCATTTATCCAACTCTTCAATTGTTTATGTAGTAGGGATTTCAACAGACAGACAGACAGACGGACAGTCAGACGGACATTGCTAAATCGACTCAGGAGGTCATGCTGATCAAGAATATATATACTTTCCATACCGGAGATGCTTCCTTCTGGGTGTTACAAACGGCGTACCAAAATGAATATACCCTTTCACTCTTACTGTAGAGTATATATATATATATATATATATATATATATATATATATATATATATATATATATATATATATATATATATATATATATATATATATATATATATATATATATATATATATATATATATATATATATAAGAAAAAAAACTATAAATTTAATTAAATATATCTAAATAAGTATTAACCTTGTCACCATAAAACTTTTACCAAATATATACTAATTTTATGTACTTATGCTATATTAAATCATTTTCCAGAATATATACACTATAAAGTGAAATATAACGGTTTTAATCCAAGTCGCTTAAAAAAATGAGTATTTAAAAAAAAAAATCTGTCCTGCAAATTTTTACTTTTTAAATTTTTCTTGGCAATTTACTTGGTTAAAACTATGTTTCGAAACACAGAAAATGCTAATCAAATCTAAATACAACGTATGTTCACAACACTAGTCTTCATTCTATAACTTATCGACTGACGAAGTTGGCAACGTTGTGCAGCATTTTCTATCTACACCATCTTTTGCCATCGTTTGAACATATTGATGTTTAAAAACAAACAAAAATAAAATGGATTTAAATAAGTGTATTCTTGCAACATTCTTCTTGTATACGAAGTTGGCACTAGTTGAGCAGAATTTTCTACCTACGTCTCTTTTGACGTCGTTTGAAGTATGTATAGGGTCATTTAAAAGATACTGATGTTCGAAAAGAAATAAAAAATAAATTCTTGTATATAAAGTTGACACTCGTTGATCGGCATTGTCTGCGTACGTGTCTTTTGTTGTTCGTTGAGAAAACGTGTTCGCGTCGGAAATAATTTTGTTATTTGTAAATTAAATAAATATATAAATTGTGTCATAAAAAACAAAAAAGAAATTGGATTTAAATAAGTGTATTCTTGCAACATTCTTCTTGTATACGAAGTTGGCACTCATTGAGTAGAATTTTCTACCTTTGTCGTCGTTTGAAGTATGTATAGGGTCATTTTAAACATACTGATGTTTTAAAACAGACAAAAAATGAATTCTTATATATAAAGTTGAAACTCGTTGATCGATATTCAGGTCGTTCAAAATCATGTTTTAATTTGAACATATTTATGTTTCTGTTCAAATATTTATTTTGTTTGGATGTAGTAATTATTATGTTTCCATTAGAACATACACCATTTTAAGGGGCAACATTAAAATGTTTCCGTGATATTATAATGTAAGTCAGAGCTCATTATAACACTGTTAAAGCCTCAAAACAACCCTGTTTACAAATGATTTATCAGTCAATTATATATTATGTTTACATAAAATTCCAAACATACATGTTAATGCCTGCAAAATTATGTTTGGGAGAGCCCTTTTTTTTGCAGCGTGTATGTTTCGAAACACAGAAAATGCTAATCAAATCTAAATATAACGTATGTTCGCCACGCTCATCTTAATTCGATAATTTATCGACTGACAAAGTTGGCAACGTTGTGCAGCATTTCTTACCTACGTCATCTTTTGAATATATTGATGTTTTAAAACAAACAAAAAAGAAATTGGATTTAAATAAATGTATTCTTCCAACATTCTTCTTGTATACGAAGTTGGCACTAGTTGAGCAGAATTTTCTACCTACGTCTCTTTTGACGTCGTTTGAAGTATGTATAGGGTCATTTAAAAGATACTGATGATAGAAATAAACTGATAAAGAAATAAAAAATAAATTCTTGTATATAAAGTTGACACTCGTTGATCGGCATTGTCTGCGTACGTGTCTTTTGTTGTTCGTTGAGAAAACGTGTTTGCGTCGGTAATAATTTTGTTATTTGTAAATTAAATAAATATATAAATTGTGTCATAAAAAACAAAAAGAAATTGGATTTAAATAAGTGTATTCTTGCAACATTCTTCTTGTATACGAAGTTGGCACTCGTTGAGTAGAATTTTCTACCTACGTCTCGTTTGTCGTCGTTTGAAGTATGTATAGGGTCATTTTAAACATAATGATGTTTGAAAACAGACAAAAAATGAATTCTTGTATATAAAGTTGAAACTCGTTGATCGGCATTTTCTGCGTACGTGTTTTTTGTTGTTCGTTGAGAAAACGTGTTCGCGTCGGTAATAATTTTGTTAATTGTAAATTAAATAAATATATAAATTGTGTTATAAAAAGTACTAATAGTAACATAGTATAATATTGTGCAGTATATAATTTCTGAAACTAATGTGAAAAAACCAGAATAAAAATCAGTGTTTCGATTTTCAAACAGAATTTGGCATGTTTTTTTACAAAAGCCTCCGTGAATTCCTTGCTTACGCTATATGCTGTACTGAGATCAACTGTAACTGTACCAAATATAAAGCGAGCCTGGATCGTCTGGTTTAGCGTCTGCTGGTGCAATTGTGCATTCATTGATGCTGTCACTTGTACTTGCAGTTTTAAACCAATTATTTATTTATGCATTTAAAAATTTGTATATGAATTCTATTATTATTATTATTTTCCACTGTGCATGTTTAAAGATTTTTAATAAAAATGAATAAAAAAACAACATTTTTTTTTTATTTCAGCATTTTTTTCCAAAAATATTTAAATATTTTTCTATGCAAACATACTACTTTTTGAACTGAAACAACTTCTATGTTTCACTGGAAACATATTTATATTCAGGTCGTTCAAAATCATGTTTTATTTTGAACATATTTATGTTTCGATTCAAATATTTATTTTGTTTGGATGTAGTAATTATTATGGTTCCATTAGAACATATACCATTTTAAGGGGCAACATTAAAATGTTTCCGTTATATTATAATGTAAGTCAGAGCTCATTACAACGCTGTTCAAGCCTCAATACAAGCCTGTTTACAAATGATTTATCAGTCAATTATATATTATGTTTACATAAAATTCCAAACGTACATGTTCATGCCTGCAATATTATGTTTGTGAGAGCAATTTTTTTTGCAGCGTGCAGTGTTGCCGAATTAGTTAAATATATTTTGTATAATTTTTATCGTTTTTTTTTTGGAAAATTATACTTATACGCAAATCTACGTAATAATTTTTCTTCAGTAACATGTATTTTTGTTATATTTTTTAATAGATAACATTACTGAGTATCTATCAAAAAATATAACAAAAATACATGTTACTGAAGAAAAATTATTACGGAGATTTGCGTATAAGTATAATTTTCCAAAAAAAAAGCCAAATTTCGACTTTTTATTTTATATATACTAAAACACTGGAGATATTTAAAAACGGTTTTCTGTTTATGCTTTATGTGTTAATTGTTTATAAATGTTCCATACAAAACAATTTTTATGATAAAATGTACAATCTATGTATAAATATGTAGTCTTCAAAAATTTAAAATAAAATGCGTGTTCATGTCTCTTTCTTTAAAAATTAACAAGAAATTTTATTAACTGAGCACATTTTCTTTAGATAATTTTGTAAGCTTTTCATAAACAAACGATTTTTAAAATCGGATAACTTTGGTTTTTTTACAATTTTTTAAAGATTTTTCATAAAAAATATCTCAATTTTACTGTTTTTTTCTCCATAAAAGATTTTTTTGACTCTATTTTTTTTCATTGAATAGTAAATTAAATCGCCTACCATGTTGCTCCACTCAATTTATGTCATATGCATCCAACATTTACCCACACTCTCTCAAACACAGACAATATTTCGCAACAATTGCAAGAAAAAATATTCTCAAATTTGTGATCAATTTTTAAAATTATTTTGAAAACCATCTACATATATATATATATATATATATATATATATATATATATATATATATATATATCTATATATATATTTTTTTTTTTTTTTTTATAAAAAAATTGTAAATGCATAAATTAATAATTGAATTATATGAACATAGCGTTGGCAAGGAATTCGCTGAGCCTGTTGTAAAAAAAACCATGCCGAATTCTGTTTGAAAATAGAAGCACTGAATGGAGCAAATGGAGTAGAGCACAAACTGTCAAAATTTGTGATTCGTGTTTTTTTAATTGGTCGGAGCAGTCAGTGCTTTAAATTCGTGTTTTTTTATTACCACGGAGCGTTCGCTAAACGTGCACTGAATTAATTATTGGAGCAGACCGAGCACAAGCAAAATACATTCCTGCCATTTCCTTTTTTCTGGT
The DNA here is from genome assembly GCA_951804985.1 of Dryomyza anilis. NCBI lineage: Eukaryota > Metazoa > Arthropoda > Insecta > Diptera > Dryomyzidae > Dryomyza > Dryomyza anilis. The sequence goes on along the minus strand of OX638135.1, from coordinate 76,363,935 downwards.
GAAATGTCAGATTTTATTTAACAAAACTGAAACAAAAAGTGAAATATATTAATACATGGATCAATTTGACAAAATAAAAGTTGAAAATAAGATGGAAAGTACGTTAAGTAGTTAGAGACTGATAATTAGTGTTTAATACTTTAACTTTTTCAGAATTTAAGTGGTGCAAAGAGGAAACGCTGCATTTAATTTCTCTTATTAAAGAAAATTATTGTCGTTTGGAAACAGGCGTCAACAAAAATGCTTTCCAAGACATAGCCAAAGCGATAAATGAAAAGTATGGCACGGATTTGTCTTCCGAACAAATAGACAGTAAATGGAAAGGTCTGAAGAGGCATAAAAGAAAATTAAAGATGCGAATAGTCAGACCGTCCAGTCAAGAAGAAATTGGGAATTTTTCGAAGCAATGAACGATATTCTGTTTCATGCGCATGAAATTAACCCTCCGGCAACAATGTCGAGTGAAGGTGTGGATGTCACTGTTGCGGAAATCGACGATGGAATAGTTGAACATACTTTTATGACAAATTTAAAAAAAAACACAAAAGGCATGTGGACGAAACGGAAGCAGCTAGAGAAAGACGTCATCAGGAGCGAATGGAGATGTCCAACAAATTTTTAAATTTGTTTGAAAAAATGGTGGAAAAAATGTAAACATGGATTATCTGTAATAACATAAAAAACTATGAATTTAAATTCAACATTTCATTGAAACAAATTTTTGTTTTTTTTTTGTAATAGTTTTATATAATTTTTATGTTTTTAATAAGTTTAATGAAATAATAAATATTTAAAATAATGAATTCATTAATTTTTCGTGATAATCTATTGAAACAGGCACGATATCTTCCATATCGTCATTTTGAATACATATGTTGTGTAATATACATGATACCATAATGTATTTAACTATTAATACTGGTTTCAGTGAATCAACGTAAAATAATCGTCGAAATCTTCCTTTGAGAAGCCCGAAAGCCCTTTCAATAATGACTCTGCATTTAGAATGCACTCTGTTGAAAATTTTATTTTCGTCTGTTAAGTGTCCATAGTCCTTATATGGAGTTATAAGCCACTGTTGAAGAGGATATGCTGAATCTCCTAACAAATGCTCCTCGGTGGCAATTCGGAATTCACCTAATTATTTTATATTTATTAAAGATTGTAAGAAATTATTGATATTAATGGCTGACCTGAATTAATTTTATCCATAAGACCAGATTTTATCTATAAGACCAGATTTAGATTTGCATCATGAATTGAACCTGATTCACCGGCGTCGCAATATAAAAATTCCATTTCTTCATTGCATATTCCTTGCAGTAAGACAGAATGGAATCCTTTTTCTATTTATGTAGGAATTATGCGATACGATTGGTGAGCGTATAGGTATATGGGAACCGTCTATGCATCCAATGATTCCTGCAGTTAAATATGATTACATAAAGCACGTCGCACAAAAATTTAAATCTTACCGCGAAATCGTTTTTTTCTTGCATAATAAGTAGATGTTTTCGAAACTTCTTCCGCAGTCGGCCACTTTATAAATTTGCTATTTCTATTTTCTTGTAATATACAGTCGCAAATTTTTGACGCAACTCTCCAAACTGTTGAAATAGAAACACCAAATCTATCCGCAATGGATCTATAGAAGAAACGGTTTAAATTATAATAGAAACAAACTAAAAGAAATATTTAGACCTTAAAGTACCATAAAGTAATCATTAACTGCTTTTCGATTAAAATGGAAATGCGTCCAGGACCATATTCACAATTTGTGAATGATATTAGTTTTTGGCACACAATTTCAAAAACAGTGTTCCTTAAATGTTTTGTCAGAAAATCTTGGTACAACTTCTTCGGCATAATACATGTTTTTTTCAATTTTGTTGACATCCTTTACTTCGTCTTCACTTTCACTATCTTCGAACATTAAATTAAACGCTTCTCTGATTATAAATAATTTCTCCATACTACAACAAGAAATTACCAAAAAATTTTAAATTGTAAAATTTGCAAAAGAACATCAAATGTCATTTGAAAACTACTCAAAGTGTTACACAGAAAAAACAGAGTAGCTCGGCATATGCACTGTTCAGTGAAGATTCAGTCTGCACTGGCTACACTGAACGTACTGCACTGAACTAATAAAAAAACGCCTTATAATTAGATTTGATTAGCATTTTCTGTTTGCTTTGAAAGATAGTTATAACCAAGTAAACTGCCAAGAAATAGTATATTCAAATGCAATTAAAATTTTATGTTTGTATTGTAACATATTTATGATAAGTTTGACATATTCTGCTGGGGAATATATAAAATGTTTACACATAGTAATATGTTATTACCAGCTTAACAATAATTTAACTACACTTCATTCGTAATACATGTATGGTGATTTCGTATTATTTTTTAATTACATTCAAACATATTCAAACAAATCTTTTCTATCCAACATTTTTTTCTATTTCAACATTTTTTGGTTGAATGGGAGGTACCACGCCCACTAGTCCAGTTAAGATGAAATTTGGACAAGTTAAATTATATCAACGAAAAACTGTATATCACAAAGTTTCATCACTGTAGATCTATAAATTTCCAATATATGACATTTTTCTTATACGGGAGGTACCAATCAAGAAGAAATTTCGAGAACTGCATTATATTAACGAAAAACATTCTACCATAAAGTTGCATCACTGTAGCTCCCCTAATTCGCCAAATTTGATCATATCAGTTGTATGGGAGGTACCACGCCCATTTTTAAAAAATCTACATCTAAATGTTGATTATTCGTCTGTTTTCCTGGATTGGTTGAATCCTTTAAACAAAAATTTAGAAGCTTTAGTACTCTAATTGATTGTAAAGTAATAAGTGATAGTCAATGTTTATAAAATGTTATCTTTTTAGCAAGGATTGAAACCAAGGATTGAAACCTAAACGAATAACGGTTTCGATTTCGGTTTCGGTTTTTTCCGCGTTTCGGTTACGGTTTCGGTTTTAAGTTTTTATAACCAAACGGTTTCGGTATACCGGTTCCATGTTACGGTTTCGGTTTTGATTTCGGTTTTTGTATAAATTTTCTTTTTTCCATATTTTACAAATAATTTAACATTGTTTATATGGTGCTAAGTTATGTTCAAATTATGATATTGGGGTTAAATGGGAAACGTAACTTAAACAATGTTTGTTGCTATTTTAGTAAAAATATTGTGTTATATGAATTACTTTATTTAATTGATTACGCCAAGAAAAAAATTTAATTTAAAAAATCGTGACCACAAACCAATGAAAAGCAACATTTTGACTTCACCTGAGATATGATCTGAATTGCAAGGAGAAGAATTTTGTACAATTTTCATCCATAAAAGCCAAAGAAATTAAATTTCAACAATTCTGTGAACTGCAATATATGTAAACTAGTGATGATCATTTGCAAGAGCAAGTCAAGAAATGGTAATATTAATCTTTTAAAATATTAATCTTTTAATTTAGTTACTTACTTTCCATATTTTCAATTTCTTCAACATTTTACCAACAAAAAAATTAAACTAATAACATAAAAATTTGAATTATATAAGAATTAACTAATAAAAAATAATTGTATAAATTAAATGATGTTGACGAGACAATTCAAAATCTCAAGGCCATAATAAAATGAACGAAAAGTCACCAAATACATTTTCAAAATGCTAAATATTTTTTTACAAACTTCTTTATGTATCTGTCAATTGATAAGAAAATGTAAATCTATTAGTTGATATTTCAACTTTAAAAATGCATCAATTACTTTTTATAATATATATAATGTGTTTGGTGACTTCGTTCTACAATACAATAAATATAAGGAGTATTTCGTATAGGCATATATCTGTTTTCGTCACAGATTAAAAAAACCGTATGCTACACATACCGTATGCTACACATATGCTACACAGAGAACTCAAATAATATCTTGCATAGTAACATTTTTCTTTGCGAACACCATGCGAACACAAACTCAAACGCTACAAAGCGAATACTAACAGAAAGAAGAGAATATCACAATAACGATTACGATTCTTATACACACACTTTCACAACGACAACTCTTCGTTGCTATCCTGTATCATCGCATGGCAACAAACAGCCGCATGACAACAGACAGACGCATGACAACGGACAGACGCATGACAACGGACAGACGCATGGCACCACGCTACATGTATGTATCTAGTACAGCTCTCTAGTTGGCAACAACAACGAGCTCTCTTTGTGGTACAAAAAATTTCCCGCCAAAAATTCTATCAACAGCTTGCATGCTGCTTTATTCGAATTTTTGTTGTTATTGCACTTTCAAACGAATCTGCGGATTTGTGAAAAAAGAAAAACACAAAAAGCAATATATCAGCTAAATATATCACACTGTAAAATGTTCATATGTTATTTTTTATTACTTCATGATTTTACAATTAACAAAAAAATTATATATAAAAGTAAAACAAAAATAATAATGTGCATAGCACAGTGCATATGCACAATCGATGTACGAACTAGCGTAGCGAAGAAAAGAGAAAAAACATTGTTTTGTCTGTTTTATCTTTTTGAATCGACTTTTGAAGCACTTTTAAAGCTATTTACCGCTTCAAAAGTGCTTCTCAGGCCTTATTTTTAAGATGCTTATATTCTTTAGAATTGACAAAAACAAAAAAACACTCATCTTCATTAATGATCACGTTCATAAATATTTTGCACGCTTTCCATTGTTACTTATTTTGTATATCATTATTACCTTAAAAACATAATAAATACATTAAAATCATAAAAAAACGCAAGTCTTCCTTTTCTTGCAGTCTTAGTCTTGCACTTGCTCTTATTCTTTTTTTTTGCAAAATCTCGATCTTGTTCTCGTTTTTGTTCTTGCAAAAAAAATGCAAGAACAAGAAATTTTTAATCTTCACTAATGTAAACAAATATCTGCCTATACTTGAAATGTTTAAACTTGTCGAACTTGCACTTCATTTTTCGAATTTCCTTAAATAGTTACTGAGATGTTAATAATTTGAAACTTTTTTTTACATTTTTCTTGCATTACCATTGTTTTGTTTATGTCCAAAATTGAGCTGTTTTGAAACATCAGTCAAAAATCCATTAGAAGACTTATAAATGGTATTCTATTGAATAGATTCTTTAAAAGAATTAAAAAAATATTCAAATGAACTTTTCAAAACTTGTTCCACTGGGGTAACCCAAGCTCCCCTATATATTTTACTAATAAAATAAAGAAAAAACCAATATTATTAAAATTATTAAATAAAAATTTTGCTTGGAGTTGCTGGTGTTTTGTTGTTAATTCGATTAATGAAACAAAAACAAATTTTAGACCAAATACTGTTGTTTTGGAAATATCGTTTCTCAAAAAACAACATGTGAATTTTTGTACAACCAAAAATGTTTATTTTGGGAACTCCAAATTTTAATTAATGACATTTTACTTAAGATCTTCTATATATAATAAAATATGTTTTTCTGTTTCTTTTTATACTTTTTTAAAAACCGTTTTAAACCGGTATAAAACCGAAACCGTTTATATCGGTTTTGGATATCGGTTTATTTCTGATTTTCGTATAACGGTTTCGGTTACCGTTTCGGTTTTAAAAATGAAACGGTTTTAAATGGATATCGGTTTCGGTTACGGTTTCAATCCTTGATTGAAACCTAAACGAATAACGGTTTCTATTTCGGTTTCGGTTTTTTCCGCGTTTCTGTTTCGATTACGGTTTTAAGTTTTTATAACGAAACGGTTTCGGTATACTGGTTACAAGTTACGGTTTTCATTTCGGTTTTTGTATAAAATTTCTTTTTTCTATATTTTTCTAATAAAGTTAAAAATTTGCTCAAAAAAATGTAAGATTGCTAAAAAGTAAATACTTTTTTATATGACCCATTGTTTACATGGTGCTAAGTTATGTTCAAATTGTGATATTGGGGTAAAGATATTGGGGCAATGTTATTTGTTATTTTAGTAAAAATATTGTGTTATATGAATTATTTAATTGATTTCGCCAAGAAAAAATTTCAATTCAAAATTTCGCGACCACAAACCAATGAAAAGCAACATTTTGACTTCACCTGAGATATGATCTGAATTGCAAAAGAGATCCGCAAATCGAACCGTAAACAAGAGCAACAAGAATACATCGGTAAATATTCTTAAACTTCATAAGAAGAATATTGTACGATTTCCATCCAAAGCCAAAGCAACAAGAATCAATCGGTAAATATTCTTAAACTTCATAACAGCCAAAGAAATTTAATTTCGACAATTCAATGAACTGGAATACCTGGAAACAAATAACTGCCTGTATATTTGAAATGTTCGTAGTGGTCGAACGTTCACTTTATTTTTCGTATTTTCTTAAGTAGTTACTGAGATGTTAATAATTTTAAACTTTTTTTTAATAATGTTTTCTTGCATTACCATTGTTTTTTAATACCTTATTATAATTTTATTTATCCTACATATTTCCGAAATTGAGCTGTTTTAAAAAAACACTCAAAAGTCAATTAAAAGACTAATAAATGGTATTCTATTGAATAGATTCAAAACTTGTCCCATTTTTTCCCAGGCTCCCTTATATATTTAACTAATACAATAAATAAAAACCAATATCATTAAAATTTGAATAATTTTTTAACAAAAAAATTGTACTTGGAGTTGCTGGTGTTTTGTTGTTAATTGGATTTACCGCTATTAGTGATGATCAAAAATGTCTTGTTCTTGCATCTTGTTCTTGAATTTTTTGCAAGAACAAGATCGAGATTTTCTTGCAAGAACAAGAGCAAAATAAGAATTCATGACATTACTAATTATTGAACAGTAATAATGGAAAGCGTTCAAAATATTTATGTACGTGAACATTAATGAAGATGTGTGTTTTTATTATTTTTTTTTTGTTTTTCAAGACTAAAGAATATAAGCATTTTAAAAATAAGGTCTGTGTAGCACTTTTGAAGCGGTGAATAGCTTCAAGAGTCGCTTCAAAAATATATAATAGAAAAAACAATGTTGTTTCTCTGTTCTTCGCTACGCTAGATCGTACATCGATTTTAATAGCTCATCGTGCATTTTCCGTGCAGTAGAATTCTCGGGATGACTTTCGTGTTTGGACCTGCACTTATATATTAATTGATTTGTCTGTGTGCTAATTCAAGCGAAAAACAATGATCTCACTGATTGTGCGAATGCAGTGGCGCATATGTAGTGGTGAAAAAAATGAAAATTTTCTTGTTGACATTTAATTTATCACGTCACTGGGTTGCCACTGAGTAATTTTGTGTAGTGAATTTCGTGTCAAGTTTTTTTAACTTCGAAAACCAACGTTGGTATAACATTCATTTATTCGGCTTGATCATGACATTACATCCACACTGGTTGTAAAGGAAAAATTTGTAATTTAGCTGAGGCTCACTCTAATGTAATTTTATGTGGTAATTTTAATGCAAGGTCAAGGGATTTTGATGATAAGATTTCTAATACCAAAGGCTCCAGACTTGTAAGTATGTTAAATAATTCCTGTTTGTCTTGTCAGAACTCTAATAAATATACATATTTTGCTAATTTAAATGATAATGCTACTGGTAGTATTTTGGATTTTAACTTTTCGAGCTGTCTCTCTATGGCTTTTGAGTGGAATGTGATTAATACCTATTTAGGCAGTAGTCACAATTCACCCATTATATTTGAGTCATCTAATGTTTCTTTGTCTCATAATGGTAAGTTTTTTTCCAAGTCTAAACTGTTAAACAATGTAGCTAATGTTAACCTCACTAACAATTTTACTAGTATTTTTATACCCTACACCTATGAGGTACAGGGTATATTAAGTTTGTGCAGATATTGTAACGCCCTTTAGAAGGCGTGTCCGGTATGGAAAAGTATATATATTCTTGATCAACATAACTACCCGAGTCCGTTTAGCCATTTCCATATGTCTGTCCGTCTGTCTGTCTTGCTGTCTGACCGACTACAGAATAAGTTGAAAAATACATGTCAGAATGCGATGAAATTTCGTTTCAATATGTTTTAGCCAAAAAATGGTTCTGAGTTTGAAAATAACCAAATCGGTAAACGGTCACGCCCACCTCCCCTACAAGTAACTTATATATAACTTTATGGGAACCAATAACTCGAAAAGTATTAGATATATATTTATAAAATTTAAAACATATTGTTAGAATTCGCCTAAAAATATATGTTCCAAAAATGGGCGTGATCCGCCCACATTCAAATTTTTTTAACTATTTACCGATTTTTGTAGTGGAAATTTTGGTCGTAAATTATTAAAAATTTGCCCACCAAATTATACCACTAATATATCCAAGAAGAGTGTAGGGTATTCCATAGTCGGGTCCGACCGACTATAAAAGTCCGCCCCATGTAACCGAACTTACCCATGTGTCCGAACTTTTCCAACTCGTTAATTCTTTTGTTGTTTCTGATCCTAGTATTAGTTAATCTCCGAAATTATGGTGGGACCAAATTTGATTAGTAGGCAAAAATTGAGTAGATTTAATTCATTTGAAAATTTTAATAAGTTTTAAAAAACTGAAATGGAATGTATTAAGCAAAAGAAGAACATCTCAGAAATCTTTTTGAGTGAGGTAATGGAAAAAGAAAAGCTTCGTAGATATAAAAATTACAATATTGGATCGACTTTACTCAAAACTTGAAGCAAATGCTCCGAATTGTCAAAATGTTTCGCATTTCCTTCAATTACAATGCTAAAAACTATTTGCTAATGTTCGAAAAAATAAAATTTTAAATTGGTAGGTATTAATATAAATGTTAAACTTACCATTTACTATAAAAATTCTGAAATATATTAAAAATTTGCTCAAAAAAATGTAAGCTTGCTAAAAAGTCAAAACTGTTCTTTATTAATATGAGATAGAGAATATTTAGAATTCTTAAAGAATCAAATTCCCTCTAACTCAGTTTTAATTGATTATGGGGCTGTTGCAAATTTTGTTTCCATTCCCTTTTCTCTTGTTTTGGCAAATAAAATCAAATGGACAGCTGCTGGTCTAGATGGGGTTAAATATGACGTGTTAAAAGCTTTGTCCTCAAATAGTTTAAATGTTTTGTTGGATGCAATTAATTTTAATTTTTTTTAACATTTGTTTGAATTTAAATTTAACTTTTAATATTGACAAAACGAATGCTATTTATTTTGCAAAGGGTTCAAAAAAGATAATTAATATTTCTATTATTAATATTTTGATTAAATTTTTAGGAAATGACTTTAATACAAGTTTGACTTTTGTTGGCAATTAGTCTCGTATCATTAATGAAATGAGAAATAATGCTAATGCTATTAAAATGATGACAAATGAGCATGGAGTTAATAATTTAGTCGGCGCAGTTTCAGCAAAAATGTAATTGTATTGATGTACATTTTTGGTTATATTTACGATTTTTTTTTTCTGTGCATGTTTTGTATGTACTTTCGTGTGAACTTCCGCTTCAAATTAAGACAATTTTTATTAATTTTCCTTTGTTCCAAGACATAATGGAGTCGCAATCTGTGATAAAATCTAGTTATATTTTCTGTTATAATAAGTTTAAAGATATTTTTGACAACATTGGTAAATGTTCTTTGACAGTTAAAAGTACTAAACTAGTTTTTCGTATTAATCGAATATTATTATTATTTCCAGGTGTATAAAAATTCTTAGTTTGTACACACAGAAAATTGTTGCGTCAACCAACTCCTTGCCCAACCAACTTATTCGGTTCTCTCAACCGCTTAGACGGTTGGTTTTGTCAAAATAAAAAGAGTTGTAGTTTTTCCTGCAACCTATTTCGAACTGTTTTAAAACAATTTAGTACAGATTTAGAACCATTAGGAGTGTGTATTAGACAAAAAATTGAATGTGTATGGGCTAATATGGAAGCTCCGCCAGCAAATTTGTAAACCATTCGGTCTAACCGACGTTATTTGGTACAACTCACTTTTTCATTCTTCCAACCTTATGCCAAAAGAGGATTTTTCTGTGTGTATAATGATAATAATATTGGGGAGAAGTTCACTTTAAAGGCCAAAGCGAAAAAAATAAAAATTGCCACCCCCTGTATTTTTGCAAAAAAAAAAAATACCAACATGCATGTATAAACTTCAGATTTTTAAGCTTTTACTTTGCATATTTATTTTTTAATGTATTTGTATATTTTACATTTTTTTGAGCGATTTAAGTTGACAACAACAGAAATATGCCTATACGAAATATTCCTTATATTTATTATGAATGTATATGTTCATTTTATTATGGCCTTGAGATTTTCAATTGTCTCGTCAACATCACTTGATTTCTCCAATTATTTTTTATTAGTTAATTCTTGTTAAAATATAATTCAAATTTTTAAGTTATTGTTTTTTTTTTTTGTTAGTAAAATAATTGATCTTTTGTTGAAGAATTAAAAATATTGTTTTTTTTTTTTTGTTAGTAAAATAATTGATCTTTTGTTGAAGAATTAAAAATATGGATAATAAATAACTTAAATACAATTAGTGTTCAAATTCTATTCGTTTTCATAATTAATATGCAGTTTAAGATATTTGTCTTCGATCTTTTATTTAAAATTTAAAAAGTAAAATTTTGTAAGATTCTTGCAAGCAAGAGCAAGAAAGGTATTGTCTTGTTTTTGCAAATGATCATCACTAGCCGCTACACAAATTAATGAAACAAAAAACAAATTTTAGACCAAAGACTGTTGTATTGTTTCTCAAAAACCCACATGTGAATTTTTGTGCAACAAAAAATTTAATTTTGGAAACTCCAAATTTTATTAAATGACATTTAAACATGCCTTATCCTTAAGATCTTCTATATAAGAAAAAATCTGTTTTTCTGATTCTTTTTATACTTTTTTAAAAACCGGTTTAAACCGTTATAAACCGAAACCGTTTATTTCGGTTTTGGATATCGGTTTATTTCTGATTTTCGTATAACGGTTTCGGTTACTAATGATCTCACTGATTATGCGAATGCAGTGGCGCATATGTAGTGATGAAAAAAATTAAAATTTTTTGTCGACGTCACTGGGTTGCCACTGAGTAATTTTGTGTAGTGAATTTCGTGTCAAGTTTTTTTAACTTCGAAAACCAACGTTGGAGTAATTTTAATGCAAGGTCAAGGGATTTTGATGATAAGATTTCTAATACCAAAGGCTCCAAACTTGTAAGTATGTTAAATAATTCCTGTTTGTCTTGTCTGAACTCTACTAAATATACATATTTTGCTAATTTAAATGATAATGCTACTGGTAGTATTTTGGATTTTACCCTTTCGAGCTGTCTCTCTATGGCTTTTGAGTGGAATGTGATTAATACCTATTTAGGCAGTAATCACAATTTACCCATTATATTTGAGTCGTCTAATGTTTCTTTGTCTCATAAAGGTAAGTTTCTTTCCAAGTCTAAACTGTTAAAAAATGTAGCTAATGTTAACCTCACTAACAATTTTACTAATATTTTTATTTCTTATGTTGTTTATGATCCTAGTATTAGTTAATCTCCGAAATTATGATGGGACCAAATTTGAGTAGTAGGCAAAAATTGAGTAGATTTGGTTCATTTGAAAATTTTAATAAGTTTAAAAAAACTGAAATGGAATGGATTATGCAAAAGAAGAACATCTCAGAAATCTTTTTGAGTATGGTAATGGAAAATGAAAAGCTTCGTAGATATTAAATTTACAATAATGGATCGACTTTACTTAAAACTTGAAGCAAATGCTCCGAATTGTCAAAATGTTTCGCATTTCCTTCAATTACAATGCTAAAAACTATTTGCTAATGTTCAAAAAAATAACATTTTAAATTGGTAGGTATTAATATAAATGTTAAACTTAACATTTTCTATAAGAATTCTGAAATATATTAAAAAAAATGCTCAAAAAATGTAAGCTTGCTAAAAAGTCAAAACCAAGGATTGAAACCTAAACGAATAACGGTTTCGATTTCGGTTACGGTTTCGGTTTCGGTTTCGGTTACGGTTTCGGTTTTAAGTTTTTGTAACGAAACGGTTTCGGTATACCGGTTCCATGTTACGGTTTCGGTTTTGATTTCGGTTTTTGTATAAATTTTCTTTATTTCCATATTTTTCAAATAATTTTACATTTTTTATATGGTCCTAAATTACTGGGGTAAAGTGGGAAACGTAATTTAAACAATGTTTGTTGTTATTTCAGTAAAAATATTTTGGTATATGAATTATTTAATTGATTTCGTCAAGAAAAAAATTTAATTTAAAATTTCGTGACCACAAACCAATGAAAAGCAACATATTGACTTCACCTGATATATGATCTGAATTGAAAAAAAGATGAATTTTGTACAATTTTCATCCATAAAAGCCAAAGAAATTAAATTTCAACAATTCTGTGAACTGCAATATATGTGAACTGGCGATGATCATTTGCAAGAGCAAGGCAAGAAATGTTAATCTTAATCTTTTAAATTTTAAATAAAGATCGAAGACAAATATCTTAAACTGCATATTAATTATGAAAACGAATAGAATTTGAACACTAATTGTATTTAAGTTACTTATTTTCAATTTCTTCAACATTTTACTAACAAAAAAAAAAATCCAATAACATAAAAATTTGAATTATATTTTAACAAGAATTAACAAATAAAAAAAATAATTGTATAAGACAAGTGATGTTGACAAGACAATTCAAAATCTCAAGGCCATAATAAAATTAACGAAAAGTCACCAAATACATTTTCAAAATTTTCAACAAACTCGAAAATTAAGTTTTTCATAAAAATGTATTTGGTGACTTTTCGTTCTACAACGACGATATACAGTATACGATATACATATACAATAAATATAAGGAATATTTCGTATAAGCATATTTCTGTTTTCGTCACAGATTAAAAAATCCGTATGCAACACGTACCGTATGTCAAGAGAACTCAAATAATATCTGGCAGAGTAACATTTTTCTTTGCGAACACCATGCGAGCACAAACTCAAACGCTACTAAGCGAATACTAACAGAAAGAAGAGAATATAACAATAACGATTACGATTCGTATACACACACTTTCACAACGACAACCCTCAAACAGACGCATGACAACAGACAGACGCATGACAACGGACAGACGCATGACAACAGATAGTCGCATGACAACGGACAGACGCACGGCACCACACTACATGTATGTATCTAGTACAGCTCTCTAGTTGGCAACAACAACGAGTTCTCTTTGTGGTACAAAAAAATTTCCCGCCAAAATTCTATCAAAAGCTTGGATGCTGCTTTATTCGCATTTTTGTTGTTGTTGCACTTTCAAACGAATCAGCGGATTTGTGAAAAAAGAAAAACACAAAAAGCAATATATCAGCTAAATATATCACACTGTGAAAATGTTAATATATTATTTTTTATTACTTCATGATTTTACAATTAACAAAAAAACTATATATAAAAGTAAAACTAAAATAATAATGTGCATATGCACAATCGATGTACGAACTTGCGTAGCGAAGAAAAGAGAAAAAAACATTGTTTTGTCTATTTTATCTTTTTGAAGCGACTTTTGAAGCACTTTTAAAGCTATTTACCGCTTCAAAAGTGCTTCACAGACCTTATTTTTAAGATGCTTATATTCTTTAGAATTCGACAAAAACAAAAAAAAACACATATTCATTAATGTTCACGTTCATAAATATTTTGCACGCTTTCCATTGTTACTTATTGTTCAATATTTAGTAATATCATGAATTCTTTTGTATATCATTATTATCTTAAAAACATAATAAATACATTAAAATCATAAAAAAACGCAGGAGTCTTCCTTTTCTTTCAGTCTTAGTCTTGCACTTGCTCTTGTTCTTTTTCTTGCAAAATCTCGATTTTGTTCTCGCTTTTGTTCTTGCAAAAAAAAAATGCAAGAACAAGAAATTTTTAATCATCACTAATGTAAACAAATATCTGCCTTATACTTGAAATTTTTAAACTTGTCTAAGTTGCACTTCATTTTTCGTATTTCCTTAAATAGGTACTGAGATGTTAATAATTTGAAACTTTTTTTACATTTTTTTTTGCATTACATTGTTTTGTTTATGTCCGAAATTGAGCTGTTTTGAAACATCAGTCAAAAATCCATTAGAAGACTTATAAATGGTATTCTATTGTATAGATCATTTAAAAGAATTTAAAATATATTCAAATGTACTTTTCAAAACTTGTTCCACTTTACCTCAAGCTCCCCTATATACATATTTTACTAATAAAATAAATCAAAAAACAATATTATTAAAATTTTAATCATTTTTTAACGTAAAAATTTTGCTTGGAGTTGTGGTGTTTTGTTGTTAATTCGATTAATGAAACAAAAAACAAATTTTAGACCAAATGCCGTTGTTTTGGAAATATCGTTTCTCAAAAAACAACATGTGAATTTTTGTACAACCAAAAATGTTTATTTTGGGAACTCCAAATTTTAATTAATGAAATTTTTCTTAAGATCTTCTATATGAAATAAAATATGTGTTCCTGGTTTTTTTCTATACTTTTTCAAAAACCGTTTTAAACCGGTATAAAACCGAAACCGTTTATATCGGTATTGGATATCGGTTTATTTCTGATTTTCGTATAACGGTTTCGGTTACGGTTTCGGTTTTAAAAATGAAACGGTTTTAAACGGATATCGGTTTCGGTTTCGGTTACGGTTTCAATCCTTGGTCAAAACTATTCTTTAATAATATAAGATAGAGAATATTTAGAATTCTTAAAGAATCAAATTCCCTCTAACTCAGTTTTAATTGATTATGGGGCTGTTGCAAATTTTGTTTCAAAATTGTTGGCAAATAAAATCAAATGGACAGCTGCTGTCCTAGATGGGGTTAAATATGACGTGGTAAAAGCTTTGCCCTCAAATAGTTTAAATGTTTTGTTGGATGCAATTAATTTTAATTTTTTTTAACATTTGTTTGAATTTAAATTTAACTTTTAATATTGACAAAACGAATGCTATTTATTTAGCAAAGGGCTCAAAAAAGATAATTAATATTTCTATTATTAATATTTTGATTAAATTTTTAGGACGTGACTTTAATACAAGTTTGACTTTTGTTGGCAATTAGTCTCGTATCATTAATGAAACGAGAAATAATGCTAATGTTATTAAAATGATGACAAATGTGCATGGAGTTAATAATTTAGTCGGCGCAGTTTCAGCAAAAATGTAATTGTATTGATGTACATTTTTGGTTATATTTACGAATTTTCTTTCGTGTGAACTTCCGCTTCAAATTAAGACAATTTTTATTAATTTTCCTTTGTTCCAAGACGTAATGGAGTCGCAATCTGTGATAAAATCTAGTTATATTTTCTGTTATAATAAGTTTAAAGATATTTTTGACAACATTGGTAAATGTTCTTTGACAGTTAAAAGTACTAAACTAGTTTTTCGTATTAATCGAATATTATTATTATTTCCAGGTGTATAAAAATTCTTAGTTTGTACACACAGAAATTTGTTGCGTCAACCAACTCCTTGCCCAACCAACTTATTCGGTTCTCTCAACCGCTTAGACGGTTGGTTTTGTCAAAATAAAAAGAGTTGTAGTTTTTCCTGCAACCTATTTCGAACTGTTTTAAAACAATTTAGTACAGATTTAGAACCATTAGGAGTGTGTATTAGACAAAAAATTGAATGTGTATAGGCTAATATGGAAGTTCCGCCAGCAAATTTGTAAACCATTCGGTTTAACCGACGTTAGTTGGTACAACTCACTTTTTCATTCTTCCAACCTCATGCCAAAAGAGGATTTTTCTGTGTGTATAATGATAATAATATTGGGGAGAAGTTCACTTTAAAGTCCGAAGCGAAAAATAAAAAATTGCCACCCCCTGTATTTTTGCAAAAAAAAAAAAAAATACCAACATTAAAATAAGCGTGACCTTGAAAAATCAAAAAATGATGCACCCACTTAAAAGTACATATGGGTACTCAAATATGTATAGTCACGATTCCAAATCTGTAATTATTTTTAAGATCCGTCACTCTTAGCGGCCCCTACACCAATGTTATTTCATATGTTATTTCAATGAGACACTTGTATGTAATAATTGAAGTATATATGCATGTATAAACTTAAGATTTTTAAGCTTTTACTTTGCATATTTATTTTTTAATGTATTTGTATATTTTACATTTTTTTGAGCGATTTAAGTTGACAACAACAGAAATATGCCTATACGAAATATTCCTTATATTTATTATGAATGTATATGTTCATTTTATTATGGCCTTGAGATTTTCAATTTTTTCTCCAATTATTTTTTATTAGTTAATTCTTGTTAAAATATAATTCAAATTTTTAAGTTATTGTATTTTTTTTATTTTTTTTTTTTTGTTAGTAAAATAATTTATTTTTTGTTGAAGAAATTAAAAATATGGAAAATAAGTAACTTAAATACAATTAGTGTTCAAATTCTATTCGTTTTCATAATTAATATGCAGTTTAAGATATTTGTCTTCGATCTTTTATTTAAAATTTAAAAAGTAAAATTTTGTAAGATTCTTGCAAGCAAGAGCAAGAAAGGTATTGTCTTGTTTTTGCAAATGATCATCACTAGCCAGCCGCTACACAAATTAATGAAACAAAAAACAAATTTTAGACCAAAGACCTTTGTATTGTTTCTCAAAAACCCACATGTGAATTTTTGGGCAACAAAAATTTTAATTTTGGAAACTCCAAATTTTATTAAATGACATTTAAACATGCCTTATTCTTAAGATCTTCTATATAAAATAAAAGATGTTTTTCTGATTATTTTTATACTATTTTAAAAACCGGTTTAAACCGTTATAAACCGAAACCGTTTATTTCGGTTTTGGATATCGGTTTATTCTGATTTTCGTATAACGGTTTCGGTTACGGTTTTAAACGGATATCGGTTTCGGTTACGGTTTCAATCCTTGCTTTTTAGTGATGAAATTTTTACAGTATAATTGTCAATGTTTCAAAACTAATGAAGATAATATTGAATACTTTATTAATAATAATGATATTGATATTTGTTGTTTCTCAAAAGTATTTCAATATGATACTAATGATTCTAATTTTAAGTTGTTGAACTATAGGATTAGGATATGGGGGTGTCTCCGTTGCTGCGAAAATCAATATAAGAATTTAAAAAATTTCATTCTGATGTTTTAGTTATAAAAACTTTAAATTTATGTCCTAATCTAACTATAACCCAATAAACCAAAACCCTGGATATTAAGTGATTATCGAATGCATATTGAACACGGATATCGAAGCTATCACTGGAGAAAAGCGTTCAACTTTTTGTAATTTTAAGCTTGAAAACCATTGCGTTCTCCAGCAAAACTGGTAGCTTTTTATCCAATTGAATCTAGCCTTTACCTAAACTTAATTTCCGACATTCAATATACATTCCAGGTTTAACTTAATTGTAAGCTATAAGCTGTAAGCTATAAGCTGTAAGCTATAAAATGTGATTCGACCTTCAACTTACACTTGAATTCAAGCGCATATATTTCCCTAATTAAAGGTTTAAATATAAAAGAAAAGAAAACGCATATAAGTTATAATACTATATATTATAAGGAATTAAAGTAAATTTTACAGCTGCAACAGCACCTGCACCGGTGGCAGTGTACAGGAACTTCTTGTAAAATCCACGACGTGCCTCTAAGATCAAACCAGTGAATCCAATTGCGCCACTGCGATGTATAACTTTGCCAGGTTCGCGTAAAATATCAATGTTGTCTGCGTATGAATGAAAATAAATTAATATTTCATAAACGTATTCGAAAACCTTGGCCACTTAGATTGTATATTAGCTCATCGTGCATTTCTCGTGCAGTAGAATTCTCGGGATGACTTTCGTGTTTGGACCTGCACTTATATATTAATTGATTTGTCTGTGTGCTAATTCAAACGAAAAACAATGATCTCACTGATTGTGCGAATGCAGTGGCGCATATGTAGTGGTGAAAAAAATGAAAATTTTCTTGTGTACATTTAATTTATCACGTCACTGGGTTGCCACTGAGTAATTTTGTGTAGTGAATTTCGTGTCATGTTTGTTAACTTCGAAAACCAACGTTGGTATAACATTCATTTATTCGGCTTGATCAGGACATTACATCCACACTGGTTGTACACAGAAAATAAAATGGTACATAATTTTAACGAATCATGTTCATAGAGACAAATTCATACGTTTTTATGCGAGATACATTGTGACAATGTACATTGTCTTGCAATTTGTCTGTGAATTTAATGATGACTTCATTTCCTGTAAGAATCTGCGTTCATAATACGTATAAATGAATTTAATAAACTTTTTCATACTACAATGAATTGTATTCATTGAAATACTCCAGTATTATAAACCACCGCATATTTCAAATTTAAAAAATAGCCTTGAGAATGATTAATATGTGAAATTACGTATTCCCAAAGAACGCCTACATTGTGCGAATGAATATATACTTTTTTTTTTGCACACCAAAAAGTACCAATTAATGCATCTCTGATAAATGACGCCAATTTGCTTCATTCGTGTTCGTTGCTCGTTGCGTTAACATCGCAACATTAAAACAGAAGTGAAAATTTAAAGTGAACTAAAAGTAAAATTGAATTATTAAAATACATTAAATTACATTTATAATGTTGTGCTTTGTTTGTAGCAGAGTTGTTAAAGAATGCATTCTTTTGGGAATGCATTCATCTAAAAAATTGAAAAGAATGGGAATTCAAAATGAATGCATTCATTTTTGTCAAAAGAATGGGAATTCAAACGCTTGAATTCCCAATCAGATGGCCTTCAAAATGAATGCATTCATTAAAGAATGCATTCATTTCAGTCTGAATTCTTTTTTGGCAAAAAAGAATTCAAAAAAACAATGAATGCATTCATTTTTTGGCATTCATTTGTTTTTGTAATTTGTCAGAAAAATAAGGGTTACAAT
Source organism: Dryomyza anilis (assembly GCA_951804985.1). NCBI lineage: Eukaryota > Metazoa > Arthropoda > Insecta > Diptera > Dryomyzidae > Dryomyza > Dryomyza anilis. Next base: position 76,344,923 of record OX638135.1, on the reverse strand, counting down.
ATCAAAGCCGTAAAATCCCGCATTTTCCGGAATTTTTGTTGTTATTGACATTTTAATGAAAATATATCATTGCTATTGGAAAATTATAAGAGTATATTTTATTAAAATCTGCGTTTTCACAAATATGTGAACAATTACAATGAATTGGACAGCTTTGTGGCAAACATTTTCGGGAATTATGAGATCGTGGGACTAGAAGCTCTTATTTGTCAGCGACACACATCCGGCAAATTCCGTGAAACTCAAATTTCGTATTTTGAAGCAGCGCAGCGTCAACAGTGTTGATATTGCGCATTTTTGTTTAGTAGCGAAGTACTAAAAAGAAAGTACTTAATAATACTAATTATGTATATAATGGCATTTAATAAACAATTTAAATAAATTTATTTATTGTATTTATTAATCTAAAATTGTGCGTACGTATAGTGCTTTGAAAAATAATACAAAATTGTCAAATTAAATTACATGTCAACTGGCTTGTTCGAGCAAACTAAATTGGAAGACATCAAACAGACATATGATAATCGTTTTATTAGGGACTTTAACAATTACCGCTTACTGAATGGCGATCGAATTAAAACCCGTACAATTTAGTTTAATCAGCAATTTAGTCGAACTTTCAATATGAAAAATGTGCGTTTTAAAAATAGTACTTTGTAGTTCAAAAAGGCGAAAAGTACGAACTTACGTTTCTACGTTAGTTTTTGGATAACATTTCACATCACCGTGTCTATAATTTTAATAATTCTTCGCAACAATTTGATCTTTGCGTTTCCTGGAATTGTCATCAATGTTTTCGGCGCGTGCCAACCGCACGGCCGGACTATTGCTATGCGCTCAAGTACAGCGCGCGAAGTCCACGAACTTATTTCGTGGAATTGTTGCGACCTAACATTTTTGCAATAATCGTTAATTTACGCAGTGTCGATTCAGTCGGAAAAGTTTTTTCCTGCAACAAATCACATTCGCCGTTTTCGTTATGTCTTTTGTTGCTAGAAATATCCAAAAATGACACAGTATACTTGGGGAAAATCTGTATTAAAAAATGTAATGCCCTTTAGCATGATAGTAGCGATATGTATATATATTAATTGCGCAAAAACAAAATGTTACTTTATATATAATTAGTAGTTAGTAACAATTTTTAGTACTTCGCTACTAAACAAAAATGCGCAACATCAACACTGTTGACGCTGCGCTGCTTCAAAATACAAAATTTGAGTTTCACGGAATTTGCCGGATGTGTGTCGCTGAAAATAAGAGCTTCTAGTCCCACGATCCCATAATTCCCGAAAATGTTTGCCACAAAGTTGTCCAATTCATTGTAATTGTTCACATATTTGTGAAAACGCAGATTTTATTAAAATATACTCTTATAATTTTCCAATAGCAATGATATATTTTCATTAAAATGTCAATAACAACAAAAATTCCGGGAAATGCGGGATTTTACGGCTTTGATATTGTAACCCTTATTTTTCTGACAAATTACAAAAACAAATGAATGCCAAAAAATGAATGCATTCATTGTTTTTTTGAATTCTTTTTTGCCAAAAAAGAATTCAGACTGAAATGAATGCATTCTTTAATGAATGCATTCATTTTGAAGGCCATCTGATTGGGAATTCAAGCGTTTGAATTCCCATTCTTTTGACAAAAATGAATGCATTCATTTTGAATTCCCATTCATTTGAGTACAAAAGAATTAAAGAATGCATTCTTTAACAACTCTGGTTTGTAGAAAGGAATTTTCGACTTTGGGCTTTTTAGTCGGTCACCTGAAGAAGAAGCACGAGTTGTCGACACAAAGTACTTTTCGATGCTACGAGCAAGGCTGCGCGCTGCTTTTCAAAAATTTGTCCAGCTACAAAAAACATATAATTAATACGCATAAAGCAGTGACAAATGAAAAAAGTAAGTGCGAAATTAATTTCTTTAAAAACGCTACAATTCCCAACATAAATATTGATCCAATGTTTACTACATTGTCTGAAAATAATTCAACAGAAAAAATAGAAGAAAAAAATCAAGATTTTAAGTTAGATTCAGAAATAAAAAAGCTTTTTGATAGTTCAATAAAATTTTCGATATTTTTACATGCTAATGATAATTTTTCAAGAAAAGATATATATGCAATTCAAGAATATGTCTCCGATCTAATAGTTGGTCCAATTCTTGATATTTTCAAAAGCTTTGCTCGATCTAGATTACATAAACACGATTTCTTTTTAAATGAAATTTCAAGCATTATAAGTTCATGTAGAGACCCGTTTATGTTTTGTGGTTCGATAATCCGAACCGATAATCCGAATCCGAAACAAAAAATTAAAAATTTAGGATACTTAGATGACTTAAAAGAATTTCAAATAAATAATGAAATTGATACAGTTTTTTATGGAGGACAATTAAAACTTGATGAAAAAAGAGATACTGGAGTTTTGCTACTACTACGTTCTCATTTTAAACTATTGTTTTAAACAGACAAAATGTATGTCTTTAAAGGTCCTGAAAATGGTGCAGAAGATTGTATTCGAAGTTTAAAATTCGACAATATGTCAGGAATTGAATTCGATAATTGCTGGCAGTCATGTACACAATATCGGCTAAATGAAATAAAAAATGCAACAACATTGACGAGTATTTTCGAAAAGTGGCCTGAATATAAACAACCAAGCGGGTATCGTTTTGTAAGTATACTTAAATAATTATTATTATAACAATATGTCATTAATGTAAACATTTCATAGATCGAAAAGGATTTTGGCGTTATTTTCGACAATCGTGTAGGAATACTGGAAGTCTGGCCTGATAAATTTAAATTGATTCAAGAATTTTTACTAGCAGAAAAGCATATATCAGATAGATCCACTAAGGCAATGTTAATTGATTTATATAATGCAGACGGCAACAAAGGTATATTACATATACAAATATACATTATTTCATATAAAACATTTCATTTAAATCCATCCGAATTGTTTCGATTTAAACTTTTGAACAAACCGGATTCCGGTTCTATGTTAAGTTTTCGTTTTTGTATTAATGAAATGTTTTGTATTATTGAAATGTTTTAAATTTTTGAACAAAAAACAAAATTATTAATTTATACAAATATAGGACTGTGCGATTAATCGACTAATCAAATTAATTCATTAATCAATTTTAGATTATTTAATTAATCAGGTTTTTCAATTATAACATTGATTAATTAATTAATCAGTATTCTGATTAATCAGCATTTTGAATAATCAGAATTTTTGATTACGTCACGAAATATTTAAAAATACTTTTCTAAATGGTTTTTGAACATTTAAAACACATCCTTTTATTTTTTAATTATTTTAAAAATAAATGTTCACTTTATTTAAATTGATAAACTGTTCAAACGTTGTTGAATAAAACTGCTTCGTTTTCAATTAGTCAAAATTCAGATTAATTAGGGTTTTGATTAATCTGGGTTTCGGATTAATCAATTAATCAGGATTATGATTAATTACGATTTTGAAAAATTGATTACTCACACAGGACTTAAAAGCAAAGTGCCTTAAAATTTGATAAATATTATTTATATATATATATAGTTAGTTTGATTAAAAGTGTATATATTTTTCACTTTTATTTAGATTGCGCGGACGTGAAGTTTCTGTTGTCGATACATTCATATCTGGTTCCAACTCAGAAGATTGTTCAAAAAACAAATGCGGGTAAAAAGATGGTCGTCAAATTTACAATTAAAAGTTCCCAAGAAGCATTTCTGTTTGTTGGCGGCTGTGTACAAGAATTAGACGACCACATACGGTTTTTAAAAAAAAAATCGGAAAATATTCAGCCATTCATTCTTGCGGTTGGTGACAAAAATTTAAATTATTTTACACAGTTTTATGTTTTTATGGATGGCATAAAATTCGGATTTTCTAGCTTTTTGAGAGCTGTGGATATTTGTTTTAAGTGTTTTCACTTATTTGATCTCGAGTATCCCCTTGCATGCTGTCAATTTTGGACATTTTTGCAGGGCTACTTTTATAAAATTGAAATCACTAAAAATAAATCTTCGAATTTATATATTATGCTTGAAGCATTAAATAAAATTAAATCAAATAAATTACTCTTACTCTACACAATTTTATTAGTACTATTATACTTAATTTATATTACATCAAATGTATATTTAAAATAAAAAAAAATTAAAAACAAAACTTTCTGAATTCATTTGTGTTTATGATCTCGTTCATTAGAGTGTGTATTCGATTCATTGCGACAATGAACTCTCGCATACAACATAGCTAATGAAATATTCATTGTGAATATGAATATTTTTCATTCTGTTTAATGATCTGTACATTGTAAATCAATGAATGTGTACATTGAAGTATTACCGGATATTCGTTGTGCCAATGTACAGTTACATTGGACCAATTTTAATGATATATTCATTGTGATAATGTACTTTTTCATTGTCGTTATGTACTTTTTTGGTTCAGTGTAAAGGAAACATTTGTAATATTGCTGAGGCTCACTCGAATGTAATTTTATGTGGTAATTTTAATGCAAGGTCAAGGGATTTTGATGATAAGATTTCTAAACCAAAGGCTCCAGACTTGTAAGTATGTTAAATAATTCCTGTTTGTCTTGTCTGAACTCTAATAAATATACCTATTTTGCTAATTGAAATGATAATGCTACTGGTAGTATTTTGGATTTTAACTTTTCGAGCTGTCTCTCTATGGCTTTTGAGTAAAATTTTGAGGAAAAATTACCCCTGTTTCGCCGAAAAAATTCCGTCACTTTTTCATAGGGGAAAAGAATTAATTAAAAACAAAACACACTTTAATTAACTACACTTTTTTTATAATATGTTAACAGATATCTATGGATAACACCAAAATTATTTAAATAAAAGTTATTTACATATTTGTGCTCAAATAAATTACAGATATATTCAACCACTGCAAAAACTTCACCGGCTGGGGAATATCTTCATTTTTTTTTAACTCTTGAAAAATGAACGCAATCTAATCACAACATTTTCTTAAATGAAAAACTACAATTAAGAGTCATTTTATATACTTTTAATTGAAATTTTACGTCATTTTAACTTCAATATTTATTTTCACAACACAACGCAATTTTATCCAACAACACTGTTTGACATTTGGCAAAACAGCTGATTTAGCGTTCAGTTCTAATTGCAAATTAAATTTTATTGAGTTAAAAAAATGTGAAATGTGTGCATAAAAGTATAGTTAACTGCAAATAATAAAGATCTGTATACATATTTTATATCTGAACTATTATTTTACAACTTTATTATCTGAAATGATAAAAATAACCAAAAAAAAAGGCATTAAAAAAATCTGGCCATATTATAAACCTGCATTCGAATTTCAAACAAAATTCCGGAGGAACTGCGTTTCCTGGAAGATAGAAATTTTACCTGGGAACAAAAAATTCCGAGGGAATAGAATATTCCCCAAGTCTTCACGATAAAGCTGATTATGATAGTTAGAATACCCTACACATATGTGTGGTTAACATTCAAACTGGAATATTGGTCACCAGGGTATACGAATCCTGAAAATAATTACAAAATTTCAATCGCTGAAGAATCTCCCTTCATTTGATACCCATTCGGTACACCTGTTTAAAAACAGGTGTACCGAATTTTGATAATTTTTTTGGGAACCACAAGTCGTATCGGCGGAAAACATTATTTTCGTGTATTTGCATGACTTCAATATATATTTGATCAAAAAAGTTTATCTAAGCATCTAAGTAAAATTGATCTGTAGATGTAAATTTAATATAAATGGAAGATGGAGGTCACAATGGACCGATCTGCCGATTCGCACATAAGTATATAAGTAATCTAAATTATGAGTTTCATTTATCCAACTCTTCAATTGTTTATGTAGTAGGGATTTCAACAGACAGACAGACGGACAGTCAGACGGACATCGCTAAATCGACTCAGGAGGTCATGCTGATCAAGAATATATATACTTTCCATACCGGAGATGCTTCCTTCTGGGTGTTACAAACGGCGTACCAAAATGAATATACCCTTTCACTCTTACTGTAGAGTATATATATATATATATATATATATATATATATATATATATATATATATATATATATATATATATATATATATATATATATAAGAAAAAAAACTATAAATTTAATTAAATATATCTAAATAAGTATTAACCTTGTCACCATAAAACTTTTACCAAATATATACTAATTTTATGTACTTATGCTATATTAAATCATTTTCCAGAATATATACACTATAAAGTGAAATATAACGGTTTTAATCCAAGTCGCTTAAAAAAATGAGTATTTAAAAAAAAAATCTGTCCTGCAAATTTTGACTTCGGACTTTGAAAACATTTCTGCAGGGTCAAAAAAAAAACTGTATCGTTGACCACACGGATAGAAAAGATTTGTTTGAATATGTTTGAATGTAATTAAAAAGTAATACGAAATTACCATACATGTATTAGCAATGAAATGTAATTAAATTATAATCGAAATTGAATTTATTTTTGCTCACGTGTAAACATTATTATATTGTCCAGCAGAATCTGTGAAATTTACCATAAAAATGTAACAATACCAACATAAAATTTTAATTGAATTTGAATAAACTATTTCTTGGCAATTTACTTGGTTAAAACTATGTTTCGAAACACAGAAAATGCTAATCAAATCTAAATACAACGTATGTTCACAACACTAGTCTTCATTCTATAACTTATCGACTGACGAAGTTGGCAACGTTGTGCAGCATTTTCTATCTACACCATCTTTTGCCATCGTTTGAACATATTGATGTTTAAAAACAAACAAAAATAAATTGGATTTAAATAAGTGTATTCTTGCAACATTCTTCTTGTATACGAAGTTGGCACTAGTTGAGCAGAATTTTCTACCTACGTCTCTTTTGACGTCGTTTGAAGTATGTATAGGATCATTTAAAAGATACTGATGTTCGAAAAGAAATAAAAAATAAATTCTTGTATATAAAGTTGACACTCGTTGATCGGCATTGTCTGCGTACGTGTCTTTTGTTGTTCGTTGAGAAAACGTGTTCGCGTCGGAAATAATTTTGTTATTTGTAAATTAAATAAATATATAAATTGTGTCATAAAAAACAAAAAAGAAATTGGATTTAAATAAGTGTATTCTTGCAACATTCTTCTTGTATACGAAGTTGGCACTCATTGAGTAGAATTTTCTACCTTTGTCGTCGTTTGAAGTATGTATAGGGTCATTTTAAACATACTGATGTTTTAAAACAGACAAAAAATTAATTCTTATATATAAAGTTGAAACTCGTTGATCGATATTCAGGTCGTTCAAAATCATGTTTTAATTTGAACATATTTATGTTTCTGTTCAAATATTTATTTTGTTTGGATGTAGTAATTATTATGTTTCCATTAGAACATACACCATTTTAAGGGGCAACATTAAAATGTTTCCGTGATATTATAATGTAAGTCAGAGCTCATTACAACACTGTTAAAGCCTCAAAACAATCCTGTTTACAAATGATTTATCAGTCAATTATATATTATGTTTACATAAAATTCCAAACATACATGTTAATGCCTGCAAAATTATGTTTGGGAGAGCCCTTTTTTTTGCAGCGTGTATGTTTCGAAACACAGAAAATGCTAATCAAATCTAAATATAACGTATGTTCGCCACGCTCATCTTAATTCGATAATTTATCGACTGACAAAGTTGGCAACGTTGTGCAGCATTTCTTACCTACGTCATCTTTTGAATATATTGATGTTTTAAAACAAACAAAAAAGAAATTGGATTTAAATAAATGTATTCTTCCAACATTCTTCTTGTATACGAAGTTGGCACTAGTTGAGCAGAATTTTCTACCTACGTCTCTTTTGACGTCGTTTGAAGTATGTATAGGGTCATTTAAAAGATACTGATGTTCGAAAAGAAATAAAAAATAAATTCTTGTATATAAAGTTGACACTCGTTGATCGGCATTGTCTGCGTACGTGTCTTTTGTTGTTCGTTGAGAAAACGTGTTTGCGTCGGTAATAATTTTGTTATTTGTAAATTAAATAAATATATAAATTGTGTCATAAAAAACAAAAAAGAAATTGGATTTAAATAAGTGTATTCTTGCAACATTCTTCTTGTATACGAAGTTGGCACTCGTTGAGTAGAATTTTCTACCTACGTCTCGTTTGTCGTCGTTTGAAGTATGTATAGGGTCATTTTAAACATAATGATGTTTGAAAACAGACAAAAAATGAATTCTTGTATATAAAGTTGAAACTCGTTGATCGGCATTTTCTGCGTACGTGTTTTTTTTGTTGTTCGTTGAGAAAACGTGTTCGCGTCGGTAATAATTTTGTTAATTGTAAATTAAATAAATATATAAATTGTGTTATAAAAAGTACTAATAGTAACATAGTATAATATTGTGCAGTATATAATTTCTGAAACTAATGTGAAAAAACCAGAATAAAAATCAGTGTTTCGATTTTCAAACAGAATTTGGCATGTTTTTTTACAAAAGCCTCCGTGAATTCCTTGCTTACGCTATATGCTGTACTGAGATCAACTGTAACTGTACCAAATATAAAGCGAGCCTGGATCGCCTGGTTTAGCGTCTACTGGTGCAATTGTGCATTCATTGATGCTGTCACTTGTACTTGCAGTTTTAAACCAATTATTTATTTATGCATTTAAAAATTTGTATATGAATTCTATTATTATTATTATTTTCCACTGTGCATGTTTAAAGTTTTTTAATAAAAATGAATAAAAAAACAACATTTTTTTTTTATTTCAGCATTTTTTTCCAAAAATATTTAAATATTTTTCTATGCAAACATACTACTTTTTGAACTGAAACAACTTCTATGTTTCACTGGAAACATATTTATATTCAGGTCGTTCAAAATCATGTTTTATTTTGAACATATTTATGTTTCGATTCAAATATTTATTTTGTTTGGATGTAGTAATTATTATGGTTCCATTAGAACATATACCATTTTAAGGGGCAACATTAAAATGTTTCCGTTATATTATAATGTAAGTCAGAGCTCATTACAACGCTGTTCAAGCCTCAATACAAGCCTGTTTACAAATGATTTATCAGTCAATTATATATTATGTTTACATAAAATTCCAAACATACATGTTCATGCCTGCAATATTATGTTTGTGAGAGCAATTTTTTTTGCAGCGTGCAGTGTTGCCGAATTAGTTAAATATATTTTGTATAATTTTTATCGTTTTTTTTTTGGAAAATTATACTTAATCGCAAATCTACGTAATAATTTTTCTTCAGTAACATGTATTTTTGTTATATTTTTTGATAGATAACATTACTGAGTATCTATCAAAAAATATAACATATAATTTTCCATAAAGTATAATTTTCCAAAAAAAAAGCCAAATTTCGACTTTTTATTTTATATATACTAAAACACTGGAGATATTTAAAAACGGTTTTCTGTTTATGCTTTATGTGTTAATTGTTTATAAATGTTCCATACAAAACAATTTTTATGATAAAATGTACAATCTATGTATAAATATGTAGTCTTCAAAAATTTAAAATAAAATGCGTGTTCATGTCTCTTTCTTTAAAAATAAACAAGAAATTTTATTAACTGAGCACATTTTCTTTAGATAATTTTGTAAGCTTTTCATAAACAAACGATTTTTAAAATCGGATAACTTTGGTTTTTTTACAATTTTTTAAAGATTTTTCATAAAAAATATCTCAATTTTACTGTTTTTTTCTCCATAAAAGATTTTTTTGACTCTATTTTTTTTCATTGAATAGTAAATTAAATCGCCTACCATGTTGCTCCACTCAATTTATGTCATATGCATCCAACATTTACCCACACTCTCTCAAACACAGACAATATTTCGCAACAATTGCAAGAAAAAATATTCTCAAATTTGTGATCAATTTTTAAAATTATTTTGAAAACCATCTACATATATATATATATATATTTTTTTTTATAAAAAAATTGTAAATGCATAAATAAATAATTGAATTATATGAACATAGCGTTGGCAAGGAATTCGCTGAGCCTGTTGTAAAAAAAACCATGCCGAATTCGGTTTGAAAATAGAAGCACTGAATGGAGCAAATGGAGTAGAGCACAAACTGTCAAAATTTGTGCTTCGTGTTTTTTTAATTGGTCGGAGCAGTCAGTGCTTTAAATTCGTGTTTTTTTATTACCACGGAGCGTTCGCTAAACGTGCTCGACGTGCACTGAATAAATTATTGGAGCAGACCGAGCACAAGCAAAATACATCCCTGCCATTTCCTTTTTTCTGGTGAAATGTCAGATTTTATTTAACAAAACTGAAACAAAAAGTGGAATATATTAATACATGGATCAATTTGACAAAATAAAAGTTGAAAATAAGATGGAAAGTACGTTAAGTAGTTAGAGACTGATAATTAGTGTTTAATACTTTAACTTTTTCAGAATTTAAGTGGTGCAAAGAGGAAACGCTGCATTTAATTTCTCTTATTAAAGAAAATTATTAACAGGCGTCAACAAAAATGCTTTCCAAGACATAGCCAAAGCGATAAATGAAAAGTATGGCACGGATTTGTCTTCCGAACAAATAGACAGTAAATGGAAAGGTCTGAAGAGGACATAAAAGAAAATTAAAGATGCGAATAGTCAGACCGTCCAGTCAATAAGAAATTGGGAATTTTTCGAAGCAATGAACGATATTCTGTTTCATGCGCCTGAAATTAACCCTCCGGCAACAATGTCGAGTGAAGGTGTGGATGTCACTGTTGCGGAAATCGACGATGGAATAGTTGAACATACTTTTATGACAAATTTAAAAAAAAACACAAAAGGCATGTGGACGAAACGGAAGCAGCTAGAGAAAGACGTCATCAGGAGCGAATGGAGATGTCCAACAAATTTTTAAATTTGTTTGAAAAAATGGTGGAAAAAATGTAAACATGGATTATCTGTAATAACATAAAAAACTATGAATTTAAATTCAACATTTCATTGAAACAAATTTTTGTTTTTTTTTTGTAATAGTTTTATATAATTTTTATGTTTTTAATAAGTTTAATGAAATAATAAATATTTAAAATAATGAATTCATTAATTTTTCGTGATAATCTATTGAAACAGGCACGATATCTTCCATATCGTCATTTTGAATACATATGTTGTGTAATATACATGATACCATAATGTATTTAACTATTAATACTGGTTTCAGTGAATCAACGTAAAATAATCGTCGAAATCTTCCTTTGAGAAGCCCGAAAGCCCTTTCAATAATGACTCTGCATTTAGAATGCACTCTGTTGAAAATTTTATTTTCGTCTGTTAAGTGTCCATAGTCCTTATATGGAGTTATAAGCCACTGTTGAAGAGGATATGCTGAATCTCCTAACAAATGCTCCTCGGTGGCAATTCGGAATTCACCTAATTATTTTATATTTATTAAAGATTGTAAGAAATTATTGATATTAATGGCTGACCTGAATTAATTTTATCCATAAGACCAGATTTTATCTATAAGACCAGATTTAGATTTGCATCATGAATTGAACCTGATTCACCGGCGTCGCAATATAAAAATTCCATTTCTTCATTGCATATTCCTTGCAGTAAGACAGAATGGAATCCTTTTTCTATTTATGTAGGAATTATGCGATACGATTGGTGAGCGTATAGGTATATGGGAACCGTCTATGCATCCAATGATTCCTGCAGTTAAATATGATTACATAAAGCACGTCGCACAAAAATTTAAATCTTACCGCGAAATCGTTTTTTTCTTGCATAATAAGTAGATGTTTTCGAAACTTCTTCCGCAGTCGGCCACTTTATAAATTTGCTATTTCTATTTTCTTGTAATATACAGTCGCAAATTTTTGACGCAACTCTCCAAACTGTTGAAATAGAAACACCAAATCTATCCGCAATGGATCTATAGAAGAAACGGTTTAAATTATAATAGAAACAAACTAAAAGAAACATTTAGACCTTAAAGTACCATAAAGTAATCATTAACTGCTTTTCGATTAAAATGGAAATGCGTCCAGGACCATATTCACAATTTGTGAATGATATTAGTTTTTGGCACACAATTTCAAAAACAGTGTTCCTTAAATGTTTTGTCAGAAAATCTTGGTACAACTTCTTCGGCATAATACATGTTTTTTTCAATTTTGTTGACATCCTTTACTTCGTCTTCACTTTCACTATCTTCGAACATTAAATTAAACGCTTCTCTGATTATAAATAATTTCTCCATACTACAACAAGAAATTACCAAAAAATTTTAAATTGTAAAATTTGCAAAAGAACATCAAATGTCATTTGAAAACTACTCAAAGTGTTACACAGAAAAAACAGAGTAGCTCGGCATATGCACTGTTCAGTGAAGATTCAGTCTGCACTGGCTACACTGAACGTACTGCACTGAACTAATAAAAAAACGCCTTATAATTAGATTTGATTAGCATTTTCTGTTTGCTTTGAAAGATAGTTATAACCAAGTAAACTGCCAAGAAATAGTATATTCAAATGCAATTAAAATTTTATGTTTGTATTGTAACATATTTATGATAAGTTTGACATATTCTGCTGGGGAATATATAAAATGTTTACACATAGTAATATGTTATTACCAGCTTAACAATAATTTAACTACACTTCATTCGTAATACATGTATGGTGATTTCGTATTATTTTTTAATTACATTCAAACATATTCAAACAAATCTTTTCTATCCAACATTTTTTTCTATTTCAACATTTTTTGGTTGAATGGGAGGTACCACGCCCACTAGTCCAGTTAAGATGAAATTTGGACAAGTTAAATTATATCAACGAAAAACTGTATATCACAAAGTTTCATCACTGTAGATCTATAAATTTCCAATATATGACATTTTTCTTATACGGGAGGTACCAATCAAGAAGAAATTTCGAGAACTGCATTATATTAACGAAAAACATTCTACCATAAAGTTGCATCACTGTAGCTCCCCTAATTCGCCAAATTTGATCATATCAGTTGTATGGGAGGTACCACGCCCATTTTTAAAAAATCTACATCTAAATGTTGATTATTCGTCTGTTTTCCTGGATTGGTTGAATCCTTTAAACAAAAATTTAGAAGCTTTAGTACTCTAATTGATTGTAAAGTAATAAGTGATAGTCAATGTTTATAAAATGTTATCTTTTTAGCAAGGATTGAAACCAAGGATTGAAACCTAAACGAATAACGGTTTCGATTTCGGTTTCGGTTTTTTCCGCGTTTCGGTTACGGTTTCGGTTTTAAGTTTTTATAACCAAACGGTTTCGGTATACCGGTTCCATGTTACGGTTTCGGTTTTGATTTCGGTTTTTGTATAAATTTTCTTTTTTCCATATTTTACAAATAATTTAACATTGTTTATATGGTGCTAAGTTATGTTCAAATTATGATATTGGGGTAAAATGGGAAACGTAACTTAAACAATGTTTGTTGCTATTTTAGTAAAAATATTGTGTTATATTATTTATATTTAATTGATTACGCCAAGAAAAAAATTTAATTTAAAAAATCGTGACCACAAACTAATGAAAAGCAACATTTTGACTTCATCTGAGATATGATCTGAATTGCAAGGAGAAGAATTTTGTACAATTTTCATCCATAAAAGCCAAAGAAATTAAATTTCAACAATTCTGTGAACTGCAATATATGTAAACTAGTGATGATCATTTGCAAGAGCAAGTCAAGAAATGGTAATATTAATCTTTTAAAATATTAATCTTTTAATTTAGTTACTTACTTTCCATATTTTCAATTTCTTCAACATTTTACCAACAAAAAAATTAAACTAATAACATAAAAATTTGAATTATATAAGAATTAACTAATAAAAAATAATTGTATAAATTAAATGATGTTGACGAGACAATTCAAAATCTCAAGGCCATAATAAAACCAGTTGGGAAGGTTAGATCACATGGGAAATTTTAAAGTAGGTGTAATTATGATAGTTAGGATTATCAAAATTATAGTCGGTCTAAGCCGACTATAAATACCCTACACATATGTGTGGTTACCATTCAAAGTGATATATAGGTCACCAGGGTATACGAATCCTGAAAATAACTACAAACATTCAATCGCTGAAGAATTTCCATTCATTTGATACCCATATTTACAAATGGGTAGGTGTACCGAATTTCGATTTTTTTTTTTTTGTGAACCACAAGTCTTTTCGCCGGAAAACATTATTATCATGTATTTGAGCATGATATCAATATATATTTGACCAAAAAAGTTTACCTAAGCACGTATACATAAAAATTGATCTTTATATGTACATTTTATATGAGGTATTTGAACATAAGTGGTCGGATCATAGGTCACAATGGACCGATCTCGCCAATTTTTTCGCACATACAGCGTAGGTATATTAGTAATCTAAGTTATAAGTTTCATTTATCTAGCTCTTCAATTTTAAAAGTCTTAGGGATTTCAACAGACAGACAGACAGACAGACAGACAGACAGACAGACAGACAGACAGACAGACAGACGGACAGACAGACAGACGGACAGACGGACATCGCTAAATCGACTCAGGAGGTCATGCTGATCAAGAATATATATACTTTTCCATACCGGAGATGCTTCCTTCTGGGTGTTACAAACGGCGTACCAAACTGAATATACCCTTTCACTCTTAGTGTAGGGTATAATGAACGAAAAGTCACCAAATACATTTTCAAAATGCTAAATATTTTTTTACAAACTTCTTTATGTATCTGTCAATTGATAAGAAAATGTAAATCTATTAGTTGATATTTCAACTTTAAAAATGCATCAATTACTTTTTATAATATATATAATGTGTTTGGTGACTTCGTTCTACAATACAATAAATATAAGGAGTATTTCGTATAGGCATATATCTGTTTTCGTCACAGATTAAAAAAACCGTATGCTACACATACCGTATGCTACACATATGCTACACAGAGAACTCAAATAATATCTTGCATAGTAACATTTTTCTTTGCGAACACCATGCGAACACAAACTCAAACGCTACAAAGCGAATACTAACAGAAAGAAGAGAATATAACAATAACGATTACGATTCTTATACACACACTTTCACAACGACAACTCTTCGTTGCTATCCTGTATCATCGCATGGCAACAAACAGCCGCATGACAACAGACAGACGCATGACAACGGACAGACGCATGACAACGGACAGACGCATGGCACCACGCTACATGTATGTATCTAGTACAGCTCTCTAGTTGGCAACAACAACGAGCTCTCTTTGTGGTACAAAAAATTTCCCGCCAAAAATTCTATCAACAGCTTGCATGCTGCTTTATTCGAATTTTTGTTGTTATTGCACTTTCAAACGAATCTGCGGATTTGTGAAAAAAGAAAAACACAAAAAGCAATATATCAGCTAAATATATCACACTGTAAAATGTTCATATGTTATTTTTTATTACTTCATGATTTTACAATTAACAAAAAATTATATATAAAAGTAAAACAAAAATAATAATGTGCATAGCACAGCGCATATGCACAATCGATGTACGAACTAGCGTTGCGAAGAAAAGAGAAAAAACATTGTTTTGTCTGTTTTATCTTTTTGAATCGACTTTTGAAGCACTTTTAAAGCTATTTACCGCTTCAAAAGTGCTTCTCAGGCCTTATTTTTAAGATGCTTATATTCTTTAGAATTGACAAAAACAAAAAAACACTCATCTTCATTAATGATCACGTTCATAAATATTTTGCACGCTTTCCATTGTTACTTATTTTGTATATCATTATTACCTTAAAAACATAATAAATACATTAAAATCATAAAAAAACGCAAGTCTTCCTTTTCTTGCAGTCTTAGTCTTGCACTTGCTCTTATTCTTTTTTTTTGCAAAATCTCGATCTTGTTCTCGTTTTTGTTCTTGCAAAAAAAATGCAAGAACAAGAAATTTTTAATCATCACTAATGTAAACAAATATCTGCCTTATACTTGAAATGTTTAAACTTGTCGAACTTGCACTTCATTTTTCGAATTTCCTTAAATAGTTACTGAGATGTTAATAATTTGAAACTTTTTTTTACATTTTTCTTGCATTACCATTGTTTTGTTTATGTCCAAAATTGAGCTGTTTTGAAACATCAGTCAAAAATCCATTAGAAGACTTATAAATGGTATTCTATTGAATAGATTCTTTAAAAGAATTAAAAAAATATTCAAATGAACTTTTCAAAACTTGTTCCACTTTACCCCAAGCTCCCCTATATATTTTACTAATAAAATAAAGAAAAAACCAATATTATTAAAATTATTAAATAAAAATTTTGCTTGGAGTTGCTGGTGTTTTGTTGTTAATTCGATTAATGAAACAAAAACAAATTTTAGACCAAATACTGTTGTTTTGGAAATATCGTTTCTCAAAAAACAACATTTGAATTTTTGTACAACCAAAAATGTTTATTTTGGGAACTCCAAATTTTAATTAATGACATTTTACTTAAGATCTTCTATATATAATAAAATATGTTTTTCTGTTTCTTTTTATACTTTTTTAAAAACCGTTTTAAACCGGTATAAAACCGAAACCGTTTATATCGGTTTTGGATATCGGTTTATTTCTGATTTTCGTATAACGGTTTCGGTTACCGTTTCGGTTTTAAAAATGAAACGGTTTTAAATGGATATCGGTTTCGGTTACGGTTTCAATCCTTGATTGAAACCTAAACGAATAACGGTTTCTATTTCGGTTTCGGTTTTTTCCGCGTTTCTGTTTCGATTACGGTTTTAAGTTTTTATAACGAAACGGTTTCGGTATACTGGTTACAAGTTACGGTTTTCATTTCGGTTTTTGTATAAAATTTCTTTTTTCTATATTTTTCTAATAAAGTTAAAAATTTGCTCAAAAAAATGTAAGATTGCTAAAAAGTAAATACTTTTTTATATGACCCATTGTTTACATGGTGCTAAGTTATGTTCAAATTGTGATATTGGGGTAAAGATATTGGGGCAATGTTATTTGTTATTTTAGTAAAAATATTGTGTTATATGAATTATTTAATTGATTTCGCCAAGAAAAAATTTCAATTCAAAATTTCGCGACCACAAACCAATGAAAAGCAACATTTTGACTTCACCTGAGATATGATCTGAATTGCAAAAGAGATCCGCAAATCGAACCGTAAACAAGAGCAACAAGAATACATCGGTAAATATTCTTAAACTTCATAAGAAGAATATTGTACGATTTCCATCCAAAGCCAAAGCAACAAGAATCAATCGGTAAATATTCTTAAACTTCATAACAGCCAAAGAAATTTAATTTCGACAATTCAATGAACTGGAATACCTGGAAACAAATAACTGCCTGTATATTTGAAATGTTCGTAGTGGTCGAACGTTCACTTTATTTTTCGTATTTTCTTAAGTAGTTACTGAGATGTTAATAATTTTAAACTTTTTTTTAATAATGTTTTCTTGCATTACCATTGCATTACCTTATTATAATTTTATTTATCCTACATATTTCCGAAATTGAGCTGTTTTAAAAAAAACACTCAAAAGTCAATTAAAAGACTAATAAATGGTATTCTATTGAATAGATTCAAAACTTGTCCCATTTTTTCCCAGGCTCCCTTATATATTTAACTAATACAATAAATAAAAACCAATATCATTAAAATTTGAATAATTTTTTAACAAAAAAATTGTACTTGGAGTTGCTGGTGTTTTGTTGTTAATTGGATTTACCGCTATTAGTGATGATCAAAAATGTCTTGTTCTTGCATCTTGTTCTTGAATTTTTTGCAAGAACAAGATCGAGATTTTCTTGCAAGAACAAGAGCAAAATAAGAATTCATGACATTACTAATTATTGAACAACAGTAACAATGGAAAGCGTTCAAAATATTTATGAACGTGAACATTAATGAAGATGTGTGTTTTTATTATTTTTTTTTTTGTTTTTCAAGACTAAAGAATATAAGCATTTTAAAAATAAGGTCTGTGTAGCACTTTTGAAGCGGTGAATAGCTTCAAGAGTCGCTTCAAAAAGATATAATAGAAAAAACAATGTTGTTTCTCTGTTCTTCGCTACGCTAGATCGTACATCGATTTTAATAGCTCATCGTGCATTTTCCGTGCAGTAGAATTCTCGGGATGACTTTCGTGTTTGGACCTGCACTTATATATTAATTGATTTGTCTGTGTGCTAATTCAAGCGAAAAACAATGATCTCACTGATTGTGCGAATGCAGTGGCGCATATGTAGTGGTGAAAAAAATGAAAATTTTCTTGTTGACATTTAATTTATCACGTCACTGGGTTGCCACTGAGTAATTTTGTGTAGTGAATTTCGTGTCAAGTTTTTTTAACTTCGAAAACCAACGTTGGTATAACATTCATTTATTCGGCTTGATCATGACATTACATCCACACTGGTTGTAAAGGAAAAATTTGTAATTTAGCTGAGGCTCACTCTAATGTAATTTTATGTGGTAATTTTAATGCAAGGTCAAGGGATTTTGATGATAAGATTTCTAATACCAAAGGCTCCAGACTTGTAAGTATGTTAAATAATTCCTGTTTGTCTTGTCAGAACTCTAATAAATATACATATTTTGCTAATTTAAATGATAAAGCTACTGGTAGTATTTTGGATTTTAACTTTTCGAGCTGTCTCTCTATGGCTTTTGAGTGGAATGTGATTAATACCTATTTAGGCAGTAGTCACAATTCACCCATTATATTTGAGTCATCTAATGTTTCTTTGTCTCATAATGGTAAGTTTCTTTCCAAGTCTAAACTGTTAAACAATGTAGCTAATGTTAACCTCACTAACAATTTTACTAGTATTTTTATACCCTACACCTATGAGGTACAGGGTATATTAAGTTTGTGCAGATATTGTTACGCCCTTTAGAAGGCGTGTCCGGTATGGAAAAGTATATATATTCTTGATCAACATAACTACCCGAGTCCGTTTAGCCATTTCCATATGTCTGTCCGTCTGTCTGTCTTGCTGTCTGACCGACTACAGAATAAGTTGAAAAATACTTGTCAGAATGCAATGAAATTTCGTTTCAATATGTTTTAGCCAAAAAATGGTTCTGAGTTTGAAAATAACCAAATCGGTAAACGGTCACGCCCACCTCCCATACAAGTAACTTATATATAACTTTATGGGAACCAATAACTCGAAAAGTATTAGATATATATTTATAAAATTTAAAACATATTGTTAGAATTCGCCTAAAAATATATGTTCCAAAAATGGGCGTGATCCGCCCACATTCAAATTTTTTTAACTATTTACCGATTTTTGTAGTGGAAATTTTGGTCGTAAATTATTAAAAATTTGCCCACCAAATTATACCACTAATATATCCAAGAAGAGTGTAGGGTATTCCATAGTCGGGTCCGACCGACTATAAAAGTCCGCCCCATGTAACCGAACTTACCCATGTGTCCGAACTTTTCCAACTCGTTAATTCTTTTGTTGTTTCTGATCCTAGTATTAGTTAATCTCCGAAATTATGGTGGGACCAAATTTGATTAGTAGGCAAAAATTGAGTAGATTTAATTCATTTGAAAATTTTAATAAGTTTAAAAAAACTGAAATGGAATGTATTAAGCAAAAGAAGAACATCTCAGAAATCTTTTTGAGTGAGGTAATGGAAAAAGAAAAGCTTCGTAGATATAAAAATTACAATAATGGATCGACTTTACTCAAAACTTGAAGCAAATGCTCCGAATTGTCAAAATGTTTCGCATTTCCTTCAATTACAATGCTAAAAACTATTTGCTAATGTTCGAAAAAATAAAATTTTAAATTGGTAGGTATTAATATAAATGTTAAACTTACCATTTACTATAAAAATTCTGAAATATATTAAAAATTTGCTCAAAAAAAAGTAAGCTTGCTAAAAAGTCAAAACTGTTCTTTATTAATATGAGATAGAGAATATTTAGAATTCTTAAAGAATCAAATTCCCTCTAACTCAGTTTTAATTGATTATGGGGCTGTTGCAAATTTTGTTTCCATTCCCTTTTCTCTTGTTTTGGCAAATAAAATCAAATGGACAGCTGCTGGTCTAGATGGGGTTAAATATGCCGTGTTAAAAGCTTTGTCCTCAAATAGTTTAAATGTTTTGTTGGATGCAATTAATTTTAATTTTTTTTAACATTTGTTTGAATTTAAATTTAACTTTTAATATTGACAAAACGAATGCTATTTATTTTGCAAAGGGCTCAAAAAAGATAATTAATATTTCTATTATTAATATTTTGATTAAATTTTTAGGACATGACTTTAATACAAGTTTGACTTTTGTTGGCAATTAGTCTCGTATCATTAATGAAATGAGAAATAATGCTAATGCTATTAAAATGATGACAAATGAGCATGGAGTTAATAATTTAGTCGGCGCAGTTTCAGCAAAAATGTAATTGTATTGATGTACATTTTTGGTTATATTTACGATTTTTTTTTTTCTGTGCATGTTTTGTATGTACTTTCGTGTGAACTTCCGCTTCAAATTAAGACAATTTTTATTTATTTTCCTTTGTTCCAAGACATAATGGAGTCGCAATCTGTGATAAAATCTAGTTATATTTTCTGTTATAATAAGTTTAAAGATATTTTTGACAACAGTGGTAAATGTTCTTTGAGAGTTAAAAGTACTAAACTAGTTTTTCGTATTAATCGAATATTATTATTATTTCCAGGTGTATAAAAATTCTTAGTTTGTACACACAGAAAATTGTTGCGTCAACCAACTCCTTGCCCAACCAACTTATTCGGTTCTCTCAACCGCTTAGACGGTTGGTTTTGTCAAAATAAAAAGAGTTGTAGTTTTTCCTGCAACCTATTTCGAACTGTTTTAAAACAATTTAGTACAGATTTAGAACCATTAGGAGTGTGTATTAGACAAAAAATTGAATGTGTATGGGCTAATATGGAAGCTCCGCCAGCAAATTTTTTAAACCATTCGGTCTAACCGACGTTATTTGGTACAACTCACTTTTTCATTCTTCCAACCTTATGCCAAAAGAGGATTTTTCTGTGTGTATAATGATAATAATATTGGGGAGAAGTTCACTTTAAAGGCCAAAGCGAAAAAAATAAAAGTTGCCACCCCCTGTATTTTTGCAAAAAAAAAAATACCAACATGCATGTATAAACTTAAGATTTTTAAGCTTTCACTTTGCATATTTCTTTTTTAATGCATTTGTATATTTTACATTTTTTTGAGCGATTTAAGTTGACAACAACAGAAATATTCCTTATATTTATTATGAATGTATATGTTCATTTTATTATGGCCTTGAGATTTTCAATTGTCTCGTCAACATCACTTGATTTCTCAAATTATTTTTTATTAGTTAATTCTTGTTAAAATATAATTCAAATTTTTAAGTTATAGTATTTTTTTTTATTTTTTTTTGGTTTTGGATATCGGTTTATTTCTGATTTTAGTATAACGGTTTCGGTTACGGTTTTAAAAATGAAACGGTTTTAAACTTATATCGGTTTCGGTTACGGTTTCAATCCTTGCTTTTTAGTGATGACATTTTTACAGTATAATTGTCAAAGTTTCAAAACTAATGAAGATAATATTGAATACATTATTAATAATAATAACTTGTAAGTATATTAAATAATTACTGCTTGTCTTGTCTGAACTCTAATAAATATAGCTCTTTTGCTAATTTAAATGATAATGCTACTGGTAATATTCTGAATTTTACCTTTTCGAGCTGTCTCTCTATGGCTTTTGAGTGGAATGTGATTAATACCTATTTAGGCAGTAGTCACAATTTACCCATTATATTTGAGTCATCTAATGTTTCTTTGTCTCATAATGGTAAGTTTCTTTCCAAGTCTAAACTGTTAAACAATGTAGCTAATGTTAACCTCACTAACAATTTTACTAATATTTTTAATTCTTATGTTGTTTATGATCCTAGTATTAGTTAATCTCCGAAATTATGGTGGGGCCAAATTTGGTTCATTTGAAAATTTTAATAAGTTTAAAAAAACTGAAATGAAATGGATTAAGCAAAAGAAGAACATCTCAGAAATCTTTTTGAGTGTGGTAATGGAAAAAGAAAAGCTTCGTAGATATAAAAATTACAATATTGGATCGACTTTACTCAAAACTTGAAGCAAATGCTCCGAATTGTCAAAATGTTTCGCATTTCCTTCAATTACAATGCTAAAAACTATTTGCTAATGTTCGAAAAAATAAAATTTTAAATTGGTAGGTATTAATATAAATGTTAATCTTACCATTTACTATAAAAATTCTGAATGTTAAAATTTTTTTTTTTTTTCTGTGCATGTTTTGTATGTACTTTTGTGTGAACTTCCGCTTCAAATTAAGACAATTTTTATTAATTTTCCTTTGTTCCAAGACATAATGGAGTCGCAATCTGTGATACTGTTATATTTTCTGTTATAATAAGTTTAAAGATATTTTTAACAACATTGGTAAATGTTCTTTGATAGTTAAAAGTACTAAACTAGTTTTTCGTATTAATCGAATATTATTATTATTATTTCCAGGTGTATAAAAATTCTTAGTTTGTACACACAGAAATTTGTTGCGTCAACCAACTCCTTGCCCAACCAACTAATTCGGTTCTCTCAACCGCTTAGACGGTTGGTTTTGTCAAAATAAAAAGAGTTGTAGTTTTTCCTGCAACCTATTTCGAACTGTTTTAGAACAATTTAGTACAGATTTTGAACCATTAGGAGTGTGTATTAGACAAAAAACTGAATGTGTATTGGCTAATATGGAAGTTCCGCCAACAAATTTGTAAACCATTTGGTTTAACCAACGTTAGTTGGTACAACTCACTTTTTCATTCTTCCAACCTCATGCCAAAAGTGGATTTTTCTGTGTGTATAATGATAATAATTTTGGGGAGAAGTTCACTTTACCGGCCGAAGCGAAAAAAAAATTGCAAAAAAATTGCAAAAAAAATAATACCAACATTAAAAATAAGCGCCGCTCGGACCCGTGGTGACCTTGAAAAATCAAAAACTGGTGCACCCACTTAAAAGTACATATGGGTACTCAAATGAAAGGTAATTTCCCCACGATTCCAAATCTGTATTTTTAAGATCCGTCACTCTTAGCGGCCCCTACATCAATTTATGTTATTTCAATGAGACACTTGTATACTCAGAAGAAAATGTACCAAATGTAACTTATGTACTTTATGGTACGACCATTGATCTTACGGTACATGTATTAATAGTTTTTTCTTTTTAAATCAAAAGTTTTCTAAATTTAAATATTTCAATATTTTTATTTTAAATAGAATAAATAATGTTGTTTTAATGGTTTCCTCCTATAATAATAAACGTCGTGTAAAAAAACATAAATCGAATACAAACATGTTCGTTTTGTACGTCATTCTGCGTGTTTGCTCAAAATGGTCGCATGTATTTTTTTGGAATAATCCACATTATTAAACCCGACATTGGTAAGGACTCAATGTATTTAATGTAAATAAATTATATTTATATTTTTATTTATATTTTTATTTATTACAGAACTTAAATAATACATCGAACTTCTATTATGGCAACGGACTCAAAAACAACTGCTGACTCAAGTATTACACTCAATTATTGGAAACCAAAGCAAACATTAAATGTGTCATAGCCTTTTGCAGCAAAAAGTGTCTTTTTATGTGTATGTTGTAAAAGTGAATATCAATTTCGACATTTAAATAAAATAATATATACAATAAATTAACTGAAATACATTTTTGTTTTAATAAATTATTAGGAAAATGAAATTCGACCATAAAATTAATAATACGTATCATTAAATTTGTATAGGTCTTTCTTATTGTAATTAAAATATCACATTATAAAATATATGGTATAACCACACATTGCATTAACAGTTTCAATATTACTGAACAAATGGGACGCATCCTATTGACCAATATTAATGGTATAAATTATTGTTTTTCTATTGAAATACTATCAATTTACCATTATTTTTTTCTGGGAGTATGTAATAATTGAAGTATATATGCATGTATAAACTAAAGATTTTTAAGCTTTTACTTTGCATATTTATTTTTTAATGTATTTGTATATTTTACATTTTTTTGAGCGATTTAAGTTGACAACAACAGAAATATGCCTATACGAAATATTCCTTATATTTATTATGAATGTATATGATCATTTTATTATGGCCTTGAGATTTGCAATTGTCTCGTCAACATCACTTGATTTCTCCAATTATTTTTTATTAGTTAATTCTTGTTAAAATATAATTCAAATTTTTAAGTTATTGTTTTTTTTTTTTTTGTTAGTAAAATAATTGATCTTTTGTTGAAGAATTAAAAATATTGTTTTTTTTTTTTTTGTTAGTAAAATAATTGATCTTTTGTTGAAGAATTAAAAATATGGATAATAAATAACTTAAATACAATTAGTGTTCAAATTCTATTCGTTTTCATAATTAATATGCAGTTTAAGATATTTGTCTTCGATCTTTTATTTAAAATTTAAAAAGTAAAATTTTGTAAGATTCTTGCAAGCAAGAGCAAGAAAGGTATTGTCTTGTTTTTGCAAATGATCATCACTAGCCAGCCGCTACACAAATTAATGAAACAAAAAACAAATTTTAGACCAAAGACTGTTGTATTGTTTCTCAAAAACCCACATGTGAATTTTTGTGCAACAAAAAATTTAATTTTGGAAACTCCAAATTTTATTAAATGACATTTAAACATGCCTTATCCTTAAGATCTTCTATATAAGAAAAAATCTGTTTTTCTGATTCTTTTTATACTTTTTTAAAAACCGGTTTAAACCGTTATAAACCGAAACCGTTTATTTCGGTTTTGGATATCGGTTTATTTCTGATTTTCGTATAACGGTTTCGGTTACTAATGATCTCACTGATTATGCGAATGCAGTGGCGCATATGTAGTGATGAAAAAAATTAAATTTTTTTGTCGACGTCACTGGGTTGCCACTGAGTAATTTTGTGTAGTGAATTTCGTGTCAAGTTTTTTTAACTTCGAAAACCAACGTTGGAGTAATTTTAATGCAAGGTCAAGGGATTTTGATGATAAGATTTCTAATACCAAAGGCTCCAAACTTGTAAGTATGTTAAATAATTCCTGTTTGTCTTGTCTGAACTCTACTAAATATACATATTTTGCTAATTTAAATGATAATGCTACTGGTAGTATTTTGGATTTTACCCTTTCGAGCTGTCTCTCTATGGCTTTTGAGTGGAATGTGATTAATACCTATTTAGGCAGTAATCACAATTTACCCATTATATTTGAGTCGTCTAATGTTTCTTTGTCTCATAAAGGTAAGTTTCTTTCCAAGTCTAAACTGTTAAAAAATGTAGCTAATGTTAACCTCACTAACAATTTTACTAATATTTTTATTTCTTATGTTGTTTATGATCCTAGTATTAGTTAATCTCCGAAATTATGATGGGACCAAATTTGAGTAGTAGGCAAAAATTGAGTAGATTTGGTTCATTTGAAAATTTTAATAAGTTTAAAAAAACTGAAATGGAATGGATTATGCAAAAGAAGAACATCTCAGAAATCTTTTTGAGTATGGTAATGGAAAATGAAAAGCTTCGTAGATATTAAATTTACAATAATGGATCGACTTTACTTAAAACTTGAAGCAAATGCTCCGAATTGTCAAAATGTTTCGCATTTCCTTCAATTACAATGCTAAAAACTATTTGCTAATGTTCAAAAAAATAAAATTTTAAATTGGTAGGTATTAATATAAATGTTAAACTTAACATTTTCTATAAGAATTCTGAAATATATTAAAAAAATGCTCAAAAAATGTAAGCTTGCTAAAAAGTCAAAACCAAGGATTGAAACCTAAACGAATAACGGTTTCGATTTCGGTTTCGGTTACGGTTTCGGTTTCGGTTACGGTTTCGGTTTTAAGTTTTTATAACGAAACGGTTTCGGTATACCGGTTCCATGTTATGGTTTCGGTTTTGATTTCGGTTTTTGTATAAATTTTCTTTATTTCCATATTTTTCAAATAATTTTACATTTTTTATATGGTCCTAAATTACTGGGGTAAAGTGGGAAACGTAATTTAAACAATGTTTGTTGTTATTTCAGTAAAAATATTTTGTTATATGAATTATTTAATTGATTTCGTCAAGAAAAAAATTTAATTTAAAATTTCGTGACCACAAACCAATGAAAAGCAACATATTGACTTCACCTGATATATGATCTGAATTGAAAAAAAGATGAATTTTGTACAATTTTCATCCATAAAAGCCAAAGAAATTAAATTTCAACAATTCTGTGAACTGCAATATATGTGAACTGGCGATGATCATTTGCAAGAGCAAGGCAAGAAATGTTAATCTTAATCTTTTAAATTTTAAATAAAGATCGAAGACAAATATCTTAAACTGCATATTAATTATGAAAACGAATAGAATTTGAACACTAATTGTATTTAAGTTACTTATTTTCAATTTCTTCAACATTTTACTAACAAAAAAAAATCCAATAACATAAAAATTTGAATTATATTTTAACAAGAATTAACAAATAAAAAAAATAATTGTATAAGACAAGTGATGTTGACAAGACAATTCAAAATCTCAAGGCCATAATAAAATGAACGAAAAGTCACCAAATACATTTTCAAAATTTTCAACAAACTCGAAAATTAAGTTTTTCATAAAAATGTGTTTGGTGACTTTTCGTTCTACAACGACGATATACATTATACGATATACAATAAATATTTCGTATAAGCATATTTCTGTTTTCGTCACAGATTAAAAAATCCGTATGCAACACGTACCGTATGTCAAGAGAACTCAAATAATATCTGGCAGAGTAACATTTTTCTTTGCGAACACCATGCGAGCACAAACTCAAACGCTACTAAGCGAATACTAACAGAAAGAAGAGAATATAACAATAACGATTACGATTCGTATACACACACTTTCACAACGACAACCCTCAAACAGACGCATGACAACAGACAGACGCATGACAACGGACAGACGCATGACAACAGATAGTCGCATGACAACGGACAGACGCACGGCACCACACTACATGTATGTATCTAGTACAGCTCTCTAGTTGGCAACAACAACGAGTTCTCTTTGTGGTACAAAAAAATTTCCCGCCAAAATTCTATCAAAAGCTTGGATGCTGCTTTATTCGCATTTTTGTTGTTGTTGCACTTTCAAACGAATCAGCGGATTTGTGAAAAAAGAAAAACACAAAAAGCAATATATCAGCTAAATATATCACACTGTGAAAATGTTAATATATTATTTTTTATTACTTCATGATTTTACAATTAACAAAAAAACTATATATAAAAGTAAAACTAAAATAATAATGTGCATATGCACAATCGATGTACGAACTTGCGTAGCGAAGAAAAGAGAAAAAAAAACATTGTTTTGTCTATTTTATCTTTTTGAAGCGACTTTTGAAGCACTTTTAAAGCTATTTACCGCTTCAAAAGTGCTTCACAGACCTTATTTTTAAGATGCTTATATTCTTTAGAATTCGACAAAAACAAAAAAAAAACACATATTCATTAATGTTCACGTTCATAAATATTTTGCACGCTTTCCATTGTTACTTATTGTTCAATATTTAGTAATATCATGAATTCTTTTGTATATCATTATTATCTTAAAAACATAATAAATACATTAAAATCATAAAAAAACGCAGGAGTCTTCCTTTTCTTGCAGTCTTAGTCTTGCACTTGCTCTTGTTCTTTTTCTTGCAAAATCTCGATTTTGTTCTTGCAAAAAAAAAATGCAAGAACAAGAAATTTTTAATCATCACTAATGTAAACAAATATCTGCCTTATACTTGAAATTTTTAAACTTGTCTAAGTTGCACTTCATTTTTCGTATTTCCTTAAATAGGTACTGAGATGTTAATAATTTGAAACTTTTTTTACATTTTTTTTTGCATTACATTGTTTTGTTTATGTCCGAAATTGAGCTGTTTTGAAACATCAGTCAAAAATCCATTAGAAGACTTATAAATGGTATTCTATTGAATAGATCATTTAAAAGAATTTAAAATATATTCAAATGTACTTTTCGAAACTTGTTCCACTTTACCTCAAGCTCCCCTATATACATATTTTACTAATAAAATAAATAAAAAAACAATATTATTAAAATTTTAATCATTTTTTAACGTAAAAATTTTGCTTGGAGTTGTGGTGTTTTGTTGTTAATTCGATTAATGAAACAAAAAACAAATTTTAGACCAAATGCCGTTGTTTTGGAAATATCGTTTCTCAAAAAACAACATGTGAATTTTTGTACAACCAAAAATGTTTATTTTGGGAACTCCAAATTTTAATTAATGAAATTTTTCTTAAGATCTTCTATATGAAATAAAATATGTGTTCCTGGTTTTTTCTATACTTTTTCAAAAACCGTTTTAAACCGGTATAAAACCGAAACCGTTTATATCGGTATTGGATATCGGTTTATTTCTGATTTTCGTATAACGGTTTCGGTTACGGTTTCGGTTTTAAAAATGAAACGGTTTTAAACGGATATCGGTTTCGGTTACGGTTTCAATCCTTGGTCAAAACTATTCTTTAATAATATAAGATAGAGAATATTTAGAATTCTTAAAGTATCAAATTCCCTCTAACTCAGTTTTAATTGATTATGGGGCTGTTGCAAATTTTGTTTCCAAATTGTTGGCAAATAAAATCAAATGGACAGCTGCTGTTCTAGATGGGGTTAAATATGACGTGGTAAAAGCTTTGCCCTCAAATAGTTTAAATGTTTTGTTGGATGCAATTAATTTTAATTTTTTTTAACATTTGTTTGAATTTAAATTTAACTTTTAATATTGACAAAACGAATGCTATTTATTTAGCAAAGGGCTCAAAAAAGATAATTAATATTTCTATTATTAATATTTTGATTAAATTTTTAGGACGTGACTTTAATACAAGTTTGACTTTTGTTGGCAATTAGTCTCGTATCATTAATGAAACGAGAAATAATGCTAATGTTATTAAAATGATGACAAATGTGCATGGAGTTAATAATTTAGTCGGCGCAGTTTCAGCAAAAATGTAATTGTATTGATGTACATTTTTGGTTATATTTACGAATTTTCTTTCGTGTGAACTTCCGCTTCAAATTAAGACAATTTTTATTAATTTTCCTTTGTTCCAAGACGTAATGGAGTCGCAATCTGTGATAAAATCTAGTTATATTTTCTGTTATAATAAGTTTAAAGATATTTTTGACAACATTGGTATATGTTCTTTGACAGTTAAAAGTACTAAACTAGTTTTTCGTATTAATCGAATATTATTATTATTTCCAGGTGTATAAAAATTCTTAGTTTGTACACACAGAAATTTGTTGCGTCAACCAACTCCTTGCCCAACCAACTTATTCGGTTCTCTCAACCGCTTAGACGGTTGGTTTTGTCAAAATAAAAAGAGTTGTAGTTTTTCCTGCAACCTATTTCGAACTGTTTTAAAACAATTTAGTACAGATTTAGAACCATTAGGAGTGTGTATTAGACAAAAAATTGAATGTGTATAGGCTAATATGGAAGTTCCGCCAGCAAATTTGTAAACCATTCGGTTTAACCGACGTTAGTTGGTACAACTCACTTTTTCATTCTTCCAACCTCATGCCAAAAGAGGATTTTTCTGTCTGTATAATGATAATAATATTGGGGAGAAGTTCACTTTAAAGTCCGAAGCGAAAAATAAAAAATTGCCACCCCCTGTATTTTTGCAAAAAAAAAAAAAAATACCAACATTAAAATAAGCGTGACCTTGAAAAATCAAAAAATGATGCACCCACTTAAAAGTACATATGGGTACTCAAATATGTGTACTCACGATTCCAAATCTGTAATAATTTTTAAGATCCGTCACTCTTAGCGGCCCCTACACCAATGTTATTTCATATGTTATTTCAATGAGACACTTGTATGTAATAATTGAAGTATATATGCATGTATAAACTTAAGATTTTTAAGCTTTTACTTTGCATATTTATTTTTTAATGTATTTGTATATTTTACATTTTTTTGAGCGATTTAAGGTGACAACAACAGAAATATGCCTATACGAAATATTCCTTATATTTGTTATGAATGTATATGTTCATTTTATTATGGCCTTGAGATTTTCAATTTTTTCTCCAATTATTTTTTATTAGTTAATTCTTGTTAAAATATAATTCAAATTTTTAAGTTATTGTATTTTTTTTATTTTTTTTTTTTTTTGTTAGTAAAATAATTTATTTTTTGTTGAAGAAATTAAAAATATGGAAAATAAGTAACTTAAATACAATTAGTGTTCAAATTCTATTCGTTTTCATAATTAATATGCAGTTTAAGATATTTGTCTTCGATCTTTTATTTAAAATTTAAAAAGTAAAATTTTGTAAGATTCTTGCAAGCAAGAGCAAGAAAGGTATTGTCTTGTTTTTGCAAATGATCATCACTAGCCGCTACACAAATTAATGATACAAAAAACAAATTTTAGACCAAAGACCGTTGTATTGTTTCTCAAAAACCCACATGTGAATTTTTGTGCAACAAAAATTTTAATTTTGGAAACTCCAAATTTTATTAAATGACATTTAAACATGCCTTATTCTTAAGATCTTCTATATAAAATAAAAGATGTTTTTCTGATTATTTTTATACTATTTTAAAAACCGGTTTAAACCGTTAGAAACCGAAACCGTTTATTTCGGTTTTGGATATCGGTTTATTTCTGATTTTCGTATATCGGTTTCGGTTTCGGTTACGGTTTCAATCCTTGCTTTTTAGTGTTGAAATTTTTACAGTATAATTGTCAATGTTTCAAAACTAATGAAGATAATATTGAATACTTTATTAATAATAATGATATTGATATTTGTTGTTTCTCAAAAGTATTTCAATATGATACTAATGATTCTAATTTTAAGTTGTTGAACTATAGGATTAGGATATGGGGGTGTCTCCGTTGCTGCGAAAATCAATATAAGAATTTAAAAAATTTCATTCTGATGTTTTAGTTATAAAAACTTTAAATTTATGTCCTAATCTAACTATAACCCAATAAACCAAAACCCTGGATATTAAGTGATTATCGAATGCATATTGAACACGGATATCGAAGCTATCACTGGAGAAAAGCGTTCAACTTTTTGTAATTTTAAGCTTGAAAACCATTGCGTTCTCCAGCAAAACTGGTAGCTTTTTATCCAATTGAATCTAGCCTTTACCTAAACTTGATTTCCGACATTCAATATACATTCCAGGTTTAACTTAATTGTAAGCTATAAGCTGTAAGCTATAAGCTGTAAGCTATAAAATGTGATTCGACCTTCAACTTACACTTGAATTCAAGCGCATATATTTCCCTAATTAAAGGTTTAAATATAAAAGAAAAGAAAACGCATATAAGTTATAATACTATATATTATAAGGAATTAAAGTATATTTTACAGCTGCAACAGCACCTGCACCGGTGGCAGTGTACAGGAACTTCTTGTAAAATCCACGACGTGCCTCTAAGATCAAACCAGTGAATCCAATTGCGCCACTGCGATGTATAACTTTGCCAGGTTCTTTGCGAATGCAGTGGCGCATATGTAGTGGTGAAAAAAATGAAAATTTTCTTGTTGACATTTAATTTATCACGTCACTGGGTTGCCACTGAGTAATTTTGTGTAGTGAATTTCGTGTCATGTTTGTTAACTTCGAAAACCAACGTTGGTATAACATTCATTTATTCGGCTTGATCAGGACATTACATCCACACTGGTTGTACACAGAAAATAAAATGGTACATAATTTTAACGAATCATGTTCATAGAGACAAATTCATACGTTTTTATGCGAGATACATTGTGATAATGTACATTGTCTTGCAATTTGTCTGTGAATTTAATGATGACTTCATTTCCTGTAAGAATCTGCGTTCATAATACGTATAAATGAATTTAATAAACTTTTTCATACTACAATGAATTGTATTCATTGAAATACTCCAGTATTATAAACCACCGCATATTTCAAATTTAAAAAATAGCCTTGAGAATGATTAATATGTGAAATTACGTATTCCCAAAGAACGCCTACATTGTGCGAATGAATATATACTTTTTTTTTTGCACACCAAAAAGTACCAATTAATGCATCTCTGATAAATGACGCCAATTTGCTTCATTCGTGTTCGTTGCTCGTTGCGTTAACATCGCAACATTAAAACAGAAGTGAAAATTTAAAGTGAACTAAAAGTAAAATTGAATTATTAAAATATATTAAATTACATTTATAATGTTGTGCTTTGTTTGTAGAAAGGAATTTTCGACTTTGGGCTTTTTAGTCGGTCACCTGAAGAAGAAGCACGAGTTGTCGACACAAAGTACTTTTCGATGCTACGAGCAAGGCTGCGCGCTGCTTTTCAAAAATTTGTCCAGCTACAAAAAACATATAATTAATACGCATAAAGCAGTGACAAATGAAAAAAGTAAGTGCGAAATTAATTTCTTTAAAAACGCTACAATTCCCAACATAAATATTGATCCAATGTTTACAACATTGTCTGAAAATAATTCAACAGAAAAAATAGAAGAAAAAAATCAAGATTTTAAGTTAGATTCAGAAATAAAAAAGCTTTTTGATAGTTCAATAAAATTTTCGATATTTTTACATGCTAATGATAATTTTTCAAGAAAAGATATATATGCAATTCAAGAATATGTCTCCGATCTAATAGTTGGTCCAATTCTTGATATTTTCAAAAGCTTTGCTCGATCTAGATTACATAAACACGATTT
This sequence comes from Dryomyza anilis, assembly GCA_951804985.1. NCBI lineage: Eukaryota > Metazoa > Arthropoda > Insecta > Diptera > Dryomyzidae > Dryomyza > Dryomyza anilis. Next base: position 76,311,989 of record OX638135.1, on the reverse strand, counting down.
CTTTTTAAATGAAATTTCAAGCATTATAAGTTCATGTAGAGACCCGTTTATGTTTTGTGGTTCGGATTATCAATTAAACAAAAAATTAAAAAATTTAGGATACTTAGATGACTTAAAAGAATTTCAAATAAATAATGAAATTGATACAGTTTTTTATGGAGGACAATTAAAACTTGATGAAAAAAGAGATACTGGAGTTTTGCTACTACTACGTTCTCATTTTAAACTATTGTTTGAAACAGACAAAATGTATGTCTTTAAAGGTCCTGAAAATGGTGCAGAAGATTGTATTCGAAGTTTAAAATTCGACAATATGTCAGGAATTGAATTCGATAATTGCTGGCAGTCATGTACACAATATCGGCTAAATGAAATAAAAAATGCAACAACATTGACGAGTATTTTCGAAAAGTGGCCTGAATATAAACAACCAAGCGGGTATCGTTTTGTAAGTATACTTAAATAATTATTATTATAACAATATGTCATTAATGTAAACATTTCACAGATCGAAAAGGATTTTGGCGTTATTTTCGACAATCGTGTAGGAATACTGGAAGTCTGGCCTGATAACTTTAAATTGATTCAAGAATTTTTACTAGCAGAAAAGCATATATCAGATAGATCCACTAAGGCAATGTTAATTGATTTATATAATGCAGACGGCAACAAAGGTATATTACATATACAAATATACATTATTTCATATAAAACATTTCATTTAAATCCATCCGAATTGTTTCGATTTAAACTTTTGAACAAACCGGATTCCGGTTCTATGTTAAGTTTTCGTTTTTGTATTAATGAAATGTTTTGTATTATTGAAATGTTTTAAATTTTTGAACAAAAAACAAAATTATTAATTTATACAAATATAGGACTGTGCGATTAATCGACTAATCAAATTAATTCATTAATCAATTTTAGATTATTTAATTAATCAGGTTTTTCAATTATAACATTGATTAATTAATTAATCAGTATTCTGATTAATCAGCATTTTGAATAATCAGAATTTTTGATTACGTCACGAAATATTTAAAAATACTTTTCTAAATGGTTTTTGAACATTTAAAACACATCCTTTTATTTTTTAATTATTTTAAAAATAAATGTTCACTTTATTTAAATTGATAAACTGTTCAAACGTTGTTGAATAAAACTGCTTCGTTTTCAATTAGTCAAAATTCAGATTAATTAGGGTTTTGATTAATCTGGGTTTCGGATTAATCAATTAATCAGGATTATGATTAATTACGATTTTGAAAAATTGATTACTCACACAGGACTTAAAAGCAAAGTGCCTTAACATTTGATAAATATTATTTATATATATATATAGTTAGTTTGATTAAAAGTGTATATATTTTTCACTTTTATTTAGATTGCGCGGACGTGAAGTTTCTGTTGTCGATACATTCATATCTGGTTCCAACTCAGAAGATTGTTCAAAAAACAAATGCGGGTAAAAAGATGGTCGTCAAATTTACAATTAAAAGTTCCCAAGAAGCATTTCTGTTTGTTGGCGGCTGTGTACAAGAATTAGACGACCACATACGGTTTTTAAAAAAAAAATCGGAAAATATTCAGCCATTCATTCTTGCGGTTGGTGACAAAAATTTAAATTATTTTACACAGTTTTATGTTTTTATGAATGGCATAAAATTCGGATTTTCTAGCTTTTTGAGAGCTGTGGATATTTGTTTTAAGTGTTTTCACTTATTTGATCTCGAGTATCCCCTTGCATGCTGTCAATTTTGGACATTTTTGCAGGGCTACTTTTATAAAATTGAAATCACTAAAAATAAATCTTCGAATTTATATATTATGCTTGAAGCATTAAATAAAATGAAATCAAATAAATTACTCTTACTCTACACAATTTTATTAGTACTATTATACTTAATTTATATTACATCAAATGTATATTTAAAATAAAAAAAAATTAAAAACAAAACTTTCTGAATTCATTTGTGTTTATGATCTCGTTCATTAGAGTGTGTATTCGATTCATTGCGACAATGAACTCTCGCATACAACATAGCTAATGAAATATTCATTGTCAATATGAATATTTTTCATTCTGTTTAATGATCTGTACATTGTAAATCAATGAATGTGTACATTGAAGTATTACCGGATATTCGTTGTGCCAATGTACAGTTACATTGGACCAATTTTAATGATATATTCATTGTGATAATGTACTTTTTCATTGTCGTTATGTACTTTTTTGGTTCAGTGTAAGAGCTACACTACTTCGGTGTTGCGTTCCGGCAATTGATGGAGCTGATACACGGTGATGGAGCTGATACAGCCTAATTCAAGTCAATCCAAAGATGGCCGCGTTTGCCCCAAATGTTTTTTGCGGAAAGTGGGCGATTTTCGCGAATGTTTTAATATTCAATTATAATATTTGACTTCAATATTATAATTTTGAATTTAAATTTGATTAAAATATGTTGACGTTAAATAAGGGTAGTCTTGTTAAAAAAAAAATAATTAAAAAAAGATATATATGCAATTCAAGAATATGTCTCCGATCTAATAGTTGGTCCAATTCTTGATATTTTCAAAAGCTTTGCTCGATCTAGATTACATAAACACGATTTCTTTTTAAATGAAATTTCAAGCATTATAAGTTCATTTAGAGACCCGTTTATGTTTTGTGGTTCGGATTATCAATTAAACAAAAAATTAAAAAATTTAGGATACTTAGATGACTTAAAAGAATTTCAAATAAATAATGAAATTGATACAGTTTTTTATGGAGGACAATTAAAACTTGATGAAAAAAGAGATACTGGAGTTTTGCTACCACTACGTTCTCATTTTAAACTATTGTTTGAAACAGACAAAATGTATGTCTTTAAAGGTCCTGAAAATGGTGCAGAAGATTGTATTCGAAGTTTAAAATTCGACAATATGTCAGGAATTGAATTCGATAATTGCTGGCAGTCATGTACACAATATCGGCTAAATGAAATAAAAAATGCAACAACATTGACGAGTATTTTTCGAAAAGTGGCCTGAATATAAACAACCAAGCGGGTATCGTTTTGTAAGTATACTTAAATAATTATTATTATAACAATATGTCATTAATGTAAACATTTCATAGATCGAAAAGGATTTTGGCGTTACTTTCGACAATCGTGTAGGAATACTGGAAGTCTGGCCTGATAACTTTAAATTGATTCAAGAATTTTTACTAGCAGAAAAGCATATATCAGATAGATCCACTAAGGCAATGTTAATTGATTTATATAATGCTGACGGCAACAAAGGTATATTACATATACAAATATACATTATTTCATATAAAACATTTCATTTAAATCCATCCGAATTGTTTAGATTTAAACTTTTGAACAAACCGGATTCCGGTTCTATGTTAAGTTTTCGTTTTTGTATTAATGAAATGTTTTGTATTATTGAAATGTTTTAAATTTTTGAACAAAAAACAAAATTATTAATTTATACAAATATAGGACTGTGCGATTAATCGACTAATCAAATTAATTCATTAATCAATTTTAGATTATTTAATTAATCAGGTTTTTCAATTATAACATTGATTAATTAATTAATCAGTATTCTGATTAATCAGCATTTTGAATAATCAGAATTTTTGATTAAGTCACGAAATATTTAAAAATACTTTTCTAAATGGTTTTTGAACATTTAAAACACATCCTTTTATTTTTTAATTATTTTAAAAATAAATGTTCACTTTATTTAAATTGATAAACTGTTCAAACGTTGTTGAATAAAACTGCTTCGTTTTCAATTAGTCAAAATTCAGATTAATTAGGGTTTTGATTAATCTGGGTTTCGGATTAATCAATTAATCAGGATTATGATTAATTACGATTTTGAAAAATTGATTACTCACACAGGACTTAAAAGCAAAGTGCCTTAAAATTTGATAAATATTATTTATATATATATATAGTTAGTTTGATTAAAAGTGTATATATTTTTCACTTTTATTTAGATTGCGCGGACGTGAAGTTTCTGTTGTCGATACATTCATATCTGGTTCCAACTCAGAAGATTGTTCAAAAAACAAATGCGGGTAAAAAGATGGTCGTCAAATTTACAATTAAAAGTTCCCAAGAAGCATTTCTGTTTGTTGGCGGCTGTGTACAAGAATTAGACGACCACATACGGTTTTTAAAAAAAAAATCGGAAAATATTCAGCCATTCATTCTTGCGGTTGGTGACAAAAATTTAAATTATTTTACACAGTTTTATGTTTTTATGAATGGCATAAAATTCGGATTTTCTAGCTTTTTGAGAGCTGTGGATATTTGTTTTAAGTGTTTTCACTTATTTGATCTCGAGTATCCCCTTGCATGCTGTCAATTTTGGACATTTTTGCAGGGCTACTTTTATAAAATTGAAATCACTAAAAATAAATCTTCGAATTTATATATTATGCTTGAAGCATTAAATAAAATGAAATCAAATAAATTACTCTTACTCTACACAATTTTATTAGTACTATTATACTTAATTTATATTACATCAAATGTATATTTAAAATAAAAAAAAATTAAAAACAAAACTTTCTGAATTCATTTGTGTTTATGATCTCGTTCATTAGAGTGTGTATTCGATTCATTGCGACAATGAACTCTCGCATACAACATAGCTAATGAAATATTCATTGTCAATATGAATATTTTTCATTCTGTTTAATGATCTGTACATTGTAAATCAATGAATGTGTACATTGAAGTATTACCGGATATTCGTTGTGCCAATGTACAGTTACATTGGACCAATTTTAATGATATATTCATTGTGATAATGTACTTTTTCATTGTCGTTATGTACTTTTTTGGTTCAGTGTAAGAGCTACACTACTTCGGTGTTGCGTTCCGGCAATTGATGGAGCTGATACACGGTGATGGAGCTGATACAGCCTAATTCAAGTCAATCCAAAGATGGCCGCGTTTGCCCCAAATGTTTTTTGCGGAAAGTGGGCGATTTTCGCGAATGTTTTAATATTCAATTATAATATTTGACTTCAATATTATAATTTTGAATTTAAATTTGATTAAAATATGTTGACGTTAAATAAGGGTAGTCTTGTTAAAAAAAAAATAATTAAAAAAAGATATATATGCAATTCAAGAATATGTCTCCGATCTAATAGTTGGTCCAATTCTTGATATTTTCAAAAGCTTTGCTCGATCTAGATTACATAAACACGATTTCTTTTTAAATGAAATTTCAAGCATTATAAGTTCATTTAGAGACCCGTTTATGTTTTGTGGTTCGGATTATCAATTAAACAAAAAATTAAAAAATTTAGGATACTTAGATGACTTAAAAGAATTTCAAATAAATAATGAAATTGATACAGTTTTTTATGGAGGACAATTAAAACTTGATGAAAAAAGAGATACTGGAGTTTTGCTACCACTACGTTCTCATTTTAAACTATTGTTTGAAACAGACAAAATGTATGTCTTTAAAGGTCCTGAAAATGGTGCAGAAGATTGTATTCGAAGTTTAAAATTCGACAATATGTCAGGAATTGAATTCGATAATTGCTGGCAGTCATGTACACAATATCGGCTAAATGAAATAAAAAATGCAACAACATTGACGAGTATTTTTCGAAAAGTGGCCTGAATATAAACAACCAAGCGGGTATCGTTTTGTAAGTATACTTAAATAATTATTATTATAACAATATGTCATTAATGTAAACATTTCATAGATCGAAAAGGATTTTGGCGTTACTTTCGACAATCGTGTAGGAATACTGGAAGTCTGGCCTGATAACTTTAAATTGATTCAAGAATTTTTACTAGCAGAAAAGCATATATCAGATAGATCCACTAAGGCAATGTTAATTGATTTATATAATGCTGACGGCAACAAAGGTATATTACATATACAAATATACATTATTTCATATAAAACATTTCATTTAAATCCATCCGAATTGTTTAGATTTAAACTTTTGAACAAACCGGATTCCGGTTCTATGTTAAGTTTTCGTTTTTGTATTAATGAAATGTTTTGTATTATTGAAATGTTTTAAATTTTTGAACAAAAAACAAAATTATTAATTTATACAAATATAGGACTGTGCGATTAATCGACTAATCAAATTAATTCATTAATCAATTTTAGATTATTTAATTAATCAGGTTTTTCAATTATAACATTGATTAATTAATTAATCAGTATTCTGATTAATCAGCATTTTGAATAATCAGAATTTTTGATTAAGTCACGAAATATTTAAAAATACTTTTCTAAATGGTTTTTGAACATTTAAAACACATCCTTTTATTTTTTAATTATTTTAAAAATAAATGTTCACTTTATTTAAATTGATAAACTGTTCAAACGTTGTTGAATAAAACTGCTTCGTTTTCAATTAGTCAAAATTCAGATTAATTAGGGTTTTGATTAATCTGGGTTTCGGATTAATCAATTAATCAGGATTATGATTAATTACGATTTTGAAAAATTGATTACTCACACAGGACTTAAAAGCAAAGTGCCTTAAAATTTGATAAATATTATTTATATATATATATAGTTAGTTTGATTAAAAGTGTATATATTTTTCACTTTTATTTAGATTGCGCGGACGTGAAGTTTCTGTTGTCGATACATTCATATCTGGTTCCAACTCAGAAGATTGTTCAAAAAACAAATGCGGGTAAAAAGATGGTCGTCAAATTTACAATTAAAAGTTCCCAAGAAGCATTTCTGTTTGTTGGCGGCTGTGTACAAGAATTAGACGACCACATACGGTTTTTAAAAAAAAAATCGGAAAATATTCAGCCATTCATTCTTGCGGTTGGTGACAAAAATTTAAATTATTTTACACAGTTTTATGTTTTTATGAATGGCATAAAATTCGGATTTTCTAGCTTTTTGAGAGCTGTGGATATTTGTTTTAAGTGTTTTCACTTATTTGATCTCGAGTATCCCCTTGCATGCTGTCAATTTTGGACATTTTTGCAGGGCTACTTTTATAAAATTGAAATCACTAAAAATAAATCTTCGAATTTATATATTATGCTTGAAGCATTAAATAAAATGAAATCAAATAAATTACTCTTACTCTACACAATTTTATTAGTACTATTATACTTAATTTATATTACATCAAATGTATATTTAAAATAAAAAAAAATTAAAAACAAAACTTTCTGAATTCATTTGTGTTTATGATCTCGTTCATTAGAGTGTGTATTCGATTCATTGCGACAATGAACTCTCGCATACAACATAGCTAATGAAATATTCATTGTCAATATGAATATTTTTCATTCTGTTTAATGATCTGTACATTGTAAATCAATGAATGTGTACATTGAAGTATTACCGGATATTCGTTGTGCCAATGTACAGTTACATTGGACCAATTTTAATGATATATTCATTGTGATAATGTACTTTTTCATTGTCGTTATGTACTTTTTTGGTTCAGTGTAAGAGCTACACTACTTCGGTGTTGCGTTCCGGCAATTGATGGAGCTGATACACGGTGATGGAGCTGATACAGCCTAATTCAAGTCAATCCAAAGATGGCCGCGTTTGCCCCAAATGTTTTTTGCGGAAAGTGGGCGATTTTCGCGAATGTTTTAATATTCAATTATAATATTTGACTTCAATATTATAATTTTGAATTTAAATTTGATTAAAATATGTTAACGTTAAATAAGGGTAGTCTTGTTAAAAAAAAAATAATTAAAAAAAGATATATATGCAATTCAAGAATATGTCTCCGATCTAATAGTTGGTCCAATTCTTGATATTTTCAAAAGCTTTGCTCGATCTAGATTACATAAACACGATTTCTTTTTAAATGAAATTTCAAGCATTATAAGTTCATTTAGAGACCCGTTTATGTTTTGTGGTTCGGATTATCAATTAAACAAAAAATTAAAAAATTTAGGATACTTAGATGACTTAAAAGAATTTCAAATAAATAATGAAATTGATACAGTTTTTTATGGAGGACAATTAAAACTTGATGAAAAAAGAGATACTGGAGTTTTGCTACCACTACGTTCTCATTTTAAACTATTGTTTGAAACAGACAAAATGTATGTCTTTAAAGGTCCTGAAAATGGTGCAGAAGATTGTATTCGAAGTTTAAAATTCGACAATATGTCAGGAATTGAATTCGATAATTGCTGGCAGTCATGTACACAATATCGGCTAAATGAAATAAAAAATGCAACAACATTGACGAGTATTTTTCGAAAAGTGGCCTGAATATAAACAACCAAGCGGGTATCGTTTTGTAAGTATACTTAAATAATTATTATTATAACAATATGTCATTAATGTAAACATTTCATAGATCGAAAAGGATTTTGGCGTTATTTTCGACAATCGTGTAGGAATACTGGAAGTCTGGCCTGATAACTTTAAATTGATTCAAGAATTTTTACTAGCAGAAAAGCATATATCAGATAGATCCACTAAGGCAATGTTAATTGATTTATATAATGCTGACGGCAACAAAGGTATATTACATATACAAATATACATTATTTCATATAAAACATTTCATTTAAATCCATCCGAATTGTTTAGATTTAAACTTTTGAACAAACCGGATTCCGGTTCTATGTTAAGTTTTCGTTTTTGTATTAATGAAATGTTTTGTATTATTGAAATGTTTTAAATTTTTGAACAAAAAACAAAATTATTAATTTATACAAATATAGGACTGTGCGATTAATCGACTAATCAAATTAATTCATTAATCAATTTTAGATTATTTAATTAATCAGGTTTTTCAATTATAACATTGATTAATTAATTAATCAGTATTCTGATTAATCAGCATTTTGAATAATCAGAATTTTTGATTAAGTCACGAAATATTTAAAAATACTTTTCTAAATGGTTTTTGAACATTTAAAACACATCCTTTTATTTTTTAATTATTTTAAAAATAAATGTTCACTTTATTTAAATTGATAAACTGTTCAAACGTTGTTGAATAAAACTGCTTCGTTTTCAATTAGTCAAAATTCAGATTAATTAGGGTTTTGATTAATCTGGGTTTCGGATTAATCAATTAATCAGGATTATGATTAATTACGATTTTGAAAAATTGATTACTCACACAGGACTTAAAAGCAAAGTGCCTTAACATTTGATAAATATTATTTATATATATATATAGTTAGTTTGATTAAAAGTGTATATATTTTTCACTTTTATTTAGATTGCGCGGACGTGAAGCTTCTGTTGTCGATACATTCATATCTGGTTCCAACTCAGAAGATTGTTCAAAAAACAAATGCGGGTAAAAAGATGGTCGTCAAATTTACAATTAAAAGTTCCCAAGAAGCATTTCTGTTTGTTGGCGGCTGTGTACAAGAATTAGACGACCACATACGGTTTTTAAAAAAAAAATCGGAAAATATTCAGCCATTCATTCTTGCGGTTGGTGACAAAAATTTAAATTATTTTACACAGTTTTATGTTTTTATGGATGGCATAAAATTCGGATTTTCTAGCTTTTTGAGAGCTGTGGATATTTGTTTTAAGTGTTTTCACTTATTTGATCTCGAGTATCCCCTTGCATGCTGTCAATTTTGGACATTTTTGCAGGGCTACTTTTATAAAATTGAAATCACTAAAAATAAATCTTCGAATTTATATATTATGCTTGAAGCATTAAATAAAATTAAATCAAATAAATTACTCTTACTCTACACAATTTTATTAGTACTATTATACTTAATTTATATTACATCAAATGTATATTTAAAATAAAAAAAAATTAAAAACAAAACTTTCTGAATTCATTTGTGTTTATGATCTCGTTCATTAGAGTGTGTATTCGATTCATTGCGACAATGAACTCTCGCATACAACATAGCTAATGAAATATTCATTGTGAATATGAATATTTTTCATTCTGTTTAATGATCTGTACATTGTAAATCAATGAATGTGTACATTGAAGTATTACCGGATATTCGTTGTGCCAATGTACAGTTACATTGGACCAATTTTAATGATATATTCATTGTGATAATGTACTTTTTCATTGTCGTTATGTACTTTTTTGGTTCAGTGTAAAGGAAACATTTGTAATATTGCTGAGGCTCACTCGAATGAAATTTTATGTGGTAATTTTAATGCAAGGTCAAGGGATTTTGATGATAAGATTTCTAAACCAAAGGCCCCAGACTTGTAAGTATGTTAAATAATTCCTGTTTGTCTTGTCTGAACTCTAATAAATATACCTATTTTGCTAATTGAAATGATAATGCTACTGGTAGTATTTTGGATTTAAACTTTTCGAGCTGTCTCTCTATGGCTTTTGAGTGGAATGTGATTAATACCTATTTAGGCAGTAGTCACAATTTACCCATTATATTTGAGTCATCTAATGTTTCTTTGTCTCATAATGGTAAGTTTCTTTCCAAGTCTAAACTGTTAAACAATGTAGCTAATGTTAACCTCACTAACAATTTTACTAGTATTTTTATACCCTACACCTACGAGGTACAGGGTATATTAAGTTTGTGCAGATATTCTAACGCCCCTTAGGAGGCGTGTCCGGTATGGAAAAATATATATATTCTTGATCAACATAACTACCCGAGTCCGTTTAGCCATGTCCGTCTGTCTGTCCGTTAGAATTCGCCTAAAAATATATGTTCCAAAAATGGGCGTGATCCGCCCACATTTGAATTTTTTTAATTTTTTACCGATTTTTGTAGTGGAAATTTTAGTCGTAAATTATTAAAAATTTGCCCACCAAATTATACCACTAATATATCCAAGAAGAGTGTAGGGTATTCCACAGTCGGGTCCGACCGACTATAAAAGTCCGCCCCATGTGACCGAATTTACCCATGTGTCCGAACTTTCCCAACTCGTTAATTCTTATGTTGTTTATGATCCTAGTATTAGTTAATCTCCGAAATTATGGTGGGACCAAATTTGAGTAGTAGGCAAAAATTGAGTAGATTTGGTTCATTTGAAAATTTTAATAAGTTTAAAAAAACTGAAATGGAATGGATTAAGCAAAAGAAGAACATCTCAGAAATTTTTTGAGTGTGGTAATGGAAAAAGAAAAGCTTCGTAGATATAAAAATTACAATAATGGATCGACTTTACTCAAAACTTGAAGCTAATGCTCCGAATTGTCAAAATGTTTCGCATTTCCTTCAATTACAATGCTAAAAACTATTTGCTAATGTTCGAAAAAATAAAATTTTTAATTGGTAAGTATTAATATAAATGTTAAACTTACCATTTACTATAAAAATTCTAAAATATATTAAAAAATTTGCTCAAAAAAATGTAAGCTTGCTAAAAAGTCAAAACTTTTCTTTATTAATATGAGATGGAGAATATTTAGAATTCTTAAAGAATCAAATTCCCTCTAACTCAGTTTTAATTGATTATGGGGCTGTTGCAAATTTTGTTTCCATTCCCTTTTCTCTTGTTTTGGCAAATAAAATCAAATGGACAGCTGCTAGTCTAGATGGTGTTAAATATGACGTGTTAAAAGCTTTGCCCTCAAATAGTTTAAATGTTTTGTTGGATGCAATTAATTTTAATTTTTTTTAACATTTGTTTGAATTTAAATTTAACTTTTAATATTGACAAAACGAATGCTATTTATTTTGCAAAGGGCTCAAAAAAGATAATTAATATTTCTATTATTAATATTTTGATTAAATTTTTAGGACGTGACTTTAATACAAGTTTGACTTTTGTTGGCAATTAGTCTCGTATCATTAATGAAACGAGAAATAATGCTAATGCTATTAAAATGATGACAAATGTGCATGAAGTTAATAATTTAGTCGGCGCAGTTTCAGCAAAAATGTAATTGTATTGATGTACATTTTTGGTTATATTTTTTCTGTTCATGTTTTGTATGTACTTTCGTTTGAACTTCCGCTTCAAATTAAGACAATTTTTATTAATTTTCCTTTGTTCCAAGACATAATGGAGTCGCAATCTGTGATAAAATCTAGTTAATTTTTGACAACATTGGTAAATGTTCTTTGACAGTTAAAAGTACTAAACTAGTTTTTCGTATTAATCGAATATTATTATTATTTCCAGGTGTATAAAAATTCTTAGTTTGTACACACAGAAATTTGTTGCGTCAACCAACTTATTCGGTTCTCTCAACCGCTTAGACGGTTGGTTTTGTCAAAATAAAAAGAGTTGTAGTTTTTCCTGCAACCTATTTCGAACTGTTTTAAAACAATTTAGTACAGATTTAGAACCATTAGGAGTGTGTATTAGACAAAAAATTGAATGTGTATAGGCTAATATGGAAGTTCCGCCAGCAAATTTGTAAACCATTCGGTTTAACCGACGTTAGTTGGTACAACTCACTTTTTCATTCTTCCAACCTCATGCCAAAAGAGGATTTTTCTGTGTGTATAATGAAAGTGACCTTGAAAAATCAAAAACTGGTGCACCCACTTAAAAGTACATATGGGTACTCAAATGAAAGGTTCACGATTCCAAATCTGTAATTATTTTTAAGATCCGTTACTCTTAGCGGCCCCTACACCAATGTTATTTCATATGTTATTTCAATGAGACACTTGTATGTAATAATTGAAGTATATATGCATGTATAAACTTAAGATTTTTAAGCTTTTACTTTTCATATTTATTTTTTAATGTATTTGTATATTTTACATTTTTTTGAGCGATTTAAGTTGACAACAACAGAAATATGCCTATACGAAATATTCCTTATATTTATTATGAATTAAGGCCTTGAATGTTCATTTTATTAAGGCCTTGAGATTTTCAATTGTCTCGTCAACATCACTTGATTTCTCCAATTATTTTTTATTAGTTCATTCTTGTTAAAATATAATTCAAATTTTTGAGTTATTGTATTTTTTTTTGTTAGTAAAATAATTTATTTTTTGTTGAAGAAATTAAAAATATGGAAAATAAGTAACTTAAATACAATTAGTGTTCAAATTCTATTCGTTTTCATAATAAATATGCATTTTATTATATATATTTGTCTTCGATATTTTATTTAAAATTTAAAAAGTAAAATTTTGTAAGATTCTTGCAAGCAAGAGCAAGAAAGGTATTGTCTTGTTTTTGCAAATGATTATTACTAGCCGCTACACAAATTAATGAAACAAAAAACAAATTTTAGACCAAAGACCGTTGTATTGTTTCTCAAAAACCCACATGTGAATTTTTGTGCAACAAAAATTTTAATTTTGGAAACCCCAAATTTTATTAAATGACATTTAACCATGCCTTATTCTTAAGATCTTCTATATAAAATAAAATATGTTTTTCTGATTCTTTTTATACTATTTTAAAAACCGGTTTAAACCGTTATAAACCGAAACCGTTTATTTCGGTTTTGGATATCGGTTTATTTCTGATTTTCGTATAACGGTTTCGGTTACGGTTTTAAAAATGAAACGGTTTTAAACGGATATCGGTTTCGGTTACGGTTTCAATCCTTGCTTTTTAGTGATGAAATTTTTACAGTATAATTGTCAATGTTTCAAAACTAATGAAGATAATATTGAATACTTTATTAATAATAATGATATTGATATTTGTTGTTTCTCAAAAGTATTTCAATATGATACTTATGATTCTAATTTTAAGTTGTTGAACTATAGGATTATATATTGAACTATAGGATTAGGATATGTGGGTGTCTCCGTTGCTGCGAAAATCAATATAAGATTTTAAAAAATTTGATTCTGATGTTTTAGTTATAAAAACTTTAAATTTATGTCCTAATCTAACTGTAACCCAATAAACCAAAAACCTGGATATTAAGTGATTATCGAATGTATATTGAACATGGATATCGAAGCTTTCACTGGAGAAAAGCGTTCAACTTTTTGTAATTGTAAGCTTGAAAACCACAGCGTTCTCCAGCAAAACTGGTAGCTTTTATCGAACTGAATCTAGCCTTTACCTAAACTTGAATTCCGACATTCAATATACATTCGAGGTTTAACTTAATTGTAAGCTATAAGCTGTAAGCTGTAAGCTGTAAGCTATAAGCTGTAAGCTATAAGCTGTAAGCTATAAGCTGTAAGCTATAAGCTGTAAGCTATAAGCTGTAAGCTATAAAATGTGATTCGACCTTAAACTTACACTTGAATGCAAGCGCATATATTTCCCTAATTAAAGGTTTAAATATAAAATAAAAGAAAACGCATGTATGTTATAATACTATATATTATAAGGAATTAAAGTATGTTATAAAGCTGCAAAAGCAACTGCACCGGTGGCAGTGTACAGGAACTTCTTGTAAAATCCACGACGTGCCTCTAAGATCAAACCAGTGAATCCAATTGCGCCACTGCGATGTATAACTTTGCCAGGTTCGCGTAAAATATCAATGTTGTCTGCGTATGAATGAAAATATATTAATATTTCATAAACGTATTCGTAAACCTTGGCCACTTACATTGTATATTAGCTCATCGTGCATTTTCCGTGCAGTAGAATTCTCGGGATGACTTTCGTGTTTGGACCTGCACTTATATATTAATTGATTTGTCTGTGTGCTAATTCAAGCGAAAAACAATGATCTCACTGATTGTGCGAATGCAGTGGCGCATATGTAGTTGTGAAAAAAATGAAAATTTTTTTGTTGACATTTAATTTATCACGTCACTGGGTTGCCACTGAGTAATTTTGTGTAGTGAATTTCGTGTCAAGTTTTTTTAACTTCGAAAACTAACGTTGGTATAACATTCATTTATTCGGCTTGATCATGACATTGCATCCACACTGGTTTTAAAGGAAACATTTGTAATTTTGCTGTGGCTCACTCTAATGTAATTTATGTGGTAATTTTAATGCAAGGTCAAGGGATTTTGATGATAAGATTTCTAATACCAAAGGCTCCAGACTTGTAAGTATGTTAAATAATTCCTGTTTGTCTTGTCTGAACTCTAATAAATATACCTATTTTGCTAATTTAAATGATAATGCTACTGGTAGTATTTTGGATTTTACCTTTTCGAGCTGTCTTTCTGTCTGTCTGTCTGTCTGTCTGTCTGTCTGTCTGTCTGTCCGTCTTGCTGTCCGAATACAGAATAACTTGAGAAATAATGATCAGAATACGATGAAATTTTCTCTCAATATATTTTAGCCAAAAATAGGAACTGAGTTTGAAAATGAGCCAAATCGGTCAACGGACACGCCCACCTCCCATACAAGTAACTTTTATATAACTCTTTCGGAACAAATAACTCAAAAAGTATTCAAGGTATAGTTATAAAATTTAAAACATATTGTTAGAATTCACCTAAAAATATGTGGTCCAAAAATGGGCGTGATCCGTCCACTTTTTTTTTCATTATTTCCCGGGTTTTCTTAGTGGAAATTTGATCCGTAAATTATTAAAATCAAATCTATGAAAGTTTTTGGCGGACCACGCCAAAATTTTAAATATAGGCGTGGTCCGCCTAATTATATTTTTTTTTTTTTTTTTTTAGTTTTTTATACTTTATATAAATTTTTTAATTTATGGAGATATAAGACGTAAATTTCTGATATATGAATAATATTCTGAGGGTGGGGATGTTCAGCACAATTAAAAACTTTAAAATTAAGGTATGCAATTAAATATCCCACATTAATATCCCTACCAAAGATGTAGGGTATTCCACAGTCGGGTCCGACCGACTATAAAATTCCGCCCCATGTGACCGAATTTACCCATGTGTCCGAACTTTCCCAACTCGTTAATTCTTATGTTGTTTATGATCCTAGTATTAGTTAATCTCCGAAATTATGGTGGGACCAAATTTGAGTAGTAGGCAAAAATTGAGTAGATTTGGTTCATTTGAAAATTTTAATAAGTTTAAAAAAACTGAAATGGAATGGATTAAGCAAAAGAAGAACATCTCAGAAATCTTTTTGAGTGTGGTAATGGAAAAAGAAAAGCTTCGTAGATATAAAAATTACAATAATGGATCGACTTTACTCAAAACTTGAAGCTAATGCTCCGAATTGTCAAAATGTTTCGCATTTCCTTCAATTACAATGCTAAAAACTATTTGCTAATGTTCGAAAAAATAAAATTTTAAATTGGTAAGTATTAATATAAATGTTAAACTTACCATTTACTATAAAAATTCTGAAATATATTAAAAAATTTGCTCAAAAAAATGTAAGCTTGCTAAAAAGTCAAAACTTTTCTTTATTAATATGAGATGGAGAATATTTAGAATTCTTAAAGAATCAAATTCCCTCTAACTCAGTTTTAATTGATTATGGGGCTGTTGCAAATTTTGTTTCCATTCCCTTTTCTCTTGTTTTGGCAAATAAAATCAAATGGACAGCTGCTAGTCTAGATGGTGTTAAATATGACGTGTTAAAAGCTTTGCCCTCAAATAGTTTAAATGTTTTGTTGGATGCAATTAATTTTAATTTTTTTTAACATTTGTTTGAATTTAAATTTAACTTTTAATATTGACAAAACGAATGCTATTTATTTTGCAAAGGGCTCAAAAAAGATAATTAATATTTCTATTATTAATATTTTGATTAAATTTTTAGGACGTGACTTTAATACAAGTTTGACTTTTGTTGGCAATTAGTCTCGTATCATTAATGCAACGAGAAATAATGCTAATGCTATTAAAATGATGACAAATGTGCATGAAGTTAATAATTTAGTCGGCGCAGTTTCAGCAAAAATGTAATTGTATTGATGTACATTTTTGGTTATATTTTTTCTGTTCATGTTTTGTATGTACTTTCGTGTGAACTTCCGCTTCAAATTAAGACAATTTATATTAATTTTCCTTTGTTCCAAGACATAATGGAGTCGCAATCTGTGATAAAATCTAGTTAATTTTTGACAACATTGGTAAATGTTCTTTGACAGTTAAAAGTACTAAACTAGTTTTTCGTATTAATCGAATATTATTATTATTTCCAGGTGTATAAAAATTCTTAGTTTGTACACACAGAAATTTGTTGCGTCAACCAACTTATTCGGTTCTCTCAACCGCTTAGACGGTTGGTTTTGTCAAAATAAAAAGAGTTGTAGTTTTTCCTGCAACCTATTTCGAACTGTTTTAAAACAATTTAGTACAGATTTAGAACCATTAGGAGTGTGTATTAGACAAAAAATTGAATGTGTATAGGCTAATATGGAAGTTCCGCCAGCAAATTTGTAAACCATTCGGTTTAACCGACGTTAGTTGGTACAACTCACTTTTTCATTCTTCCAACCTCATGCCAAAAGAGGATTTTTCTGTGTGTATAATGAAAGTGACCTTGAAAAATCAAAAACTGGTGCACCCACTTAAAAGTACATATGGGTACTCAAATGAAAGGTTCACGATTCCAAATCTGTAATTATTTTTAAGATCCGTTACTCTTAGCGGCCCCTACACCAATGTTATTTCATATGTTATTTCAATGAGACACTTGTATGTAATAATTGAAGTATATATGCATGTATAAACTTAAGATTTTTAAGCTTTTACTTTTCATATTTCTTTTTTAATGTATTTGTATATTTTACATTTTTTTGAGAGATTTAAGTTGACAACAACATAAATATGCCTATACGAAATATTCCTTATATTTATTATGAATTAAGGCCTTGAATGTTCATTTTATTAAGGCCTTGAGATTTTCAATTGTCTCGTCAACATCACTTGATTTCTCCAATTATTTTTTATTAGTTCATTCTTGTTAAAATATAATTCAAATTTTTAAGTTATTGTATTTTTTTTTGTTAGTAAAATAATTTATTTTTTGTTGAAGAAATTAAAAATATGGAAAATAAGTAACTTAAATACAATTAGTGTTCAAATTCTATTCGTTTTCATAATAAATATGCATTTTATTATATATATTTGTCTTCGATATTTTATTTAAAATTTAAAAAGTAAAATTTTGTAAGATTCTTGCAAGCAAGAGCAAGAAAGGTATTGTCTTGTTTTTGCAAATGATTATCACTAGCCGCTACACAAATTAATGAAACAAAAAACAAATTTTAGACCAAAGACCGTTGTATTGTTTCTCAAAAACCCACATGTGAATTTTTGTGCAACAAAAATTTTAATTTTGGAAACCCCAAATTTTATTAAATGACATTTAACCATGCCTTATTCTTAAGATCTTCTATATAAAATAAAATATGTTTTTCTGATTCTTTTTATACTATTTTAAAAACCGGTTTAAACCGTTATAAACCGAAACCGTTTATTTCGGTTTTGGATATCGGTTTATTTCTGATTTTCGTATAACGGTTTCGGTTACGGTTTTAAAAATGAAACGGTTTTAAACGGATATCGGTTTCGGTTACGGTTTCAATCCTTGCTTTTTAGTGATGAAATTTTTACAGTATAATTGTCAATGTTTCAAAACTAATGAAGATAATATTGAATACTTTATTAATAATAATGATATTGATATTTGTTGTTTCTCAAAAGTATTTCAATATGATACTTATGATTCTAATTTTAAGTTGTTGAACTATAGGATTATATATTGAACTATAGGATTAGGATATGTGGGTGTCTCCGTTGCTGCGAAAATCAATATAAGATTTTAAAAAATTTGATTCTGATGTTTTAGTTATAAAAACTTTAAATTTATGTCCTAATCTAACTG
Organism: Dryomyza anilis; assembly: GCA_951804985.1. Lineage (NCBI taxonomy): Eukaryota > Metazoa > Arthropoda > Insecta > Diptera > Dryomyzidae > Dryomyza > Dryomyza anilis. The sequence goes on along the minus strand of OX638135.1, from coordinate 76,293,362 downwards.
TAACCCAATAAACCAAAAACCTGGATATTAAGTGATTATCGAATGTATATTGAACATGGATATCGAAGCTTTCACTGGAGAAAAGCGTTCAACTTTTTGTAATTGTAAGCTTGTAAACCACAGCGTTCTCCAGCAAAACTGGTAGCTTTTATCGAACTGAATCTAGCCTTTACCTAAACTTGAATTCCGACATTCAATATACATTCGAGGTTTAACTTAATTGTAAGCTATAAGCTGTAAGCTATAAGCTGTAAGCTATAAGCTGTAAGCTATAAGCTGTAAGCTATAAGCTGTAAGCTATAAGCTGTAAGCTATAAGCTGTAAGCTATAAAATGTGATTCGACCTTAAACTTACACTTGAATGCAAGCGCATATATTTCCCTAATTAAAGGTTTAAATATAAAATAAAAGAAAACGCATGTATGTTATAATACTATATATTATAAGGAATTAAAGTATGTTATAAAGCTGCAAAAGCAACTGCACCGGTGGCAGTGTACAGGAACTTCTTGTAAAATCCACGACGTGCCTCTAAGATCAAACCAGTGAATCCAATTGCGCCACGGCGATGTGTAACTTTGCCAGGTTCGCGTAAAATATCAATGTTGTCTGCGTATGAATGAAAATATATTAATATTTCATAAACGTATTCGTAAACCTTGGCCACTTACATTGTATATTAGCTCATCGTGCATTTTCCGTGCAGTAGAATTCTCGGGATGACTTTCGTGTTTGGACCTGCACTTATATATTAATTGATTTGTCTGTGTGCTAATTCAAGCGAAAAAAAATGATCTCACTGATTGTGCGAATGCAGTGGCGCATATGTAGTTGTGAAAAAAATGAAAATTTTTTTGTTGACATTTAATTTATCACGTCACTGGGTTGCCACTGAGTAATTTTGTGTAGTGAATTTCGTGTCAAGTTTTTTTAACTTCGAAAACTAACGTTGGTATAACATTCATTTATTCGGCTTGATCATGACATTGCATCCACACTGGTTTTAAAGGAAACATTTGTAATTTTGCTGTGGCTCACTCTAATGTAATTTATGTGGTAATTTTAATGCAAGGTCAAGGGATTTTGATGATAAGATTTCTAATACCAAAGGCTCCAGACTTGTAAGTATGTTAAATAATTCCTGTTTGTCTTGTCTTAACTCTAATAAATATACCTATTTTGCTAATTTAAATGATAATGCTACTGGTAGTATTTTGGATTTTACCTTTTCGAGCTGTCTTTCTGTCTGTCTGTCTGTCTGTCTGTCTGTCTGTCTGTCTGTCTGTCTGTCCGTCTTGCTGTCCGACAGAATAACTTGAGAAATAATGATCAGAATACGATGAAATTTTCTCTCAATATATTTTAGCCAAAAATAGGAACTGAGTTTGAAAATGAGCCAAATCGGTCAACGGACACGCCCACCTCCCATACAAGTAACTTTTATATAACTCTTTCGGAACAAATAACTCAAAAAGTATTCAAGGTATAGTTATAAAATTTAAAACATATTGTTAGAATTCACCTAAAAATATGTGGTCCAAAAATGGGCGTGATCCGTCCACTTTTTTTTTCATTATTTCCCGGGTTTTCTTAGTGGAAATTTGATCCGTAAATTATTAAAATCAAATCTATGAAAGTTTTTGGCGGACCACGCCAAAATTTTAAATATAGGCGTGGTCCGCCTAATTATATTTTTATTTTTTTTTTTTAGTTTTTTATACTTTATATAAATTTTTTAATTTATGGAGATATAAGACGTAAATTTCTGATATATGAATAATATTCTGAGGGTGGGGATGTTCAGCACAATTAAAAACTTTAAAATTAAGGTATGCAATTAAATATCCCACATTAATATCCCTACCAAAGATGTAGGGTATTCCATAGTCGGGCCCGACCGACTATAAAAATCCGCCCCATGTGACCGAACTTACCCATGTGACCTAACTTTCCCAACTCGTTTTAATTCTTATGTTGTTTATGATCCTAGTATTAGTTAATCTCCGAAATTATGGTGGGACCAAATTTGAGTAGTAGGCAAAAATTGAGTAGATTTGGTTCATGTAATAAGTTTAAAAATTTTAATAAGTTTAAAAAAACTAAAATGGAATGTATTAAGCAAAGGAAGAACATCTCAGAAATCTTTTTGAGTGTGGTAATGGAAAAAGAAAAGCTTCGTAGATATAAAAATTACAATAATGGATCGACTTTACTCAAAACTTGAAGCAAATGCTCCGAATTGTCAAAATGTTTCGCATTTCCTTCAATTACAATGCTAAAAACTATTTGCTAATGTTCGAAAAAATAAAATTTTAAATTGGTAAGTATTAATATAAATGTTAAACTTACCATTTACAATAAAAATTCTGAAATATATTAAAAAATTTGCTCAAAAAAATGTAAGCTTGCTAAAAAGTCAAAACTTTTCTTTATTAATATGAGATGGAGAATATTTAGAATTCTTAAAGAATCAAATTCCCTCTAACTCAGTTTTAATTGATTATGGGGCTGTTGCAAATTTTGTTTCCATTCCCTTTTCTCTTGTTTTGCCAAATAAAATCAAATGGACAGCTGCTGGTCTAGATGGTGTTAAATATGACGTGTTAAAAGCTTTGCCCTCAAATAGTTTAAATGTTTTGTTGGATGCAATTAATTTTAATTTTTTTTTACATTAGTTTGAATTTAAATTTAACTTTTAATATTGACAAAACGAATGCTATTTATTTTGCAAAGGGTTCAAAAAAGATAATTAATATTTCTATTATTAATATTTTGATTAAATTTTTAGGACGTGACTTTAATACAAGTTTGACTTTTGTTGGCAATTAGTCTCGTATCATTAATGAAACGAGAAATAATGCTAATGTTATTAAAATGATGACAAATGTGCATGGAGTTAATAATTTAGTCGGCGCAGTTTCTGCAAAAATGTAATTGTATTGATGTACATTTTTGGTTATATTTACGATTTTTTTTCTGTGCATGTTTTGTATGTACTTTCGTGTGAACTTCCGCTTCAAATTAAGACAATTTTTATTAATTTTCCTTTGTTCCAAGACATAATGGAGTCGCAATCTGTGATAAAATCTTCTGTTATAATAAGTTTAAAGATATTTTTGACAACATTGGTAAATGTTCTTTGACAGTTAAAAGTACTAAACTAGTTTTTCGTATTAATCGAATATTATTATTATTATTTCCAGGTGTATAAAAATTCTTAGTTTGTACACACAGAAATTTGTTGCGTCAACCAACTCCTTGCCCAACCAACTTATTCGGTTCTCTCAACCGCTTAGACGGTTGGTTTTGTCAAAATAAAAAGAGTTGTAGTTTTTCCTGCAACCTATTTCGAACTGTTTTAAAACAATTTAGTACAGATTTAGAACCATTAGGAGTGTGTATTAGACAAAAAATTTAATGTGTATAGGCTAATATGGAAGTTCGCCAGCAAATTTGTAAACCATTCGGTTTAACCGACGTTAGTTGGTACAACTCACTTTTTCATTCTTCCAACCTCATGCCAAAAGAGGATTTTTCTGTGTGTATAATGATAATAATATTGGGGAGAAGTTCACTTTAAAGTCCGAAGAGAAAAAAAAAAAATTGCCACCCCCTGTATTTTTGCAAAAAAAAAAAAATACCAACATTAAAATAAGCGTGACCTTGAAAAATCAAAAAATGGTGCACCCACTTAAAAGTACATATGGGTACTCAAATATGTGTACTCACGATTCCAAATCTGTAATTATTTTTAAGATCCGTCACTCTTAGCGGCCCCTACACCAATGTTATTTCATATGTTATTTCAATGAGACACTTGTATGTAATAATTGAAGTATATATGCATGTATAAACTTAAGATTTTTAAGCTTTTACTTTTCATATTTATTTTTTAATGTATTTGTATATTTTACATTTTTTTGAGCGATTTAAGTTGACAACAACAGAAATATGCCTATACGAAATAATCCTTATATTTATTATGAATGTATATGTTCATTTTATTATGACCTTGAGATTTTCAATTGTCTCGTCAACATCACTTGATTTCTCCAATTATTTTTTATTAGTTCATTCTTGTTAAAATATAATTCAAATTTTTAAGTTATTGTATTTTTTTTTGTTAGTAAAATAATTTATTTTTTGTTGAAGAAATTAAAAATATGGAAAATAAGTAACTTAAATACAATTAGTGTTCAAATTCTATTCGTTTTCATAATTAATATGCAGTTTATTCGATGCAGTCTTCGATCTTTTATTTAAAATTTAAAAAGTAAAATTTTGTAAGATTCTTGCAAGCAAGAGCAAGAAAGGTATTGTCTTGTTTTTGCAAATGATCATCACTAGCCGCTACACAAATTAATGAAACAAAAAACAAATTTTAGACCAAAGACCGTTGTATTGTTTCTCAAAAACCCACATGTGAATTTTTGTGCAACAAAAATTTTAATTTTGGAAACCCCAAATTTTATTAAATGACATTTAACCATGCCTTATTCTTAAGATCTTCTATATAAAATAAAATATGTTTTTCTGATTCTTTTTATACTATTTTAAAAACCGGTTTAAACCGTTATAAACCGAAACCGTTTATTTCGGTTTTGGATATCGGTTTATTTCTGATTTTCGTATAACGGTTTCGGTTACGGTTTTAAACGGATATCGGTTTCGGTTGCGGTTTCAATCCTTGCTTTTTAGTGATGACATTTTTACAGTATAATTGTCAATGTTTCAAAACTAATGAAGATAATATTGAATACTTTATTAATAATAATGATATTGATATTTGTTGTTTCTCAAAAGTATTTCAATATGATACTAATGATTCTAATTTTAAGTTGTTGAACTATAGAATTAGAATATGGGGGTGTCTCCGTTGCTGCGAAAATCAATATAAGAATTTAAAAAATTTGATTCTGATGTTTTAGTTATAAAAACTTTAAATTTATGTCCTAATCTAACTATAACCCAATAAACCAAACACCTGGATATTAAGTGATTATCGAATGTATATTGAACATGGATATCGAAGCTTTCACTGGAGAAAAGCGTTCAACTTTTTGTAATTGTAAGCTTGAAAACCACAGCGTTCTCCAGCAAAACTGGTAGCATTTTATCGAATTGAATCTAGCCTTTACCTAAACTTGAATTCCGACATTCAATATTCATTCGAGATGTAACTTAATTGTAAGCTATAAGCTGTAAGCAATAAGCTGTAAGCTATAAACTGTAAGCTATAAGCTGTAAGCTATAAAATGTGATTCGACCTTCAACTTACACTTGAATGCAAGCGCATATATTTCCCTAATTAAAGGTTTAAATATAAAATAAAAGAAAACGCATATATGTTATAATACTATATATTAAAAGGAATTAAAGTATGTTATAAAGCTGCAAAAGCAACTGCACCGGTGGCAGTGTACAGGAACTTCTTGTAAAATCCACGACGTGTCTCTAAGATCAAACCAGTGAATCCAATTGCGCCACTGCGATGTATAACTTTGCAAGGTTCGCGTAAAATATCAATGTTGTCTGCGTATGAATGAAAATATATTAATATTTCATAATCGTATTCGTAAACCTTGGCCACTTACATTGTATATTAGCTCATCGTGCATTTTCCGTGCAGTAGAATTCTCGGGATGACTTTCGTGTTTGGACCTGCACTTATATATTAATTGATTTGTCTGTGTGCTAATTCAAGCGAAAAACAATGATCTCACTGATTGTGCGAATGCAGTGGCGCATATGTAGTGGTGAAAAAAATGAAATTTTTTTTGTTGACATTTAATTTATCACGTCACTGGGTTGCCACTGAGTAATTTTGTGTAGTGAATTTCGTGTCAAGTTTTTTTAACTTCGAAAACTAACGTTGGTATAACATTAATTTTTTCGGCTTTATCATGACATTACATCCACACTGGTTGTAAAGGAAACATTTGTAATTTTGCTGTGGCTCACTCTAATGCAATTTTATGTGGTAATTTTAATGCAAGGTCAAGAGATTTTGATGATAAGATTTCTAATACCAAATTCTCCAGACTTGTAAGTATGTTAAATAATTCCTGTTTGTCTTGTCTGAACTCTAATAAATATACCTATTTTGCTAATTTAAATGATAATGCTACTGGTAGTATTTTGGATTTTGCCTTTTCGAGCTGTCTTTCTGTCTGTCTGTCTGTCTGTCTGTCTGTCTGTCTGTCTGTCCGTCTTGCTGTCCGAATACAGAATATCTTGAGAAGTAATGATCAGAATACGATGAAATTTTCTCTCAATATATTTTAGCCAAAAAGAGGAACTGAGTTTGAAAATGAGCCAAATCGGTCAACGGACACGCCCACCTCCCATACAAGTAACTTTTATATAACTCTTTCGGAACAAATAACTCAAAAAGTATTCAAGGTATAGTTATAAAATTTAAAACATATTGTTAGAATTCACCTAAAAATATGTGGTCCAAAAATGGGCGTGATCCGTCCACTTTTTTTTTCATTATTTCCCGGGTTTTCTTAGTGGAAATTTGATCCGTAAATTATTAAAATCAAATCTATGAAATATTTTGGCGGACCACGCCAAAATTTTGAATATAGGCGTGGTCCGCCTAATTATATATTTATTTTTTTTTTTTTAGTTTTTTATACTTTATATAAATTTTTTAATTTATGGGGATATAAGACGTAAATTTCTGATATATGAATAATATTCTGAGGGTGGGGAGGTTCAGCACAATTAAAAACTTTAAAATTAAGGTATGCAATTAAATATCCCACATTAATATCCCTACCAAAGATGTAGGGTATTCCATAGTCGGGCCCGACCGACTATAAAAATCCGCCCCATGTGACCGATCTTACCCATGTGACCTAACTTTCCCAACTCGTTTTAATTCTTATGTTGTTTATGATCCTAGTATTAGTTAATCTCCGAAATTATGGTGGGACCAAATTTGAGTAGTAGGCAAAAATTGAGTAGATTTGGTTCATTTAATAAGTTTAAAAATTTTAATAAGTTTAAAAAAACTAAAATGGAATGTATTAAGCAAAAGAAGAACATCTCAGAAATCTTTTTGAGTGTGGTAATGGAAAAAGAAAAGCTTCGTAGATATAAAAATTACAATAATGGATCGACTTTACTCAAAACTTGAAGCTAATGCTCCGAATTGTCAAAATGTTTCGCATTTCCTTCAATTACAATGCTAAAAACTATTTGCTAATGTTCGAAAAAATAAAATTTTAAATTGGTAAGTATTAATATAAATGTTAAACTTACCATTTACTATAAAAATTCTGAAATATATTAAAAAATTTGCTCAAAAAAATGTAAGCTTGCTAAAAAGTCAAAACTTTTCTTTATTAATATGAGATGGAGAATATTTAGAATTCTTAAAGAATCAAATTCCCTCTAACTCAGTTTTAATTGATTATGGGGCTGTTGAAAATTTTGTTTCCATTCCCTTTTCTCTTGTTTTGCCAAATAAAATCAAATGGACAGCTGCTGTATTTTTGACAACATTGGTAAATGTTCTTTGACAGTTAAAAGTACTAAACTAGTTTTTCGTATTAATCGAATATTATTATTATTTCCAGGTGTATAAAAATTCTTAGTTTGTACACACAGAAATTTGTTGCGTCAACCAACTCCTTGCCCAACCAACTTATTCGGTTCTCTCAACCGCTTAGACGGTTGGTTTTGTCAAAATAAAAAGAGTTGTAGTTTTTCCTGCAACCTATTTCGAACTGTTTTAAAACAATTTAGTACAGATTTAGAACCATTAGGAGTGTGTATTAGACAAAAAATTGAATGTGTATAGGCTAATATGGAAGTTCCGCCAGCAAATTTGTAAACCATTCGGTTTAACCGACGTTAGTTGGTACAACTCACTTTTTCATTCTTCCAACCTCATGCCAAAAGAGGATTTTTCTGTGTGTATAATGATAATAATATTGGGGAGAAGTTCACTTTAAAGTCCGAAGAGAAAAAAAAAAAATTGCCACCCCCTGTATTTTTGCAAAAAAAAAAAAATACCAACATTAAAATAAGCGTGACCTTGAAAAATCAAAAAATGGTGCACCCACTTAAAAGTACATATGGGTACTCAAATATGTGTACTCACGATTCCAAATCTGTAATTATTTTTAAGATCCGTCACTCTTAGCGGCCCCTACACCAATGTTATTTCATATGTTATTTCAATGAGACACTTGTATGTAATAATTGAAGTATATATGCATGTATAAACTTAAGATTTTTAAGCTTTTACTTTTCATATTTATTTTTTAATGTATTTGTATATTTTACATTTTTTTGAGCGATTTAAGTTGACAACAACAGAAATATGCCTATACGAAATATTCCTTATATTTATTATGAATGTATATGTTCATTTTATTATGACCTTGCGATTTTCAATTGTCTCGTCAACATCACTTGATTTCTCCAATTATTTTTTATTAGTTCATTCTTGTTAAAATATAATTCAAATTTTTAAGTTATTGTATTTTTTTTTTTTTTGTTAGTAAAATAATTTATTTTTTGTTGAAGAAATTAAAAATATGGAAAATAAGTAACTTAAATACAATTAGTGTTCAAATTCTATTCGTTTTCATAATTAATATGCAGTTTATTCGATGCAGTCTTCGATCTTTTATTTAAAATTTAAAAAGTAAAATTTTGTAAGATTCTTGCAAGCAAGAGCAAGAAAGGTATTGTCTTGTTTTTGCAAATGATCATCACTAGCCGCTACACAAATTAATGAAACAAAAAACAAATTTTAGACCAAAGACCGTTGTATTGTTTCTCAAAAACCCACATGTGAATTTTTGTGCAACAAAAATTTTAATTTTGGAAACCCCAAATTTTATTAAATGACATTTAACCATGCCTTATTCTTAAGATCTTCTATATAAAATAAAATATGTTTTTCTGATTCTTTTTATACTATTTTAAAAACCGGTTTAAACCGTTATAAACCGAAACCGTTTATTTCGGTTTTGGATATCGGTTTATTTCTGATTTTCGTATAACGGTTTCGGTTACGGTTTTAAAAATGAAACGGTTTTAAACGGATATCGGTTTCGGTTGCGGTTTCAATCCTTGCTTTTTAGTGATGCAATTTTTACAGTATAATTGTCAATGTTTCAAAACTAATGAAGATAATATTGAATACTTTATTAATAATAATGATATTGATATTTGTTGTTTCTCAAAAGTATTTCAATATGATACTAATGATTCTAATTTTAAGTTGTTGAACTATAGAATTAGAATATGGGGGTGTCTCCGTTGCTGCGAAAATCAATATAAGAATTTAAAAAATTTGATTCTGATGTTTTAGTTATAAAAACTTTAAATTTATGTCCTAATCTAACTATAACCCAATAAACCAAACACCTGGATATTAAGTGATTATCGAATGTATATTGAACATGGATATCGAAGCTTTCACTGGAGAAAAGCGTTCAACTTTTTGTAATTGTAAGCTTGAAAACCACAGCGTTCTCCAGCAAAACTGGTAGCTTTTTATCCAATCGAATCTAGCCTTTACCTAAACTTGAATTCAATATACATTCGAGGTTTAACTTAATTGTAAGCTATAAGCTGTAAGCTACACACAAAAAAATAATTGCTTGACGTGCAGTTGTTTTAACTAATATTCATTTGCATCTACCAAATTTAGTCAGTTTCAACTGAAATTCATTTGTGGTAAACAATAGTATGAAGCGTAACCAACTATTAGTTGAAGCAACTGCAACATTGATTGGGGAAACAAACTTTTTATCCATTTTAAATTTTTTTGTTTCCATTGCCACGGCGTATAAATTCAAAATGAGACCTAACCAATATTTAGTTGACTTAACAGATAACTATATAACATTAATTTGTAGCAACCAATATTTATTTGATTCAACTGTGAAATCAGTTGTCTTGTATAATAGCGATGCCAAACCAGTCGCGCAAGCTTTACATTTTTCACTCGTTTTGTTTTGCGGACAGCGCGTGCCACGTCTTAGTCTTAAACAATATTTGGAATTGTTTTAAGGCGATTTCAGATTTTTTCACTCGTTTTTTGTTTTGTGCTGCGGACAGTGCATGTCACGTCTTAAACAAAATTTGGAATTGTTTTAAAGCTTGTTCGTTTTTACTGTTCGGTTTTTTCATGCTCAAATATACTTTCTTCAACCATAGACATACTATTCTACGGAGTACTTGCTATTGTGTTTCTATATGTTGTATTTATATATGCAGCCGCTCCAACGTATTGCAAACACGAAGTCAGCAGCACATGGAATCGTCGGCAATGTTCGATCTCGGGAACGCTGTTGTGACGCTGACTTCGTGTTTGCAACACGTTGGAGCGCTAGGTAAAATTGCCGATTTCTTATAATTAAATTGGCTACCACAACTAAACAAATTGGTTGTGTCAATTGTATTCATTACTTGTGTGAACTGATACGCGGTGTTGCAACAACTGAATCAGTCGAATGTTGACAGAACTAAATAAATCGGTTGGAAAAAAAGACGGTTGCCCCAATTGATTCGTTCTTTGGATGTATAAGCTGTAAGCTATAAGCTGTAAGCTATAAAATGTGATTTGACCTTCAACTTACACTTGAATGCAAGCGCATATATTTCCCTAATTAAAGGTTTAAATATAAAATAAAAGAAAACGCATATATGTTATAATACTATATATTAAAAGGAATTAAAGTATGTTATAAAGCTGCAACAGCAACTGCACCGGTGGCAGTGTACAGGAACTTCTTGTAAAATCCACGACGTGTCTCTAAGATCAAACCAGTGAATCCAATTGCGCCACTGCGATGTATAACTTTGCAAGGTTCGCGTAAAATATCAATGTTGTCTGCGTATGAATGAAAATATATTAATATTTCATAAACGTATTCGTAAACCTTGGCCACTTACATCGTATATTAGCTCATCGTGCATTTTCCATGCAGTAGAATTCTCGGGATGACTTTCGTGTTTGGACCTGCACTTTTATATTAATTGATTTGTCTGTGTGCTAATTCAAGCGAAAAACAATGATCTCACTGATTGTGCGAATGCAGTGGCGCATATGTAGTGGTGAAAAAAATGAAATTTTTTTTTGTTGACATTTAATTTATCACGTCACTGGGTTGCCACTGAGTAATTTTGTGTAGTGAATTTCGTGTCAAGTTTTTTTAACTTCGAAAACTAACGTTGGAATAACATTAATTTATTCGGCTTTATCATGACATTACATCCACACTAGTTGTAAAGGAAACATTTGTAATTTTGCTGTGGCTCACTCTAATGCAATTTTATGTGGTAATTTTAATGCAAGGTCAACAGATTTTGATGATAAGATTTCTAATACCAAATTCTCCAGACTTGTAAGTATGTTAAATAATTCCTGTTTGTCTTGTCTGAACTCTAATAAATATACCTATTTTGCTAAGTTAAATGATAATGCTACTGGTAGTATTTTGGATTTTACCTTTTCGAGCTGTCTTTCTGTCTGTCTGTCTGTCTGTCTGTCTGTCTGTCTGTCCGTCTTGCTGTTTTGCTGTCCGAATACAGAATAACTTGAGAAATAATGATCAGAATACGATGAAATTTTCTCTCAATATATTTTAGCCAAAAATAGGAACTGAGTTTGAAAATGAGCCAAATCGGTCAACGGACACGCCTACCTCCCATACAAGTAACTTTTATATAACTCTTTCGGAACAAATAACTCGAAAAGTATTCAAGGTATAGTTATAAAATTTAAAACATATTGTTAGAATTCACCTAAAAATATGTGGTCCAAAAATGGGCGTGATCCGTCCACTTTTTTTTTCATTATTTCCCGGGTTTTCTTAGTGGAAATTTGATCCGTAAATTATTAAAATCAAATCTATGAAAGTTTTTGGCGGACCACGCCAAAATTTTAAATATAGGCGTGGTCCGCCTAATTATATTTTTATTTTTTTTTTTTAGTTTTTTATACTTTATATAAATTTTTTAATTTATGGGGATATAAGACGTAAATTTCTGATATATGAATAATATTCTGAGGGTGGGGAGGTTCAGCATAATTAAAAACTTTAAAATTAAGGTATGCAATTAAATATCCCACATTAATATCCCTACCAAAGATGTAGGGTATTCCATAGTCGGGCCCGACCGACTATAAAAATCCGCCCCATGTGACCGAACTTACCCATGTGACCTAACTTTCCCAACTCGTTTTAATTCTTATGTTGTTTATGATCCTAGTATTAGTTAATCTCTGAAATTATGGTGGGACCAAATTTGAGTAGTAGGCAAAAATTGAGTAGATTTGGTTCATTTAATAAGTTTAAAAATTTTAATAAGTTTAAAAAAACTGAAATGGAATGTATTAAGCAAAGGAAGAACATCTCATCTCTTTTTGCGTGTGGTAATGGAAAAAGAATAGCTACGTAGATATAAAAATTACAATAATGTATCGACTTTACTCAAAACTTGAAGCAAATGCTCCGAATTGTCAAAATGTTTCGCATTTCCTTCAATTACAATGCTAAAAACTATTTGCTAATGTTCGAAAAAATAAAATTTTAAATTGGTAAGTATTAATATAAATGTTAAACCTACCATTTACTATAAAAATTCTGAAATATATTAAAAAATTTGCTCAAAAAAATGTAAGCTTGCTAAAAAGTCAAAACTTTTCTTTATTAATATGAGATGGAGAATATTTAGAATTCTTAAAGAATCAAATTCCCTCTAACTCAGTTTTAATTGATTATGGGGCTGTTGCAAATTTTGTTTCCATTCCCTTTTCTCTTGTTTTGCCAAATAAAATCAAATGGGCAGCTGCTGGTCTAGGTGTTGTTAAATATGACGTGTTAAAAGCTTTGCCCTCAAATAGTTTAAATGTTTTGTTGGATGCAATTAATTTTAATTTTTTTTTACATTAGTTTGAATTTAAATTTAACTTTTAATATTGACAAAACGAATGCTATTTATTTTGCAAAGGGTTCAAAAAAGATAATTAATATTTCTATTATTAATATTTTGATTAAATTTTTAGGACGTGACTTTAATACAAGTTTGACTTTTGTTGGCAATTAGTCTTGTATCATTAATGAAACGAGAAATAATGCTAATGCTATTAAAATGATGACAAATGTGCATGGAGTTAATAATTTAGTCGGCGCAGTTTCAGCAAAAATGTAATTGTATTGATGTACATTTTTGGTTATATTTACGAATTTTTTTTTCTGTGCATGTTTTGTATGTACTTTCGTGTGAACTTCCGCTTCAAATTAAGACAATTTTTATTAATTTTCCTTTGTTCCAAGACATAATGGAGTCGCAATCTGTGATAAAATCTAGTTATATTTTCTGTTATAATAAGTTTAAAGATATTTTTAAAAACATTGGTAAATGTTCTTTAACAGTTAAAAGTACTAAACTAGTAATAATCGAATATTATTATTATTTCCAGGTGTATAAAAGTTCTTAGTTTGTACACACAGAAATTTGTTGCGTCAACCAACTCCTTGCCCAACCAACTTATTCGGTTCTCTCAACCGCTTAGACGGTTGGTTTTGTCAAAATAAAAAGAGTTGTAGTTTTTCCTGCAACCTATTTCGAACTGTTTTAAAACAATTTAGTACAGATTTAAAACCATTAGGAGTGTGTATTAGACAAAAAATTGACTGTGTATAGGCTAATATGGAAGTTCCGCCAGCAAATTTGTAAACCATTCGGTTTAACCTACGTTAGTTGGTACAACTTACTTTTTCATTCTTCCAACCTCATGCCAAAAGAGGATTTTTCTGTGTGTATAATGATAATAATATTGGGGAGCAGTTCACTTTAAAGTCCGAAGCGAAAAAAAAAAAATTTCCACCCCCTGTATTTTTGCAAAAAAAAAAAATGCCAACATTAAAAATAAGCGCCTTGAAAGTGACCTTGAAAAATCAAAAACTGGTGCACCCACTTAAAAATACATATGGGTACTCAAATATGTGTACTCACGATTCCAAATCTGTAATTATTTTTAAGATCCGTCACTCTTAGCGCCCCCTTTTATTTATTTTATATAATTTATGTTATTTCAATGAGACACTTGTATGTAATAATTGAAGTATATATGCATGTATAAACTTAAGATTTTTACGCTTTTACTTTGCATATTTCTTTTTTAATGTATTTGTATATTTTACATTTTTTTTTGAGCGATTTAAGTTGACAACAACAGAAATATGCCTATACGAAATATTCCTTATATTTATTATGAATGTATATGTTCATTTTATTATGGCCTTTAGATTTTCAATTGTCTCGTCAACATCACTTGATTTCTCCAATTATTTTTTATTAGTTAATTCTTGTTAAAATATAATTCAAATTTTTAAGTTATTGTATTTTTTTTTTTTTGTTATTAAAATAATTTATTTTTGTTGAAGAAATAAAAAATATGGAAAATAAGTAACTTAAATACAATTAGTGTTCAAATTCTATTCGTTCTCATAATTAATATGCAGTTTATTATATATATTTGTCTTCGATCTTTTATTTAAAATTTAAAATGTAAAATTGTGTAAGATTTTTGCAAGCAAGAGCAAGAAAGGTATTTTCTTGTTTTTGCAAATGATCATCACTAGCCGCTACACAAATTGATTAAACAAAAAACAAATTTTAGACCAAAGACCTTTGTATTGTTTCTCAAAAACCCACATGTGAATTTTTGTGCAACAAAAATTTTAATTTTGGAAACTCCAAATTTTATTAAATGACATTTAAACATGCCTTATTCTTAAGATCTTCTATATAAAATAAAATATGTTTTTCTGATTCTTTTTATACTATTTTAAAAACCGGTTTAAACCGTTATAAACCGAAACCGTTTATTTCGGTTTTGGATATCGGTTTATTTCTGATTTTCGTATAACGGTTTCGGTTACGGTTTTAAAATTGAAACGGTTTTAAACGGATATCGGTTTCGGTTTCAATCCTTGCTTTTTAGTGATGAAATTTTTACAGTATAATTTTCAATGTTTCAAAACTAATGAAGATAATATTGAATACTTTATTAATAATAATGATATTGATATTTGTTGTTTCTCAAAAGTATTTCAATATGATACTAATGATTCTAATTTTAAGTTGTTGAACTATATGATTATATATTGAACTATAGGATTAGGATATGGGGGTGTCTCCGTTGCTGCGAAAATCAATATAAATCAATTAAAAAATTTGATTCTGATGTTTTAGTTATAAAAACTTGAAATTTATGTCCTAATCTAACTATAACCCAATAAACCAAAAACCTGGATATTAAGTGATTATCGAATGTATATTGAACATGGATATCGAAGCTTTCACTGGAGAAAAGCGTTCAACTTTTTGTAATTGTAAGCTTGAAAACCACAGCGTTCTCCAGCAAAACTGGTAGCTTTTTATCCAATTGAATCTAGCCTTTACCTAAACTTGAATTCCGACATTCAATATACATTCTAGGTTTAACTTAATTGTAAGCTATAAGCTGTAAGCTACACACAAAAAAAATAATTGCTTGACGTGCAGTTGTTTCAACTAATATTCATTTGCATCTACCAAATTTAGTCAGTTTCAACTGAAATTCATTTGTGGTAAACAATAGTATGAAGCGTAACCAACTATTAGTTGAAGCAACTGCAACATTGATTGGGGAAACAAACTTTTTATCCATTTTAAATTTTTTTGTTTCCATTGCCACGGTAACTAAATTCAAAATGGGACCTAACCAATATTTAGTTGACTTAACAGATAACTATATAACATTAATTTGTAGCAACCAATATTTATTTGATTCAACTGTGAAATCAGTTGTCTTGTATAATAGCGATGCCAAAGCAGGACAACACCAGTCGCGCAAGCTTTACATTTTTCACTCGTTTTGTTTTGCGGACAGCGCGTGCCACGTCTTAGTCTTAAACAATATTTGGAATTGTTTTAAGGCGATTTCAGATTTTTTCACTCATTTTTTGTTTTGTGCTGCGGACAGTGCATGTCACGTCTTAAACAAAATTTGGAATTGTTTTAAGGCTTGTTCGTTTTTACTGTTCGGTTTTTTCATGCTCAAATATACATTCTTCAACCATAGACATACTATTCTACGGAGTACTTGCTATTGTGTTTCTATATGTTGTATTTATATATGCAGCTGCTCCAAAGTGTTGCAAACACGAAGTCAGCAGCACAACGAATCGTCGGCAATGTTCGATCTCGGGGAACGCGTGGACGTGATCCGCCCACTTTTTTTTTCATTATTTCCCGGGTTTTCATAGTGGAAATTTGATCCGTAAATTATTAAAATCAAATCTATGAAATATTTTGGCGGACCACGCCAAAATTTTGAATATAGGCGTGGTCCGCCTAATTATATATTTATTTTTTTTTTTTTAGTTTTTTATACTTTATATAAATTTTTTAATTTATGGGGATATAAGACGTAAATTTCTGATATATGAATAATATTCTGAGGGTGGGGAGGTTCAGCATAATTAAAAACTTTAAAATTAAGGTATGCAATTAAATATCCCACATTAATATCCCTACCAAAGATGTAGGGTATTCCATAGTCGGGCCCGACCGACTATAAAAATCCGCCCCATGTGACCGAACTTACCCATGTGACCTAACTTTCCCAACTCGTTTTAATTCTTATGTTGTTTATGATTCTAGTATTAGTTAATCTCCGAAATGTTGGTGGGACCAAATTTGAGTAGTAGGCAAAAATTGAGTAGATTTGGTTCATTTAATAAGTTTAAAAATTTTAATAAGTTTAAAAAAACTGAAATGGAATGTATTAAGCAAAGGAAGAACATCTCAGAAATCTTTTTGAGTGTGGTAATGGAAAAAGAATAGCTACGTAGATATAAAAATTACAATATTGGATCGACTTTACTCAAAACTTGAAGCAAATGCTCCGAATTGTCAAAATTTTTCGCATTTCCTTCAATTACAATGCTAAAAACTATTTGCTAATGTTCGAAAAAATAAAATTTTAAATTGGTAGGTATTAATATAAATGTTAAACTTACCATTTACTATAAAAATTCTGAAATATATTAAAAAATTTGCTCAAAAAAATGTAAGCTTGCTAAAAAGTCAAAACTTTTCTTTATTAATATGAGATGGAGAATATTTAGAATTCTTAAAGAATCAAATTCCCTCTAACTCAGTTTTAATTGATTATGAGGCTGTTGCAAATTTTGTTTCCATTCCTTTTTCTCTTGTTTTGGCAAGTAAAATCAAATGGACAGCTGCTGGTCTAGATGGTGTTAAATATGACGTGTTAAAAGCTTTGCCCTCAAATAGTTTAAATGTTTTGTTGGATGCAATAATTTTTTTTTTTTTTAACATTAGTTTGAATTTAAATTTAACTTTTAATATTGACAAAACGAATGCTATTTATTTTGCAAAGGGCTCAAAAAAGATAATTAATATTTCTATTATTAATATTTTGATTAAATTTTTAGGACGTGACTTTAATACAAGTTTGACTTTTGTTGGCAATTAGTCTCGTATCATTAATGAAACGAGAAATAATGCTAATGCTATTAAAATGATGACAAATGTGCATGGAGTTAATAATTTAGTCGGCGCAGTTTCAGCAAAAATGTAATTGTATTGATGTACATTTTTGGTTATATTTACGAATTTTTTTTCTGTGCATGTTTTGTATGTACTTTCGTGTGAACTTCCGCTTCAAATTAAGACAATTTTTATTAATTTTCCTTTGTTCCAAGACATAATGGAGTCGCAATCTGTGATAAAATCTAGTTATATTTTCTGTTATAATAAGTTTAAAGATATTTTTAACAACATTGGTAAATGTTCTTTAACAGTTAAAAGTATTAAACTAGTAATAATCGAATATTATTATTATTTCCAGGTGTATAAAAATTCTTAGTTTGTACACACAGAAATTTGTTGCGTCAACCAACTCCTTGCCCAACCAACTTATTCGGTTCTCTCAACCGCTTAGACGGTTGGTTTTGTCAAAATAAAAAGAGTTGTAGTTTTTCCTGCAACCTATTTCGAATTGTTTTAAAACAATTTATTACAGATTTAAAACCATTAGGAGTGTGTATTAGACAAAAAATTGAATGTGTATAGGCTAATATGGAAGTTCCGCCAGCAAATTTGTAAACCATTCGGTTTAACCGACGTTAGTTGGTACAACTCACTTTTTCATTCTTCCAACCTCATGCCAAAAGAGGATTTTTCTGTGTGTATAATGAAAATAATATTGGGGAGCAATTCACTTTAAAGTCCGAAGCGAAAAAAAAAAAATTGCCACCCCCTGTATTTTAGCAAAAAAAAATATACCAACATTAAAAATAAGCGCCTTGAAAGTGACCTTGAAAAATCAAAAACTGGTGCACCCACTTAAAAGTACATATGGGTACTCAAATAAGGGTACTCACGATTCCAAATCTGTAATTATTTTTAAGATCCGTCACTCTTAGCGCCCCCTTTTATTTATTTTATGTAATTTATGTTATTTCAATGAGACACTTGTATGTAATAATTGAAGTATATATGCATGTATAAACTTAAGATTTTTACGCTTTTACTTTGCATATTTCTTTTTTAATGTATTTGTATATTTTACATTTTTTTTTGAGCGATTTAAGTTGACAACAACAGAAATATGCCTATACGAAATATTCCTTATATTTATTATGAATGTATATGTTCATTTTATTATGGCCTTTAGATTTTCAATTGTCTCGTCAACATCACTTGATTTCTCCAATTATTTTTTATTAGTTAATTCTTGTTAAAATATAATTCAAATTTTTAAGTTATTGTATTTTTTTTTTTTTTGTTATTAAAATAATTTATTTTTTGTTGAAGAAATAAAAAATATGGAAAATAAGTAACTTAAATACAATTAGTGTTCAAATTCTATTCGTTCTCATAATTAATATGCAGTTTATTATATATATTTGTCTTCGATCTTTTATTTAAAATTTAAAACGTAAAATTGTGTAAGATTTTTGCAAGCAAGAGCAAGAAAGGTATTTTCTTGTTTTTGCAAATGATCATCACTAGCCGCTACACAAATTGATGAAACAAAAAACAAATTTTAGACCAAAGACCTTTGTATTGTTTCTCAAAAACCCACATGTGAATTTTTGTGCAACAAAAATTTTAATTTTGGAAACTCCAAATTTTATTAAATGACATTTAAACATGCCTTATTCTTAAGATCTTCTATATAAAATAAAATATGTTTTTCTGATTCTTTTTATACTATTTTAAAAACCGGTTTAAACCGTTATAAACCGAAACCGTTTATTTCGGTTTTGGATATCGGTTTATTTCTGATTTTCGTATAAGGGTTTCGGTTACGGTTTTAAAATTGAAACGGTTTTAAACGGATATCGGTTTCGGTTTCAATCCTTGCTTTTTAGTGATGAAATTTTTACAGTATAATTTTCAATGTTTCAAAACTAATGAAGATAATATTGAATACTTTATTAATAATAATGATATTGATATTTGTTGTTTCTCAAAAGTATTTCAATATGATACTAATGATTCTAATTTTAAGTTGTTGAACTATAGGATTATATATTGAACTATAGGATTAGGATATGGGGGTGTCTCCGTTGCTGCGAAAATCAATATAAATCAATTAAAAAATTTGATTCTGATGTTTTAGTTATAAAAACTTTAAATTTATGTCCTAATCTAACTATAACCCAATAAACCAAAACCCTGGATATTAAGTGATTATCGAATGTATATTGAACATGGATATCGAAGCTTTCACTGGAGAAAAGCGTTCAACTTTTTGTAATTGTAAGCTTGAAAGCCACAGCGTTCTCCAGCAAAACTGGTAGCTTTTTATCCAATTGAATCTAGCCTTTACCTAAACTTGAATTCCGACATTCAATATACATTCTAGGTTTAACTTAATTGTAAGCTATAAGCTGTAAGCTACACACAAAAAAAATAATTGCTTGACGTGCAGTTGTTTCAACTAATATTCATTTGCATCTACCAAATTTAGTCAGTTTCAACTGAAATTCATTTGTGGTAAACAATAGTATGAAGCGTAACCAACTATTAGTTGAAGCAACTGCATCATTGATTGGGGAAACAAACTTTTTATCCATTTTAAATTTTTTTGTTTCCATTGCCACGGTAACTAAATTCAAAATGGGACCTAACCAATATTTAGTTGACTTAACAGATAACTATATAACATTAATTTGTAGCAACCAATATTTATTTGATTCAACTGTGAAATCAGTTGTCTTGTATAATAGCGATGCCAAAGCAGGACAACACCAGTCGCGCAAGCTTTACATTTTTCACTCGTTTTGTTTTGCGGACAGCGCGTGCCACGTCTTAGTCTTAAACAATATTTGGAATTGTTTTAAGGCGATTTCAGATTTTTTCACTCATTTTTTGTTTTGTGCTGCGGACAGTGCATGTCACGTCTTAAACAAAATTTGGAATTGTTTTAAGGCTTGTTCGTTTTTACTGTTCGGTTTTTTCATGCTCAAATATACTTTCTTCAACCATAGACATACTATTCTACGGAGTACTTGCTATTGTGTTTCTATATGTTGTATTTATATATGCAGCCGCTCCAACGTGTTGCAAACACGAAGTCAGCAGCACAACGAATCGTCGGCAATGTTCGATCTCGGGAACGCTGTTGTGACGCTGACTTCGTGTTTGCAACACGTTGGAGCGCTAGGTAAAATTGCCGATTTCTTATAATTAAATTGGCTACCACAACTAAACAAATTGGTTGTGTCAATTGTATTAATTAGTTGTGTGAACTGATACGCGGTGTTGCAACAACTGAATCAGTCGAATGTTGACAGAACTAAATAAATCGGTTGGCAAAAAAAGACGGTTGCCC
The DNA here is from genome assembly GCA_951804985.1 of Dryomyza anilis. Classification (NCBI taxonomy): domain Eukaryota; kingdom Metazoa; phylum Arthropoda; class Insecta; order Diptera; family Dryomyzidae; genus Dryomyza; species Dryomyza anilis. The sequence goes on along the minus strand of OX638135.1, from coordinate 76,272,469 downwards.
CAATTGATTCGTTCTTTGGGTGTATAAGCTGTAAGCTATAAGCTGTAAGCTATAAAATGTGATTCGACCTTCAACTTACACTTGAATGCAAGCGCATATATTTCCCTAATTAAAGGTTTAAATATAAAATAAAAGAAAACGCATATATGTTATAATACTATATATTAAAAGGAATTAAAGTATGTTATAAAGCTGCAACAGCAACTGAACCGGTGGCAGTGTACAGGAAATTCTTGTAAAATCCACGACGTGCCTCTAAGATCAAACCAGTGAATCCAATTGCGCCACTGCGATGTATAACTTTGCCAGGTTCGCGTAAAATATCAATGTTGTCTGCGTATGAATGAAAATATATTAATGTTTCATAAACGTATTCGTAAACCTTGGCCACTTACATTGAATATTAGCTCATCGTGCATTTTCCGTGCAGTAGAATTCTCGGGATGACTTTCGTGTTTGGACCTGCACTTATAGATTAATTTGTTTGTCTGTGTGCTAATTCAAGCGAAAATCAATGATCTCATTGATTGTGCGAATGCAGTGGCGCATATGTAGTGGTGAAAAAAATGAAAATTTTTTTGTTGACATTTAATTTATCACGTCACTGGGTTGCCACTGAGTAATTTTGTGTAGTGAATTTCGTGTCCAGTTTTTTTAACTTCGAAAACCAACGTTGGAATAACATTTATTTATTCGGCTTGATCATGACATTACATCCACACTGGTTGTGAAGGAAACATTTGTAATTTTGCTGTGGCTCACTCTAATGTAATTTTATGTGGTAATTTTAATGCAAGGTCAAGGGATTTTGATGATAAGATTTCTAATACCAAAGGCTCCAGACTTGTAAGTATGTTAAATAATTCCTGTTTGTCTTGTCTGAACTCTAATAAATATATCTATTTTGCTAATTTAAATGATAATGATACTGGTAGTATTTTGGATTTTACCTTTTCGAGCTGTCTCTCTATGGCTTTTGAGTGGAATGTGATTAATACCTATTTAGGCAGTAGTCACAATTTACCCATTATATTTGAGACGTCTAATGTTTCTTTGTCTCATAATGGTAAGTTTCTTTCCAAGTCTAAACTGTTAAACAATGTAGCTAATGTTAACCTCACTAACAATTTTACTAATATTTTTAATTCTTATGTTGTTTATGATCCTAGTATTAGTTAATCTCCGAAATTATGGTGGGACCAAATTTGAGTAGTAGGCAAAAATTGAGTAGATTTGGTTCATTTGAAAATTTTAATAAGTTTAAAAAAACTGAAATGGAATGGATTAAGCAAAAGAAGAACATCTCAGAAATTTTTTGAGTGTGGTAATGGAAAAAGAAAAGCTTCGTAGATATAAAAATTACAATAATGGATCGACTTTACTCAAAACTTGAAGCAAATGCTCCGAATTGTCAAAATGTTTCGCATTTCCTTCAATTACAATGCTAAAAACTATTTGCTAATGTTCGAAAAAATAAAATTTTAAATTGGTAAGTATTAATATAAATGTTAAACTTACCATTTACTACAAAAATTCTGAAATATATTAAAAAATTTGCTCAAAAAAATGTAAGCTTGCTAAAAAGTCAAAACTTTTCTTTATTAATATGAGATGGAGAATATTTATAACTCTTAAAGAATCAAATTCCCTCTAACTCAGTTTTAATTGATTATGGGGCTGTTGCAAATTTTGTTGCCATTCCTTTTTCTCTTGTTTTGGCAAATAAAATCAAATGGACAGCTGCTGGTCTAGATGGTGTTAAATATGACGTGTTAAAAGCTTTGCCCTCAAATAGTTTAAATGTTTTGTTGGATGCAATTAATTTTATTTTTTTTTAACATTTGTTTGAATTTAAATTTAACTTTTAATATTGACAAAACGAATGCTATTTATTTTGCAAAGGGCTCAAAAAAGATAATTAATTTTTCTATTATTAATATTTTGATTAAATTTTTAGGACGTGACTTTAATACAAGTTTGACTTTTGTTGGCAATTAGTCTCGTATCATTAATGAAACGAGAAATAATGCTAATGCTATTAAAATGATGACAAATGTGCATGGAGTTAATAATTTAGTCGGCGCAGTTTCAGCAAAAATGTAATTGTATTGATGTACATTTTTGGTTATATTTACGAATTTTCTTTCGTGTGAACTTCCGCTTCAAATTAAGACAATTTTTATTAATTTTCCTTTGTTCTAAGACATAATGGAGTCGCAATCTGTGATAAAATCTAGTTACATTTTCTGTTATAATAAGTTTAAAGATATTTTTGACAACATTGGTAAATGTTCTTTGACAGTTAAAAGTACTAAACTAGTTTTTCGTATTAATCGAATATTATTATTATTTCCAGGTGTATAAAAATTCTTAGTTTGTACACACAGAAATTTGTTGCGTCAACAAGATCAAACCAGTGAATCCAATTGCGCCACTGCGATGTATAACTTTGCCAGGTTCGCGTAAAATATCAATGTTGTCTGCGTATGAATGAAAATATATTAATGTTTCATAAACGTATTCGTAAACCTTGGCCACTTACATTGAATATTAGCTCATCGTGCATTTTCCGTGCAGTAGAATTCTCGGGATGACTTTCGTGTTTGGACCTGCACTTATAGATTAATTTGTTTGTCTGTGTGCTAATTCAAGCGAAAATCAATGATCTCATTGATTGTGCGAATGCAGTGGCGCATATGTAGTGGTGAAAAAAATGAAAATTTTTTTGTTGACATTTAATTTATCACGTCACTGGGTTGCCACTGAGTAATTTTGTGTAGTGAATTTCGTGTCCAGTTTTTTTAACTTCGAAAACCAACGTTGGAATAACATTTATTTATTCGGCTTGATCATGACATTACATCCACACTGGTTGTGAAGGAAACATTTGTAATTTTGCTGTGGCTCACTCTAATGTAATTTTATGTGGTAATTTTAATGCAAGGTCAAGGGATTTTGATGATAAGATTTCTAATACCAAAGGCTCCAGACTTGTAAGTATGTTAAATAATTCCTGTTTGTCTTGTCTGAACTCTAATAAATATATCTATTTTGCTAATTTAAATGATAATGATACTGGTAGTATTTTGGATTTTACCTTTTCGAGCTGTCTCTCTATGGCTTTTGAGTGGAATGTGATTAATACCTATTTAGGCAGTAGTCACAATTTACCCATTATATTTGAGACGTCTAATGTTTCTTTGTCTCATAATGGTAAGTTTCTTTCCAAGTCTAAACTGTTAAACAATGTAGCTAATGTTAACCTCACTAACAATTTTACTAATATTTTTAATTCTTATGTTGTTTATGATCCTAGTATTAGTTAATCTCCGAAATTATGGTGGGACCAAATTTGAGTAGTAGGCAAAAATTGAGTAGATTTGGTTCATTTGAAAATTTTAATAAGTTTAAAAAAACTGAAATGGAATGGATTAAGCAAAAGAAGAACATCTCAGAAATTTTTTGAGTGTGGTAATGGAAAAAGAAAAGCTTCGTAGATATAAAAATTACAATAATGGATCGACTTTACTCAAAACTTGAAGCAAATGCTCCGAATTGTCAAAATGTTTCGCATTTCCTTCAATTACAATGCTAAAAACTATTTGCTAATGTTCGAAAAAATAAAATTTTAAATTGGTAAGTATTAATATAAATGTTAAACTTACCATTTACTACAAAAATTCTGAAATATATTAAAAAATTTGCTCAAAAAAATGTAAGCTTGCTAAAAAGTCAAAACTTTTCTTTATTAATATGAGATGGAGAATATTTAGAATTCTTAAAGAATCAAATTCCCTCTAACTCAGTTTTAATTGATTATGGGGCTGTTGCAAATTTTGTTGCCATTCCTTTTTCTCTTGTTTTGGCAAATAAAATCAAATGGACAGCTGCTGGTCTAGATGGTGTTAAATATGACGTGTTAAAAGCTTTGCCCTCAAATAGTTTAAATGTTTTGTTGGATGCAATTAATTTTATTTTTTTTTAACATTTGTTTGAATTTAAATTTAACTTTTAATATTGACAAAACGAATGCTATTTATTTTGCAAAGGGCTCAAAAAAGATAATTAATTTTTCTATTATTAATATTTTGATTAAATTTTTAGGACGTGACTTTAATACAAGTTTGACTTTTGTTGGCAATTAGTCTCGTATCATTAATGAAACGAGAAATAATGCTAATGCTATTAAAATGATGACAAATGTGCATGGAGTTAATAATTTAGTCGGCGCAGTTTCAGCAAAAATGTAATTGTATTGATGTACATTTTTGGTTATATTTACGAATTTTCTTTCGTGTGAACTTCCGCTTCAAATTAAGACAATTTTTATTAATTTTCCTTTGTTCTAAGACATAATGGAGTCGCAATCTGTGATAAAATCTAGTTACATTTTCTGTTATAATAAGTTTAAAGATATTTTTGACAACATTGGTAAATGTTCTTTGACAGTTAAAAGTACTAAACTAGTTTTTCGTATTAATCGAATATTATTATTATTTCCAGGTGTATAAAAATTCTTAGTTTGTACACACAGAAATTTGTTGCGTCAACAAACTCCTTGCATAACCACCTTATTCGGTTCTCTCAACCGCTTAGACGGTTGGTTTTGTGAAAATAAAAAGAGTTGTAGTTTTTCCTGCAACCTATTTCGAACTGTTTTAAAATAATTTAGTACAGATTTAGAACCATTAGGAGTGTGTTTTGAATTGAATGTGTATAGGCTAATATGGAAGTTCCGCCAGCAAATTTGTAAACCATTCGGTTTAACCGACGTTAGTTGGTACAACTCAATTTTTCATTCTTCCAACCTCATGCCAAAAGAGGATTTTTCTGTGTGTATAATTATATTGGGGAGAAGTTCACTTTACCGGCCGAAGCGAAAAAAAAAACTTGCCACCCCCTGTATTTTTGCAAAAAAAATACCAACATTAAAAATAAGCGCCGCTCGGACCCGTGGTGACCTTGAAAAATCAAAAACTGGTGCACCCACCTAAAAGTAAATATGGGTACTCCTCACGATTCCAAATCTGTAATTATTTTTAAGATCCGTCACTCTTAGCGGCCCCTACACCAATTTATGTTATTTCAATGAGACACTTGTATGTAATAATTGAAGTATATATGCATGTATAAACTTAAGATTTTTAAGCTTTTACTTTGCATATTTCTTTTTTAATGTATTTGTATATTTTACATATTTTTGAGCGATTTAAGTTGACAACAACAGAAATATGCCTATACGAAATATTCCTTATATTTATTATGAATGTATATGTACATTTTATTATGGCCTTGAGATTTTCAATTGTCTCGTCAACATCACTTGATTTCTCCAATTATTTTTTATTAGTTAATTCTTGTTAAAATATAATTCAAATTTTTAAGTTATTGTATTTTTTTTTGTTAGTAAAATAATTTATCTTTTGTTGAAGAAATTAAAAATATGGAAAATAAGTAACTTATATACAATTAGTGTTCAAATTCTATTCGTTTTCATAATTAATATGCAGTTTAAGATAATTGTCTTCGATCTTTTATTTAAAATTTAAAAAGTAAAATTTTGTAAGATTCTTGCAAGCAAGAGCAAGAAAGGTATTGTCTTGTTTTTGCAAATGATCAATACTAGCCGCTACACAAATTAATGAAACAAAAAAACAAATTTTAGACCAAAGACCGTTGTATTGTTTCTCAAAAACCCACATGTGAATTTTTGTGCAACAAAAATTATAATTTTGGAAACTCCAAATTTTATTAAATGACATTTAAACATGCCTTATTCTTAAGATCTTCTATATAAAATAAAATATGTTTTTCTGATTCTTTTTATACTTTTTTAAAAACCGGTTTAAACCGTTATAAACCGAAACCGTTTATTTTGGTTTTGGATATCGGTTTATTCCTGATTTTCGTATAACGGTTTCGGTTACGGTTTTAAAAATGAAACGGTTTTAAACGGATATCGGTTTCGGTTGCGGTTTCAATCCTTGCTTTTTAGTGATGAAATTTTTACAGTATAATTGTCAATGTTTCAAAACTAATGAAGATAATATTGAATACTTTATTAATAATAATGATATTGATATTTGTTGTTTCTCAAAAGTATTTCAATATGATACTAATGATTCTAATTTTAAGTTGTTGAACTATAGGATTATATATTGAACTATAGGATTAGGATATGGGGGTGTCTCCGTTGCTGCGAAAATCAATATAAGAATTTAAAAAATTTGATTCTGATGTTTTAGTTCTAAAAACTTTAAATTTATGTCCTAATTTAACTATAACCCAATAAACCAAAAACCTGGATATTAAGTGATTATCGTATGTATATTGAACATGGATATCGAAGCTTTCACTGGAGAAAAGCGTTCAACTTTTTGTAATTGTAAGCTTGAAAACCACAGCGTTCTCCAGCAAAACTGGTAGCTTTTTATCCAATTGAATCTAGCCTTTACCTAAACTTGAGTTCCGACATTCAATATACATTCGAGGTTTAACTTAATTGTAAGCTGTAAGCTGTAAGCTACACACAAAAAAATAATTGCTTGACGTGCAGTTGTTTCAACTAATATTCATTTGCATCTACCAAATTTAGTCAGTTTCAACTGAAATTCATTTGTGGTAAACAATAGTATGAAGCGTAACCAACTATTAGTTGAAGCAACTGCAACATTGATTGGGGAAACAAACTTTTTACCCATTTTAAATTTTTTTGTTTCCGTTGCCGCGGCAAATAAATTCAAAATGAGACCTAACCAATATTTAGTTGACTTAACAGATAACTATATAACATTAATTTGTAGCAACCAATATTTATTTGATTCAACTGTGAAATCAGTTGTCTTGTATAATAGCGATGCCAAAGCAGGACAACACCAGTCGCGCAAGCTTTACATTTTTCACTCGTTTTGTTTTGCGGAGAGCGCGTGCCACGTCTTAGTCTTAAACAATATTTGGAATTGTTTTAAGGCGATTTCAGATTTTTTCACTCGTTTTTTGTTTTGTGCTGCGGTCAGTACATGTCACGTCTTAAACAAAATTTGGAATTGTTTTAAGGCTTGTTCGTTTTTACTGTTCGGTTTTTTCATGCTCAAATATACTTTCTTCAACCATAGACATACTATTCTACGGAGTACTTGCTATTGTGTTTCTATATGTTGTATTTATATATGCAGCCGCTCCAACGTGTTGCAAACACGAAGTCAGCAGCACAACGAATCGTCGGCAATGTTCGATCTCGGGAACGCTGTTGTGACGCTGACTTCGTGTTTGCAACACGTTGGAGCGCTAGGTAAAATTGCCGATTTCTTATAATTAAATTGGCTACCACAACTAAACAAATTGGTTGTGTCAATTGTATTAATTAGTTGTGTGAACTGATACGCGGTGTTGCAACAACTGAATCAGTCGAATGTTGACAGAACTAAATAAATCGGTTGGCAAAAAAAGACGGTTGCCCCAATTGATTCGTTCTTTGGGTGTATAAGCTGTAAGCTATAAGCTGTAAGCTATAAAATGTGATTCGACCTTCAACTTACACTTGAATGCAAGCGCATATATTTCCCTAATTAAAGGTTTTAATATAAAATAAAAGAAAACGCATATATGTTATAATACTATATATTAAAAGGAATTAAAGTATGTTATAAAGCTGCAACAGCAACTGCACCGGTGGCAGTGTACAGGAACTTCTTGTAAAATCCACGACGTGTCTCTAAGATCAAACCAGTGAATCCAGTTGCGCCACTGCGATGTATAACTTTGCCAGGTTCGCGTAAAATATCAATGTTGTCTGCGTATGAATGAAAATATATTAATATTTCATAAACGTATTCGTAAACCTTGGCCACTTACATTGTATATTAGCTCATCGTGCATTTTCCGTGCAGTAGAATTCTCGGGATGACTTTCGTGTTTGGACCTGCACTTATATATTAATTGATTTGTCTGTGTGCTAATTCAAGCGAAAAACAATGATCTCACTGATTGTGCGAATGCAGTGGCGCATATGTAGTAGTGAAAAAAATGAAAATTTTTTTGTTGACATTTAATTTATCACGTCACTGGGTTGCCACTGAGTAATTATGTGTAGTGAATGTCGTGTCAAGTTTTTTTAACTTCGAAAACCAACGTTGAAATAACATTCATTTGTTCGGCTTGATCATGACATTACATCCACACTGGTTGTAAAGGAAAAATTTGTAATTTTGCTGAGGCTCACTATAATGTAATTTTATGTGGTAATTTTAATGCAAGGTCAAGGGATTTTGATGATAAGATTTCTAATACCAAATGCTCCAGACTTGTAAGTATGTTAAATAATTCCTGTTTGCCGTAAGCCGAAGTATCCAGTTCTAAAACCTAGTGATAAGTATAAGTGTAAAAAACCTTTAAAAACGAAGTAAAGTGTCTGAAAGTAAACAGAATCGGGTTTTATTTAATAATAAACACATAAAAAAAGGGACTTAGTAAGTATAAAAAGGATCAAGGATGTTAAAGTCCTAGTAGAAGGACAATAACTTACAACATTTTGGCGCAGCCGGTTTTCGGATTTGTGAATTTGTGATATAAAACAAAAGAAATATTTGAGAATTTTAATAAGCAAAAAAATAATGGAATTATGAAAATTGACATTTGAAAAAATAAAATAAAAAACAATTGAACATTTTAAAATAAATTGTGGAATAAAATAAACTAAATAAAACTGTGAAATAAAATAGTGAAATGAATTACATAAATGATAAAATTTGATAAATCAAGAAATTAAATAAGTAAACTAAATGTTTTATAAAATTGATTAATTGATATATTGAAGAACATTTTTAAAGTAATTGTGAAACATCATAAAGTAGTTTGAGACATTTAATGATAATGACTAATAAAATCGTAAATTTAAATAAATTGAATAAAATGAGAATTTTGATACAGCAATGTTTTTATAATGTTGCGAAATTAATTAAAGAACAAAACTGGAAATTAAAAAAAAAAAAATTGAACAAATAAGTTAATTTAGGATTCATAAATAATATGTTGGTATGATTTTGAAATATAGATTAAAAAGTTTAAATAATGAAACATAAAAATGATAAATATGATAAAAAAAGGTAGTAACAAATTTAATAGACAAATTAAATAATGTTTAAAAATTAATATAATATGAAACTAGTAAAAACAATGGAAAAATAAGAAACACTAATAATGGGTACTGAAAATGTATTGAAACGCGTTCAAAACGTTGTTCCTTACTTTTCTGGGGCGGAATCTCCATTATTAGAAACAGAATTATATAAATTTATTGAATGTTGTGAAACTGCTAAGCCTAAAATTAAGGAATCAAATAGTGAGGAATTTATTAAATGCGTTAGGTTACGTTTGGAGGGAGATGCCTATAAATTTGTAAGGACAAAACAGTTTCAAAAAATAGAAGAATTATACGAGTTGTTAAAAAATACGTACTTAAATGAAATTTCTTTAGAATTAGTACTAGAAGAGATTAAAAAGGCTTATCAAAATTGTAGCGAGAGTTTGAGAATGTTTGGAAGACGATTAAATGAGTTGCAATTCATGGCTTTGGAAATTGCAAGTAAAAAATACAGTAAAAAGAAAAGTGAGGATGACGTATTCAGATTAGAATTCCAGAGCTCAGTGTTGATCTCTTTTAAAGTAGGGGTGAAGGATCCAACTATAAAGGTTGTATTGTTGGGTAGTACGTCAGAAACATTAGATGCATTGTTGGAAGAAGCTTTAAATGTACAGGCTGTTATGCAGCGCAGTTCAAGATCGGAAGAAGATGAATATAATTATATGAAAAAAACACAGTCAAGCGTTATATCGGAAAATAAATTGCAACAAATAAATAATGAAAGCAACTATAAAAGGAGTGTTCCAACATGTTTATTTTGTAGTAAATTGGGGAATACTAGGGATGATTGTATTATTAGAAAAAATACGCCTTTCTGCTACGAATGTGGAACTTATGGTCACGAATCTAATTGGAGATGTGCGAATAATAATAGTAATATAGGGCCGAAAGTTAGGAATTGTAGATCAGACGTCGGAGGAGACTGTGGTCAAATTTACTACTCCATTGAATTTTCATAGAACAGAGGAGACCAATGAATTAAAATATGAATTAAAGGAAGAAGAAGGTGATCGCATAATATGCAGTGGGCATGGAGATAGCTTGGATTTATCTAATGTAAGTGACGTTTTCATTGAAGTACCTTGCGAGGCAGCTAAAAATGGAAGACTTATTTTACTGGTAGACTCAGGAGCTGATGCCAGTATAGTAAAAGAAAATGCAATGACAAATTTGCCAGACTTTTACGAAAATATACAAAAGCATTTAAAAGGAGCTTTTGGTGGGTGTGTTAGAACATTAGGTTCCACCAACGTCCAACATAGGAACATAGGGCGCTTAAGTTTAATGCTACACGTAGTGTCACTTAAACAAGGCGTACCAGCTGATGGAATAATCGGACGTGACAATTTATGGAATCGATCTGTAACAAATGCGATAGACAAAATAATAAGATTCTTTGATAAACATAAAAACCATATTATAAAACTAGCAATGAAATCGCAGACAGAAATACAAAATATTTTTTACAATCAACAAATTGAAATTCAAGCGAGAACTGCAAAGATAGTATCATTACGTTTAAAAACAAACATTCCAATAGTGTTAACACATAAACAAGAAATTTTTCCAGGAGTATATTTGGGCGAAAGCATATCGAATGTTAGCAAAAATAGAGTTTATGTCTCAGTCTACGGGAAAATAAATTATAATAGACGTGAACGACGTGACAATAAAACAAGTATTTCCGATTCCTCGAATCGACGAAATATTAGACCAATTAGGTCACAGTCGCTTTAGACTTGGCAAATTGTTCTCATCAGGTACTAGTTGAAGAAGGGGATAAGGAAAACACAGCTTTTAGTACAGGGCTGGGTCATTTCGAATTTAACAGAATGCCATTTGGCTTAACAGGTGCACCAGCTACTTTCCAACGAATAATGAACTACATATTAACAGGTTTACAGGGTATAGATTGCTTTGTTTATCTTGATGATATTGTGGTGTACGGAAAAAATTTAGCTGAACATGAGCTTAGGCTGAGTAGAGTATTGCAGAAATTAAGGGAACACAATCTAAAATTAAATACAGAAAAATGTCAGTTTTTGCATCGCGAAGTTGTCTATTTAGGACATAAATGTTCGGAACTAGGTGCCCTGCCAGATCCCTCTAAGGTTGAATGCGTAAAAAATATTCCGGTGCCGAGAAATAAAAAAGAAGTGCGAGCGTTTTTGGGATTAATTAATTATTACAGAAAATTTATAAGCAATATGGAAAAATTATCATTACCAATTAATAAATTACTTAGAAAAGATGTTAAATTCACTTGGACAGACGATTGTCAAAGTTCATTTATTAAATTAAAAGAATCAATAATTTCACCACCCATTCTCGCATATCCAGATTTTAAAAAACCTTTTTTACTTACAACGGATGCAAGTAACGAAGCAATAGGCGCGGTACTATCGCAAGGCAAAGTAGGGAGAGATCGACCAATAGCATTTGCTAGTAGAGCATTAAATGGAGCAGAAAAAAATTACTCCACCATTGAAAGAGAATTTTTAGCCATAGTCTGGGCAACGAAAAATTTTAGAGCTTATCTTTTAGGCCCACATTTTCAAATTTATACAGATCATCAACCATTACGTAGCACAGCGAATCTCAAAGATCAGACATCAATGTTAGCACGTTTCAGACATAAATTATCAGAATATGATTTTGAAATATTTTATAAACCAGGTAAACAGATATCCATTACCAGATAATTAGATAATCAAATTTCAAAAATAGAACAACTAGTGAGCACGTCTGTAATGGATGAAATACCAACAGACACAAATAAATAATTAAACTCAAGTCAACTAATAACTGACCCAGAGGAAATTAAAACTGTTATAAAAGACTTTCACGACTCAGAATTAGGAGGCCACCAGGGTGCGGTGAAAACATTTTTTAGAATCAGAAAACAATTTAAGTGGAAAGGTATGCGGAAACAAATAAAATATTACGTTAAGAACTGTCAGAAATGCCAAGTAAATAAAAGTTCTAGGCTTACTAAAATGCCAATGGTACGACTATTCGATAAAGTATACATGGATCTTGTAGGTATTTTACCGGAAACTATATCTGGAAATAAATATATATTAACTTTTCAAGATGATTTTTCAAAATATATGTGCTGCGTAGCTATCCCAGACGCAGAAGCAAGCACTGTAGCAAAGGCATTTTACGACAAAATCATTACACGACATAACATACCAAAAGTATTGATAACCGACAATGGTTCGAATTTTGTTTCAAAATTATTTTCGGACACGTGTAAATTATTAGGAATTAAAAAACCCAAGGACCACTCTTGGTTTAATGAGACTTGCAGGATTGCAGTCAGGTCGAAAGAGGTAGCCTTTCAGAATTGGCGTTCTAATAAGAATGCTGATACTGTAAGACTTCGCATACAGGCTAGGAATCGCTGTAATGCCGTGATCGCGCGTGAAAAGTTTCTACACGAACAAAATGCGCGCAAAAAGGTCCTTCTCTACCATAGAGGTAGTCAAAATTTCTGGTCATTTGTTAAAAGGGTGAAGAATCAGACGACATCGTCTACTCCAACCCTTGTTATGAATGGCCAGACCTTCACTGACCCGGTTGATAAAGCTAATCTCTTGGCAGAATTATTTGCAAATAATTCAACGCTCCCAGATAGCAATCAACCACTGCCCGTCGTTAATTTGTTTCTTCTGCAATGCCGGAGATACATTTTTGAACTCGGGCAGTTAAAAAGGTTTCAGCAAATCTCAATATTAACAAAGCTTCCGGGCCAGATGGCATATCTGCCCATGTGTTGAAGAAGTGTGCGTCAACGCTGGCTTGCCCATTGCGTAACCTTTGCAACATCTCCTACAAGACAGGAGTTTTTCCATCTTGTTGGAAGGTTGCCAATGACCAGCCAGTTCCAAAAAGGGTGAGGCTACGAACCCTGCTAATTACCGACCCATTGCAATATGCTCTGCGCTATCCAAGGTAATGGAAAGCGTAATAAACTTCCACCTTGTGAACTATCTGGAGAGAAACGAATTACTTAGTGACCGGCAATATGATTTCCGTAGGACCAGATCCACCGGTGACTTGATGGCGGTCCTCTCCGAAAAGTGGAATAATTGTATTCATCTTTTCGGGGAGAGTAAGGTGGTTGCTCTTGATATTTCCAAGGCTTTTGATCGAGTGTGGCATGAAGCTCTGGTATCAAAACTTATTGAATATGGTGTCGGTAATTCTTTTACTCGATGCATATCGAGTTTTCTCCAGGGTCGTTCAATACGAGTTGCGATGGATGGTGTTTTCTCAGAACAACATTCCATCAATTCTGGAGTCCCGCAGGGTTCTGTCCTATCCCCGTCCCTATTTCTGGTTTTTATCAATGACCTTCTGTCATCGACCCAGAACCCAATCCATTCCTTTGCAGATGACAGTAACATTTGTCACTCATATTCGTTCAACAAGCGCCCAAACTCTGTGGAGATTGAGAGTAAAAGGCGCACAATGAATGATACACTCAACAATGACCTTAAAACAATCTCCGAGTGGGGTCTTGCAAATAGAGTTGACTTTAATGCTAGCAAGACCCAATGTTGTCTGTTATCTCATAAAAGAATGGATTCACTCCTCCCTCCCCTCAATATGGACTCTGTGGATATTGCGCAGTCAGCTGCTCTTGACGTTCTGGGTATATCAATTCAATGTGACCTCCGTTGGAATGATCACATATTTGATGTGTCGAAAGAAGCGGCCAAGTGCCTCGGTTTTTTGAAACGGTGTAAGACATACTTCACTCCTGCTGACTTGCGCACTGTCTACACCACCTATATTCGGCCTAAGATGGAATACATTTCGCACATATGGGCAGGGGCTTCAAAATCTTCTTTGGAGTTCCTGGATCGAATCCAACAACGTGCAATATATTTAATAGGGGATGAAAATATTTCATCCTCTATTGGTTCTCTTGAGCACCGAAGGACCGTAGGGTGTGTAAGCCTGTTTTATAGGTATTACAATGGTAAGTGTTCGAGGGAAATACATGGCCTGATTCCACCAGGTCGTGTGTCCTCTCGTTCTACTCGGGCATCGAACCTAGCCCACCCCTTCGTAGTTCACTCGGTTCTCAACAGAACCACGCATTACAGAGATAATTCGTTCTTCAGTCGCACGATACGTTTGTGGAACAATCTCCCTGCGTCTGTTTTTCCCGACATTTTTAATATTGGGAAATTTAAAGCAAACATCCACCGACACTACTCCATCTTTCCTCCTCCCTTTAACCTATAATCCTTTCTTACGATCAACACTGTGCATTGCACGAATAGGGGGCATCCCCTGAGCGTTGGTTAATTTGTAAAAAAAAAAAAATACGGTTACGATTTTGAAATGCCAACCAATCTTAAACGCAAATGCTCACCAGTATATAATACCGATGATAGCAACAAGCTATTAAAATACCAAACCAAATGACGGTAACAAAAAGTGGAGGCTAGTAATAGATTTCCGTAAATTGAACGACGTGACAATAAAACAAGTATTTCCGATTCCTCGAATCGACGAAATAGTAGACCAATTAGGTCACAGTCGCTATTTTTCAACTTTAGACTTGGCAAGTGGTTATCATCAGGTACTAGTTGAAGAAGGGGATAAGGAAAAAACAGCTTTTAGTACAGGGCTGGGTCATTTCGAATTTAACAGAATGCCATTTGGCTTAACAGGTGCACCAGCTACCTTCCAAAGGATAATGAACCACATATTAACAGGTTTACAGGGTATAGATTGCTTTGTTTATCTTGATGATATTGTGGTGTACGGAAAAAATTTAGCTGAACATGAGCTTAGGCTGAGTAAAGTATTGCAGAAATTAAGGGAACACAATCTAAAATTAAATACAGAAAAATGTCAGTTTTTCGCGAAGTTGTCTATCAATAATATCAATAATTTCACCACCCATTCTCGCATATCCAGATTTTACAAAACCTTTTTTACTTACAACGGATGCAAGTAACGAAGCAATATGCGCGGTACTATCGCAAGGCAAAGTAGGGAGAGACCGACCAATAGCATTTGCTAGTAGATCATTAAATGGAGCAGAAAAAAATTACTCCACCATTGAAAGAGAATTTTTAGCTATAGTCTGGGCAACGAAAAATTTTAGAGCTTATCTTCTATGCCGGCATTTTCAAATTTATACAAGAAGCCATAAAACAAGTATTTCCGATTCCTCGAATCGACGAATATTAGACCAATTAGGTCACGGTCGCTATTTTTCAACTTTAGACTTGGCAAGTGGTTGTCATCAGGTACTAGTTGAAAAAGGAGATAAATGTTCGGAGCTAGGTGCCCTGCCAGATCCCTCTAAGGTTGAATACGTAAAAAATATTCCGGTGCCGAGAAATAAAAAAGAAGTGCAAGCGTTTTTGGGATTAATTATTTATTACAAAAAAATTTTAAGCAATATGGCAAAATTATCATTACCAATTAATAAATTACTTAGAAAAGATGTTAAATTCACTTGGACAGACGATTGTCAAAGTTCATTTATTAAATTAAAAGAATCAATAATTTCACCTCCCATTCTCGCATATCCAGATTTTACAAAACCTTTTTTACTTACAACGGATGCAAGTACCGAAGCAATAGGCGCGGTACTATCGCAAGGCAAAGTAGGGAGAGACCGACCAATAGCATTTGCTAGTAGAGCATTAAATGGAGCAGAAAAAAATTACTCCACCATCGAAAGAGAATTTTTAGCTATAGTCTGGGCAACGAAAAATTTTAGAGCTTATCTTCTATGCCGGCATTTTCAAATTTATACAAGAAGCCATAAAACAAGTATTTCCGATTCCTCGAATCGACGAAATATTAGACCAATTAGGTCACAGTCGCTATTTTTCAACTTTAGACTTGGCAAGTGGTTGTCATCAGGTACTAGTTGAAGAAGGAGATAAATGTTCGGAGCTAGGTGCCCTGCCAGATCCCTCTAAGGTTGAATGCGTAAAAAATATTCCGGTGCCGAGAAATAAAAAAGAAGTGCAAGCGTTTTTGGGATTAATTAATTATTACAAAAAAATTTTAAGCAATATGGCAAAATTATCATTACCAATTAATAAATTACTTAGAAAAGATGTTAAATTCACTTGGACAGACGATTGTCAAAGTTCATTTATTAAATTAAAAGAATCAATAATTTCACCTCCCATTCTCGCATATCCAGATTTTAAAAAACCTTTTTTACTTACAACGGATGCAAGTAACGAAGCAATAGGCGCGGTACTATCGCAAGGCAAAGTAGGGAGAGACCGACCAATAGCATTTGCTAGTAGAGCATTAAATGGAGCAGAAAAAAATTACTCCACCATTGAAAGAGAATTTTTAGCTATAGTCTGGGCAACGAAAAATTTTAGAGCTTATCTTCTAGGCCGAAATTAGACAATTTATACAGATCATCAACCATTACGTAGCACAGCGAATCTCAAAGATCAGACATCAAGGTCAGCACGTTTCAGACATAAATTATCAGAATATGATTTTGAAATATTTTATATACCAGGTAAACAGAATTTGAACGCAGATGCATTATGTAGAATTCCACATCCAGAACCAGATATTACTGCAGTCACAACGCGGTCTACGACCACACAGAATAAATTAGATAATCAAATTTCAAAAACAGAACAACTAGTGAGCACGCCTGTAATGGATGAAATACCAACAGACACAAATAAGGATTTAATCTCAAGTCAACTAATAACTGACCCAGAGGAAATTAAAAATTTTATAAAAGACTTTCACGACTCAGCATTAGGAGGTCACCAGGGTGCGTTGAAGACATTTTTTAGAATCAGAAAACAATTTAAGTGGAGAGGTATGCAGAAACAAATAAAAGATTACGTTAAGAACTGTCAGAAATGCCAAGTAAATAAAAGTTCTAGGCTTACTAAAATGCCAATGGTTCTAACTGATACGCCAGTACGACCATTCGATAAAGTATACATGGATCTTGTAGGTATTTTACCGGAAACTATATCTGGAAATATATATATATTAACTTTTCAAGATGATTTTTCAAAATATATGTGCTGCGTAGCTATACCAGACGCAGAAGCAAGCACTGTAGCAAAAGCATTTAGGCTTACTAAAATGCCAATGGTTCTAACTGATACGCCAGTACGACCATTCGATAAAGTATACATGGATCTTGTAGGTATTTTACCGGAAACTATATCTGGAAATATATATATATTAACTTTTCAAGATGATTTTTCAAAATATAGGTGCTGCGTAGCTATACCAGACGCAGAAGCAAGCACTGTAGCAAAAGCATTTTACGACGAAATCATTACACGACATAACATACCAAAAGTATTGATAACCGACAATGGTTCGTTTTGTTTCAAAATTATTTTCGGACACGTGTAAATTGTTAGGAATTAAAAAATTCCATATTACGCCATATCATCCCCAGGCCAACGGATCTTTGGAAAGAAGCCATCGACCATTAGCAGAGTATTTACGAAGCTTTGCGAAAGAGGATGGGTCAAACTGGGACCAATGGTTAAATACCGCAATGCATGTACACAATAATACAATGCATATGTCCACCGGTCAAACGCCTTTCCGTACTTTATACGGTTACGATTTTGAAATGCCAACCAATCTTAAACGCAAATACTCACCAGTATATAATACCGATGATAGCAACAAGCTATTAAAATACCAAATTCAACGCACACACGAATTCGTACGACAAAATCAGACAACAGAGCCAAAGAAAAATCTAAGCAAAACTATGATAGCTCATTACACCGAATAATATTCAAATAGGCGATCAAATTTTACTAAAAAATCAAAATAGGAAAAATAAATTTTCACCAGTCGGGGTGGGACCCTACGAGGAACTTTCAATAATAAGCCCTGTAACGACTGAGATTTGTATCAAGGGTAAAGGGAAAAACTTTCATAATAATTTGTTAAAAGCATACAACAGTATAGTTATGTAGAATTAAATAAACACTGTCTGCAAAAAGAACCAATAATTTTTAACATCATTGAAATAAAGTCAAATAGTTAGTGCAGGTCAGAATAGCTAAGTATTACGTATTGAAATTGAATTGAAACTACAAAATAAATAAAGAATAGAGAAAAACTATATATTTTTTTTAAATGTAGATATTAAATAAATTAATTTTAAATAATTTATAAAATCCAAAAAATGTCATGTAATATTGCCAAAATACAAGTCGCATAGAAAATAGCTATGTATTAATGGAAGATGACTAGCATTGAATATAAACAAATAACAAAATCAAATTATTATTTGAGGTACGAATTTGCAAGGTATAAAAATTACGTTGTCATTAAAATTGCGATAGGTCAGTACCTACCTCAATGGCATATTAAACAAAGAAGTTCATTGCGCATAGAGCGCAATGCTCCCAGCTCATATTAATAGAAGGGTTGAATATATTCATATGCCAACCGATTAAATGCACTTCAGCACTTTACAGGCAGAAGCCACTAACGTACTGGAACTGAAACGAGATACGGTAGTGCAGCGACAAAACTGCCAAATATTTTTTATCATTAACAGATATGCATTAATATAGCAAACTAAAAAACGTTTTAAATTCATCATTACACGGTAATGAAAATAAATAAGTACAATTGAGATGTACAATATTAAATATTTAACAACTTAATATAGCAAATACATTTATGTAATGCTAAGAAGTCGCGCGCGCTTATTTCCTAATACATAGAAAA
Organism: Dryomyza anilis; assembly: GCA_951804985.1. Classification (NCBI taxonomy): domain Eukaryota; kingdom Metazoa; phylum Arthropoda; class Insecta; order Diptera; family Dryomyzidae; genus Dryomyza; species Dryomyza anilis. The sequence goes on along the minus strand of OX638135.1, from coordinate 76,253,589 downwards.
TTCTTAGTTAGTGCATGAGTAAATAGCTAAGTATTATTGAATATGACTAGCATTTAAACATGTACTACTTGGATTGTATATAAATGTATGTTTCTAAACTAAATCATATAATACATGTTAACACATATATTAACTACTATAAATATTTACAGGGTATAGATTGCTTTGTTTATCTTGATGATATTGTGGTGTACGGAAAAAAATTTAGCTGAACATGAGCTTAGGCTGAGTAAAGTATTGCAGAAATTAAGGGAACACAATCTAAAATTAAATACAGAAAAATGTCAGTTTTTCGCGAAGTTGTCTATCAATAATATCAATAATTTCACCACCCATTCTCGCATATCCAGATTTTACAAAACCTTTTTTACTTACAACGGATGCAAGTAACGAAGCAATAGGCGCGGTACTATCGCAAGGCAAAGTAGGGAGAGACCGACCAATAGCATTTGCTAGTAGAGCATTAAATGGAGCAGAAAAAAATTACTCCACCATTGAAAGAGAATTTTTAGCTATAGTCTGGGCAACGAAAAATTTTAGAGCTTATCTTCTATGCCGGCATTTTCAAATTTATACAAGAAGCCATAAAACAAGTATTTCCGATTCCTCGAATCGACGAAATATTAGACCAATTAGGTCACAGTCGCTATTTTTCAACTTTAGACTTGGCAAGTGGTTGTCATCAGGTACTAGTTGAAAAAGGAGATAAATGTTCGGAGCTAGGTGCCCTGCCAGATCCCTCTAAGGTTGAATACGTAAAAAATATTCCGGTGCCGAGAAATAAAAAAGAAGTCCAAGCGTTTTTGGGATTAATTATTTATTACAAAAAAATTTTAAGCAATATGGCAAAATTATCATTACCAATTAATAAATTACTTAGAAAAGATGTTAAATTCACTTGGACAGACGATTGTCAAAGTTCATTTATTAAATTAAAAGAATCAATAATTTCACCTCCTATTCTCGCATATCCAGATTTTACAAAACCTTTTTTACTTACAACGGATGCAAGTACCGAAGCAATAGGCGCGGTACTATCGCAAGGCAAAGTAGGGAGAGACCGACCAATAGCATTTGCTAGTAGAGCATTAAATGGAGCAGAAAAAAATTACTCCACCATTGAAAGAGAATTTTTAGCTATAGTCTGGGCAACGAAAAATTTTAGAGCTTCTCTTCTATGCCGGCATTTTCAAATTTATACAAGAAGCCATAAAACAAGTATTTCCGATTCCTCGAATCGACGAAATATTAGACCAATTAGGTCACAGTCGCTATTTTTCAACTTTAGACTTGGCAAGTGGTTGTCATCAGGTACTAGTTGAAGAAGGAGATAAATGTTCGGAGCTAGGTGCCCTGCCAGATCCCTCTAAGGTTGAATGCGTAAAAAATATTCCGGTGCCGAGAAATAAAAAAGAAGTGCAAGCGTTTTTGGGATTAATTAATTATTACAAAAAAATTTTAAGCAATATGGCAAAATTATCATTACCAATTAATAAATTACTTAGAAAAGATGTTAAATTCACTTGGACAGACGATTGTCAAAGTTCATTTATTAAATTAAAAGAATCAATAATTTCACCTCCCATTCTCGCATATCCAGATTTTAAAAAACCTTTTTTACTTACAACGGATGCAAGTAACGAAGCAATAGGCGCGGTACTATCGCAAGGCAAAGTAGGGTGAGACCGACCAATAGCATTTGCTAGTAGAGCATTAAATGGAGCAGAAAAAAATTACTCCACCATTGAAAGAGAATTTTTAGCTATAGTCTGGGCAACGAAAAATTTTAGAGCTTATCTTCTAGGCCGAAATTCGACAATTTATACAGATCATCAACCATTACGTAGCACAGCGAATCTCAAAGATCAGACATCAAGGTCAGCACGTTTCAGACATAAATTATCAGAATATGATTTTGAAATATTTTATAAACCAGGTAAACAGAATTTGAACGCAGATGCATTATGTAGAATTCCACATCCAGAACCAGATATTACTGCAGTCACAACGCGGTCTACGACCACACAGAATAAATTAGATAATCAAATTTCAAAAACAGAACAACTAGTGAGCACGCCTGTAATGGATGAAATACCAACAGACACAAATAAGGAATTAATCTCAAGTCAACTAATAACTGACCCAGAGGAAATTAAAAATTTTATAAAAGACTTTCACGACTCAGCATTAGGAGGTCACCAGGGTGCGTTGAAAACATTTTTTAGAATCAGAAAACAATTTAAGTGGAGAGGTATGCAGAAACAAATAAAAGATTACGTTAAGAACTGTCAGAAATGCCAAGTAAATAAAAGTTCTAGGCTTACTAAAATGCCAATGGTTCTAACTGATACGCCAGTACGACCATTCGATAAAGTATACATGGATCTTGTAGGTATTTTACCGGAAACTATATCTGGAAATATATATATATTAACTTTTCAAGATGATTTTTCAAAATATATGTGCTGCGTAGCTATACCAGACGCAGAAGCAAGCACTGTAGCAAAAGCATTTAGGCTTACTAAAATGCCAATGGTTCTAACTGATACGCCAGTACGACCATTCGATAAAGTATACATGGATCTTGTAGGTATTTTACCGGAAACTATATCTGGAAATATATATATATTAACTTTTCAAGATGATTTTTCAAAATATAGGTGCTGCGTAGCTATACCAGACGCAGAAGCAAGCACTGTAGCAAAAGCATTTTACGACGAAATCATTACACGACATAACATACCAAAAGTATTGATAACCGACAATGGTTCGTTTTGTTTCAAAATTATTTTCGGACACGTGTAAATTGTTAGGAATTAAAAAATTCCATATTACGCCATATCATCCCCAGGCCAACGGATCTTTGGAAAGAAGCCATCGACCATTAGCAGAGTATTTACGAAGCTTTGCGAAAGAGGATGGGTCAAACTGGGACCAATGGTTAAATACCGCAATGCATGTACACAATAATACAATGCATATGTCCACCGGTCAAACGCCTTTCCGTACTTTATACGGTTACGATTTTGAAATGCCAACCAATCTTAAACGCAAATACTCACCAGTATATAATACCGATGATAGCAACAAGCTATTAAAATACCAAATTCAACGCACACACGAATTCGTACGACAAAATCAGACAACAGAGCCAAAGAAAAATCTAAGCAAAACTATGATAGCTCATTACACCGAATAATATTCAAATAGGCGATCAAATTTTACTAAAAAATCAAAATAGGAAAAATAAATTTTCACCAGTCGGGGTGGGACCCTACGAGGAACTTTCAATAATAAGCCCTGTAACGACTGAGATTTGTATCAAGGGTAAAGGGAAATAGTTATGTAGAATTAAATAAACACTGTCTGCAAAAAGAACCAATAATTTTTAACATCATTGAAATAAAGTCAAATAGTTAGTGCAGGTCAGAATAGCTAAGTGTTACATATTGAAATTGAATTGAAACTACAAAATAAATAAAGAATAGAGAAAAACTATATATTTTTTTTAAATGTAGATATTAAATAAATTAATTTTAAATAATTTATAAAATCCAAAAAATGTCATGTAATATTGCCAAAATACAAGTCGCATAGAAAATAGCTATGTATTAATGGAAGATGACTAGCATTGAATATAAACAAATAACAAAATCAAATTATTATTTGAGGTACGAATTTGCAAGGTATAAAAATTACGTTGTCATTAAAATTGCGATAGGTTAGTACCTACCTCAATGGCATATTAAACAAAGAAGTTCATTGCGCATAGAGCGCAATGCTCCCAGCTCATATTAATAGAAGGCTTGAATATATTCATATGCCAACCGATTAAATGCACTTCAGCACTTTACAGGCAGAAGCCACTAACGTACTGGAACTGAAACGAGATACGGTAGTGCAGCGACAAAACTGCCAAATATTTTTTATCATTAACAGATATGCATTAATATAGCAAACTAAAAAACGTTTTAAATTCATCATTACACGGTAATGAAAATAAATAAGTACAATTGAGATGTACAAAATTAAATATTTAACAACTTAATATAGCAAATACATTTATGTAATGCTAAGAAGTCGCGCGCGCTTATTTCCTAATACATAGAAAATTCTTAGTTAGTGCATGAGTAAATAGCTAAGTATTATTGAATATGACTAGCATTTAACCATGTACTACTTGGATTGTATATAAATGTATGTTTCTAAACTAAATCATATAATACATGTTAACACATATATTAACTACTATAAATATTTAAAGTATAATTATGGCCAACGCCTTAACAATATGTATTAAGGGGTAAAATGAGAAATATTTATAAGAAAACTACATTAAATTATTAAGGATTCCATTTATATATGTAAAAAAATGGAATTTCGTCTTTTTACAATATGAAATAAAGAGCGAAACCAATATAATGATTAGAATTGTCACACTGGTCCTGATGTTGGCAGCCAAGGAAGCAGTCAACATCACGCAGACTTCAATTAATGATACAAGATTATTCTTTGAGAAGACAACTGATGATTTGTTCTACAATGATGAATGGACCATAATAGATAAATTTAAACCGCTACAACTAACCGATTTCCTGAAGCTGACATCGGCATCGTGATTTCGACGAAATATTACTACAATTAACTGATAACCAGGAACACAAAAAATTACTTAATGAAATGGTGTCAAAAACATTTCCCAGCAAGAAATCGCCACTCGAAACAATCAGGTCATTGCGGAAATCACCAACGCAGAAACCAAACACCACAACACCCATAGCAAGTCAACGAACGAAGTCACATGAAATAGAAGCCAATACGTCAGAAACAACAACAACGCATCGAACTACTACCGCAGAACAGCAGCAGTCAGCAACGAAAACATCGGGCCTAGGTTTTTATTATATATAACTGGAAATTACAACCCTTAATTTAATAATATCCATTAAATATTATATAAGTAAAGATCATAACTTCATAACTAATAGAACTTAACGTAATTTATACCACAAAAACAATGTAAAAAGAAAAAACTATTATTCTTTTTAATAATAATTTTATCTTCAGAAATAATTAAAATAATACAAAAGAAAAAAACTATTATTCTTCTTAATAATAATATTTTTTTTTCTTTCGTTAAGGGGGGAGGTATGTTGTGTATCATAATCGTAGAGTTCACAGGTTACATATGATCCACTGTTGTGTATCATAATCGTGGAACTTACAGCGTGCTTATGATCCACAACATAACATAACCAGTATATTTTTCTTTATGGCATACTTTTAGGGTTAAGCATTATGCATGTTAAACACAAACAGCATTTAATTGTCTTGGCGCACACCGCTTAACATAGCACAGGTATACACGCCCACGTTAAATAGGTCACTCAGATTACACAAATAAATGCTGACTTAGTTATTTTAGAATGATGAAAGTACTCAATTTATTGTGAAATTTTAAATACGCTGACTAAGTTATTTTAGCATGATGAAATTACTCAATTTATTGTGAAATTATAAGAATACGAGGTGTTATGTAGAAGTTAAGTATAGACTAAGAATCAATTGTTTCCGATAAGCCGAAGTATCCAGTTCTAAAACCTAGTGATAAGTATAAGTGTAAAAAACCTTTAAAAACGAAATAAAGTGTCTAAAAGTAAAAAGTCTCGGGTTTTATGAAATAATAAACACATAAAAAAAGGGACTTAGTAAGTATAAAAAGGATTAAGGATGTAAAAATCCTAGTAGAAGGACGATAAATTAAAACAGCTGTTGCAAATTTTGTTTCCATTCCTTTTTCTCTTGTTTTGGCAAATAAAATCAAATGGACAGCTGCTGGTCTAGATAGGGTTAAATATGACGTGTTAAAAGCTTTGCCCTCAAATAGTTTAAATGTTTTGTTGGATGCAATTAATTTTTATTTTTTTTAACATTTGTTTGAATTTAAATTTAACTTTTAATATTAACAAAACGAATGCTATTTATTTTGCAAAGGGATCAAAAAAGATAATTAATATTTCTATTATTAATATTTTGATTAAATTTTTAGGACGTGACTTTAATACAAGTTTGACTTTTGTTGGCAATTAGTCTCGTATCATTAATGAAACGAGAAATATTGCTAATGCTATTAAAATGATGACAAATGTGCATGGAGTTAATAATTTAGTCGGCGCAGTTTCAGCAAAAATGTAATTGTATTGATGTACATTTTTGGTTATATTTACGAATTTTTTTTCTGTGCATGTTTTGTATGTACTTTCGTGTGAACTTCCGCTTCAAATTAAGACAATTTTTATTAATTTTCCTTTGTTCCAAGACATAATGGAGTCGCAATCTGTGATAAAATCTAGTTATATTTTCTGTTATAATAAGTTTAAAGATATTTTTGACAACATTGGTAAATGTTCTTTGACAGTTAAAAGTACTAAACTAGTTTTTCGTATTAATCGAATATTATTATTATTTCCAGGTGTATAAAAATTCTTAGTTTGTACACACAGAAATTTGTTGCGTCAACCAACTCCTTGCCCAACCAACTTATTCGGTTCTCTCAACCGCTTAGACGGTTGGTTTTGTCAAAATAAAAAGAGTTGTAGTTTTTCCTGCAACCTATTTCGAACTGTTTTAAAACAATTTAGTACAGATTTAGAACCATTAGGAGTGTGTATTAGACAAAAAATTGAATGTGTATAGGCTAATATGGAAGTTCCGCCAGCAAATTTGTAAACCATTCGGTTTAACCGACGTTAGTTGGTACAACTCACTTTTTCATTCTTCCAACCTCATGCCAAAAGAGGATTTTTCTGTGTGTATAATGATAATAATATTGGGGAGAAGTTCACTTTAAAGTCCGAAGCGAAAAATAAAAAATTGCCACCCCCTGTATTTTTGCAAAAAAAAAAATACCAACATTAAAATAAGCGTGACCTTGAAAAATCAAAAAATGGTGCACCCACTTAAAAGTACATATGGGTACTCAAATATGTGTACTCACGATTCCAAATCTGTAATTATTTTTAAGATCCGTCACTCTTAGCGGCCCCTACACCAATGTTATTTCATATGTTATTTCAATGAGACACTTGTATGTAATAATTGAAGCATATATGCATGTCTAAACTTAAGATTTTTAAGCTTTTACTTTTCATATTTCTTTTTTAATGTATTTGTATATTTTATATTTTTTTTGAGCGATTTAAGTTGACAACAACAGAAATATGCCTATACGAAATATTCCTTATATTTATTATGAATGTATATGTTCATTTTATTATGACCTTGAGATTTTCAATTGTCTCGTCAACATCACTTGATTTCTCCAATTATTTTTTATTAGTTCATTCTTGTTAAAATATAATTCAAATTTTTAAGTTATTGTATTTTTTTTTTTTTGTTAGTAAAATAATTTATTTTTTGTTGAAGAAATTAAAAATATGGAAAATAAGTAACTTAAATACAATTAGTGTTCAAATTCTATTCGTTTTCATAATTAATATGCAGTTTATTCGATGCAGTCTTCGATCTTTTATTTAAAATTTAAAAAGTAAAATTTTGTAAGATTCTTGCAAGCAAGAGCAAGAAAGGTATTGTCTTGTTTTTGCAAATGATCATCACTAGCCGCTACACAAATTAATGAAACAAAAAACAAATTTTAGACCAAAGACCGTTGTATTGTTTCTCAAAAACCCACATGTGAATTTTTGTGCAACAAAAATTTTAATTTTGGAAACCCCAAATTTTATTAAATGACATTTAACCATGCCTTATTCTTAAGATCTTCTATATAAAATAAAATATGTTTTTCTGATTCTTTTTATACTATTTTAAAAACCGGTTTAAACCGTTATAAACCGAAACCGTTTATTTCGGTTTTGGATATCGGTTTATTTCTGATTTTCGTATAACGGTTTCGGTTACGGTTTTAAAAATGAAACGGTTTTAAACGGATATCGGTTTCGGTTACGGTTTCAATCCTTGCTTTTTAGTGATGAAAGTTTTACAGTATAATTCTCAATGTTAATATTAATAATAATGATATTGATATTTGTTGTTTCTCAAAAGTATTTCAATATGATACTAATGATTCTAATTTTAAGTTGTTGAACTATAGGATTATATATTGAACTATAGAATTAGAATATGGGGGTGTCTCCGTTGCTGCGAAAATCAATATAAGAATTTAAAAAATTTGATTCTGATGTTTTAGTTATAAAAACTTTAAATTTATGTCCTAATCTAACTATAACCCAATAAACCAAACACCTGGATATTAAGTGATTATCGAATGTATATAGAACATGGATATCGAAGCTTTCACTGGAAAAAAGCGTTCAACTTTTTGTAATTGTAAGCTTGAAAACCACAGCGTTCTCCAGCAAAACTGGTTGCTTTTTATCCAATTGAATCTAGCCTTTACCTAAACTTGAATTCCGACATTCAATATACCTTCGAGGTTTAACTTAATTGTAAGCTATAAGCTGTAAGCTACACACAAAAAAATAATTGCTTGACGTGCAGTTGTTTCAACTAATATTCATTTGCATCTACCAAATTTAGTCAGTTTCAACTGAAATTCATTTGTGGTAAACAATAGTATGAAGCGTAACCAACTATTAGTTGAAGCAACTGCAACATTGATTGGGGAAACAAACTTTTTATCCATTTTAATTTTTTTTGTTTCCATTGCCACGGCATATAAATTCAAAATGAGACCTAACCAATATTTAGTTGACTTAACAGATAACTATATAACATTAATTTGTAGCAACCAATATTTATTTGATTCAACTGTGAAATCAGTTGTCTTGTATAATAGCGATGCCAAAGCAGGACAACACCAGTCGCGCAAGCTTTACATTTTTCACTCGTTTTGTTTTGCGGACAGTGCGTGCCACGTCTTAGTCTTAAACAATATTTGGAATTGTTTTAAGGCGATTTCAGATTTTTTCACTCGTTTTTTGTTTTGTGCTGCGGACAGTACATGTCACGTCTTAAACAAAATTTGGAATTGTTTTAAGGCTTGTTCGTTTTTACTGTTCGGTTTTTTCATGCTCAAATATACTTTCTTCAACCATAGACATACTATTCTACGGAGTACTTGCTATTGTGTTTCTATATGTTGTATTTATATATGCAGCCGCTCCAACGTGTTGCAAACACGAAGTCAGCAGCACATGGAATCGTCGGCAATGTTCGATCTCGGGAACGCTGTTGTGACGCTGACTTCGTGTTTGCAACACGTTGGAGCGCTAGGTAAAATTGCCGATTTCTTATAATTAAATTGGCTACCACAACTAAACAAATTGGTTGTGTCAATTGTATTCATTACTTGTGTGAACTGATACGCGGTGTTGCAACAACTGAATCAGTCGAATGTTGACAGAATTAAATAAATCGGTTGGAAAAAAAAGACGGTTGCCCCAATTGATTCGTTCTTTGGATGTATAAGCTGTAAGCTATAAGCTGTAAGCTATAAAATGTGATTCGACCTTCAACTTACACTTGAATGCAAGCGCATATATTTCCCTAATTAAAGGTTTAAATATAAAATAAAAGAAAACGCATATATGTTATAATACTATATATTAAAAGGAATTAAAGTATGTTATAAAGCTGCAACAGCAACTGCACCGGTGGCAGTGTACAGGAACTTCTTGTAAAATCCACGACGTGCCTCAGAGATCAAACTAGTAAATCCAATTGCGCCACGGCGATGTGTAACTTTGCCAGGTTCGCGTAAAATATCAATGTTGTCTGCGTATGAATGAAAATATATTAATATTTCATAAACGTATTCGTAAACCTTGGCCACTTACATCGTATATTAGCTCATCGTGCATTTTCCATGCAGTAGAATTCTCGGGATGACTTTCGTGTTTGGACCTGCACTTATATATTAATTGATTTGTCTGTGTGCTAATTCAAGCGAAAAACAATGATCTCACTGATTGTGCGAATGCAGTAGCGCATATGTAGTGGTGAAAAAAATGAATTTTTTTTTTGTTGACATTTAATTTATCACGTCACTGGGTTGCCACTGAGTAATTTTGTGTAGTGAATTTCGTGTCAAGTTTTTTTAAATTCGAAAACTAACGTTGGAATAACATTAATTTATTCGGCTTTATCATGACATTACATCCACACTGGTTGTAAAGGAAACATTTGTAATTTTGCTGTGGCTCACTCTAATGCAATTTTATGTGGTAATTTTAATGCAAGGTCAACAGATTTTGATGATAAGATTTCTAATACCAAATTCTCCAGACTTGTAAGTATGTTAAATAATTCCTGTTTATCTTGTCTGAACTCTAATAAATATACCTATTTTGCTAATTTAAATGATAATGCTACTGGTAGTATTTTGGATTTTACCTTTTAGAGCTGTCTGTCTGTCTGTCCGTCTTGCTGTCTTGCTGTCCGAATACAGAATAACTTGAGAAATAATGATCAGAATACGATGAAATTTTCTCTCAATATATTTTAGCCAAAAATAGGAACTGAGTTTGAAAATGAGCCAAATCGGTCAACGGACACGCCCACCTCCCATACAAGTAACTTTTATATAACTCTTTCGGAACAAATAACTCGAAAAGTATTCAAGGTATAGTTATAAAATTTAAAACATATTGTTAGAATTCACCTAAAAATATGTGGTCCAAAAATGGGCGTGATCCGCCCACTTTTTTTTTCATTATTTCCCGGGTTTTCATAGTGGAAATTTGATCCGTAAATTATTAAAATCAAATTTATGAAATATTTTGGCAGACCACGCCAAAATTTTAAATATAGGCGTGGTCCTCCTAATTATATTTTTAATTTTTTTTTTTAGTTTTTTATACTTTATATAAATTTTTTAATTTATGGGGATATAAGACGTAAATTTCTGATATATGAATAATATTCTGAGGGTGGGGAGGTTCAGCATAATTAAAAACTTTAAAATTAAGATATGCAATTAAATATCCCACATTAATATCCCTACCAAAGATGTAGGGTATTCCATAGTCGGGCCCGACCGACTATAAAAATCCGCCCCATGTGACCGAACTTACCCATGTGACCTAACTTTCCCAACTCGTTTTAATTCTTATGTTGTTTATGATCCTAGTATTGTCAAAATGTTTCGCATTTCCTTCAATTACAATGCTAAAAACTATTTGCTAATGTTCGAAAAAATAAAATTTTAAATTGGTAAGTATTAATATAAATGTTAAACTTACCATTTACTATAAAAATTCTGAAATATATTAAAAAATTTGCTCAAAAAAATGTAAGCTTGCTAAAAAGTCAAAACTTTTCTTTATTAATATGAGATGGAGAATATTTAGAATTCTTAAAGAATCAAATTCCCTCTAACTCAGTTTTATTGATTATGGGGCTGTTGCAAATTTTGTTTCCATTCCCTTTTCTCTTGTTTTGCCAAATAAAATCAAATGGGCAGCTGCTGGTCTAGATGGTGTTAAATATGACGTGTTAAAAGCTTTGCCCTCAAATAGTTTAAATGTTTTGTTGGATGCAATTAATTTTATTTTTTTTTTACATTAGTTTGAATTTAAATTTAACTTTTAATATTGACAAAACGAATGCTATTTATTTTGCAAAGGGTTCAAAAAAGATAATTAATATTTCTATTATTAATATTTTGATTAAATTTTTAGGACGTGACTTTAATACAAGTTTGACTTTTGTTGGCAATTAGTCTCGTATCAATAATGAAACGAGAAATAATCCTAATGCTATTAAAATGATGACAAATGTGCATGGAGTTAATAATTTAGTCGGCGCAGTTTCAGCAAAAATGTAATTGTATTGATGTACATTTTTGGTTATATTTACGAATTTTTTTTTCTGTGCATGTTTTGTATGTACTTTCGTGTGAACTTCCGCTTCAAATTAAGACAATTTTTATTAATTTTCCTTTGTTCCAAGACATAATGGAGTCGCAATCTGTGATAAAATCTAGTTATATTTTCTGTTATAATAAGTTTAAAGATATTTTTAACAACATTGGTAAATGTTCTTTAACAGTTAAAAGTACTAAACTAGTAATAATCGAATATTATTATTATTTCCAGGTGTATAAAAATTCTTAGTTTGTACACACAGAAATTTGTTGCGTCAACCAACTCCTTGCCCAACCAACTTATTCGGTTCTCTCAACCGCTTAGACGGTTGGTTTTGTCAAAATAAAAAGAGTTGTAGTTTTTCCTGCAACCTATTTCGAACTGTTTTAAAACAATTTAGTACAGATTTAAAACCATTAGGAGTGTGTATTAGACAAAAAATTGAATGTGTATAGGCTAATATGGAAGTTCCGCCAGCAAATTTGTAAACCATTCGGTTTAACCGACGTTAGTTGGTACAACTCACTTTTTCATTCTTCCAACCTCATGCCAAAAGAGGATTTTTCTGTGTGTATAATGATAATAATATTGGGGAGCAGTTCACTTTAAAGTCCGAAGCGAAAAAAAAAAAATTGCCACCCCCTGTATTTTTGCAAAAAAAAATATACCAACATTAAAAATAAGCGCCTTGAAAGTGACCTTGAAAAATCAAAAACTGGTGCACCCACTTAAAAGTACATATGGGTACTCAAATAAGGGTACTCACGATTCCAAATCTGTAATTATTTTTAAGATCCGTCACTCTTAGCGCCCCCTTTTATTTATTTTATATAATTTATGTTATTTCAATGAGACACTTGTATGTAATAATTGAAGTATATATGCATGTATAAACTTAAGATTTTTAAGCTTTTACTTTTCATATTTCTTTTTTAATGTATTTGTATATTTTACATTTTTTTGAGCGATTTAAGTTGACAACAACAGAAATATGCCTATACGAAATATTCCTTATATTTATTATGAATGTATATGTTCATTTTATTATGGCCTTGAGATTTTCAATTGTCTCGTCAACATCACTTGATTTCTCCAATTATTTTTTATTAGTTAATTCTTGTTAAAATATAATTCAAATATTTAAGTTATTGTATTTTTTTTTTTTTTGTTAGTAAAATAATTTATTTTTTGTTGAAGAAATTAAAAATATGGAAAATAAGTAACTTAAATACAATTAGTGTTCAAATTCTATTCGTTTTCATAATTAATATGCAGTTTATTATATATATTTGTCTTCGATCTTTTATTTAAAATTTAAAACGTAAAATTGTGTAAGATTTTTGCAAGCAAGAGCAAGAAAGGTATTGTCTTGTTTTTGCAAATGATCATCACTAGCCGCTACACAAATTGATGAAACAAAAAACAAATTTTAGACCAAAGACCTTTGTATTGTTTCTCAAAAACCCACATGTGAATTTTTGTGCAACAAAAATTTTAATTTTGAAAACTCCAAATTTTATTAAATGACATTTAAACATGCCTTATTCTTAAGATCTTCTATATAAAATAAAATATGTTTTTCTGATTCTTTTTATACTATTTTAAAAACCGGTTTAAACCGTTATAAACCGAAACCGTTTATTTCGGTTTTGGATATCGGTTTATTTCTGATTTTCGTATAACGGTTTCGGTTACGGTTTTAAAATTGAAACGGTTTTAAACGGATATCGGTTTCGGTTACGGTTTCAATCCTTGCTTCTTAGCAAGGATTGAAACCTAAACGAATAACGGTTTCGATTTCGGTTTCGGTTTTTCCGCGTTGCGGTTTCGGTTACGGTTTCGGTTTTAAGTTTTTGTAACGAAACGGTTTCGGTATACCGGTTCCAAGTTACGGTTTCGGTTTTGATTTCGGTTTTTGTATAAATTTTCTTTATTTCCATATTTTTCAAATAATTTTACATTTTTTATATGGTGCTAAATTATGTTCAAATTATGATATTGGGGTAAAGTGGAAAACGTAATTTAAACAATGTTTGTTGTTATTTTAGTAAAAATATTGTGTTACATGAATTATTTAATTATTTAATTGATTATGCCAAGAAAAAGTTTTAAATTATAAATTCGTGCCCACAAACCAATGAAAAGCAACTTTTTGACATAACCTGAGATATGATCTGTTTCAATTTTCATCGATAAAAGTCAAAGAAATTAAATTTCAACAATTCTGTGAACTGCAATATATATGTATACTAGTGATGATCATTTGCAAGAGCAAGGCAAGAAATGGTAATCTTTTAAATTTTAAATAAAAGATCGAAGACAAATATCTTAAACTGCATATTAATTATGAAAACGAATAGAATTTCAACATTAATTGTATTTAAGTTACTTATTTTCCATATTTTTCAATTTCTTCAACATTTTACCAACAAAAAAATAAAACCAATAACATAAAAATTTGAATTATATTTTAACAAGAATTAACTAATAAAAAATAATTGTATAAATCAAGTGATGTTGACGAGACAATTCAAAATCTCAAGGCCATAATAAAATGAACGAAAAGTCACCAAATACATTTTCAAAATGCTAAATATTTTTTACAAACTTCTTCATGTATCTGTCAATTGATAAAAAAATGTAAATCTATTAGTTGATATTTCAACTTTAAAAATGCATCAATTACTTTTTATAATATTAATCAACAAACTCGAAAATTAAGTTTTTCATAAAAATGTGTTTGGTGACTTTTCGTTCTACAACGACGATATACATTATACGATATACAATAAATATTTCGTATAGGCATATTTCTCTTTTCGTCACAGATTAAAAAATCCGTATGCTACACGTACCGTGTGTCAAGAGAACTCAAATAATATCTTGCATAGTAACATTTTTCTTTGCGAACACCATGCGAACACAAACTCAAACGCTACAAAGCGAATACTAACAGAAAGAAGAGAATATAACACTAACGAATACGATTCTTATACACACACTTTCACTTTTAAAGCTATTTACCGCTTCAAAAGTGCTTCACAGGCCTTATTTTTAAGATGCTTATATTCTTTAGAATTGACAAAAACAAAAAAACACACATCTTCATTAATGTTCACGTTCAAAAATATTTTGCACGCTTTCCATTGTTACTTATTGTTCAATATTTAGTAATATCATGAATTCTTTTGTATATCATTATTATCTTAAAAACATAATAAATACATTAAAATCATAAAAAAAACGCAAGAGTCT
Source organism: Dryomyza anilis (assembly GCA_951804985.1). NCBI lineage: Eukaryota > Metazoa > Arthropoda > Insecta > Diptera > Dryomyzidae > Dryomyza > Dryomyza anilis. Next base: position 76,238,488 of record OX638135.1, on the reverse strand, counting down.
TCCTTTTCATGCAGTCTTAGTCTTGCACTTGCTCTTATTCTTTTTTTTTTTGCAAAATCTCGATCTTGTTCTCGTTTTTGTTCTTGCAAAAAAAATGCAAGAACAAGATGCAAGAACAAGAAATTTTTAATCATCACTAATGTAAACAAATATCTGCCTTATACTTGAAATGTTTAAACTTGTCGAACTTGCACTTCATTTTTCGTATTTCCTTAAATAGTTACTGAGATGTTAATAATTTGAAACTTTTTTTACATTTTTCTTGCATTACCATTGTTTTGTTTATGTCAAAAATTGAGCTGTTTTGAAACATCAGTCAAAAATCCATTAGAAGACTTATAAATGGTATTCTATTGAATAGATCCTTTAAAAGAATTAAAAAAATATTCAAATGAACTTTTCAAAACTTGTTTCACTTTACCCCAAGCTCCCCTATATATTTTACTAATAAAATAAAGAAAAACCAATATTATTAAAATTTGAATCATTTAACGTAAAAATTTTGCTTGGAGTTGTTGTTAATTCGATTAATGAAACAAGAAACAAATTTTAGACCAAATACCGTTGTTTTGGAAATATCGTTTCTCAAAAAACAACATGTGAATTTTTGTACAACCAAAAATGTTTATTTTGGGAACTCCAAATTTTATATAATGACATTTTACTTAAGATCTTCTATATAAAATAAAATATGTTTTTCTGTTTCTTTTTATACTTTTTTAAAAACCGTTTTAAACCGGTATAAAACCGAAACCGTTTATATCGGTTTTGGATATCGGTAATTTTCTGATTTTCGTATAACGGTTTCGGTTACGGTTTCGGTTTTAAAAATGAAACGGTTTTAAATGGATATCGGTTTCGGTTTCGGTTACGGTTTCAATCCTTGCTTTTTAGTGATGAAATTTTTACAGTATAATTTTCAATGTTTCAAAACTAATGAAGATAATATTGAATACTTTATTAATAATAATGATATTGATATTTGTTGTTTCTCAAAAGTATTTCAATATGATACTAATGATTCTAATTTTAAGTTGTTGAACTATAGAATTAGAATATGGGGGTGTCTCCGTTGCTGCGAAAATCAATATAAGAATTTAAAAAATTTGATTCTGATGTTTTAGTTATAAAAACTTTAAATTTATGTCCTAATCTAACTATAACCCAATAAACCAAACACCTGGATATTAAGTGATTATCGAATGTATATTGAACATGGATATCGAAGCTTTCACTGGAGAAAAGCGTTCAACTTTTTGTAATTGTAAGCTTGAAAACCACAGCGTTCTCCAGCAAAACTGGTAGCATTTTATCGAATTGAATCTAGCCTTTACCTAAACTTGAATTCCGACATTCAATATTCATTCGAGATGTAACTTAATTGTAAGCTATAAGCTGTAAGCAATAAGCTGTAAGCTATAAACTGTAAGCTATAAGCTGTAAGCTATAAAGTGTGATTCGACCTTCAACTTACACTTGAATGCAAGCGCATATATTTCCCTAATTAAAGGTTTAAATATAAAATAAAAGAAAACGCATATATGTTATAATACTATATATTAAAAGGAATTAAAGTATGTTATAAAGCTGCAACAGCAACTGAACCGGTGGCAGTGTACAGGAACTTCTTGTAAAATCCACGACGTGCCTCTAAGATCAAATCAGTGAATCCAATTGCGCCACTGCGATGTATAACTTTGCCAGGTTCGCGTAAAATATCAATGTTGTCTGCGTATGAATGAAAATATATTAATGTTTCATAAACGTATTCGTAAACCTTGGCCACTTACATTGAATATTAGCTCATCGTGCATTTTCCGTGCAGTAGAATTCTCGGGATGACTTTCGTGTTTGGACCTGCACTTATAGATTAATTTGTTTGTCTGTGTGCTAATTCAAGCGAAAAACAATGATCTCATTGATTGTGCGAATGCAGTGGCGCATATGTAGTGGTGAAAAAAATGAAAATTTTTTTGTTGACATTTAATTTATCACGTCACTGGGTTGCCACTGAGTAATTTTGTGTAGTGAATTTCGTGTCAAGTTTTTTTAACTTCGAAAACTAACGTTGGAATAACATTTATTTATTCGGCTTGATCAGGACATTACATCCACACTGGTTGTAAAGGAAATATTTGTAATTTTGCTGTGGCTCACTCTAATGTAATTTTATGTGGTAATTTTAATGCAAGGTCAAGGGATTTTGATGATAAGATTTCTAATACCAAAGGCCCCAGACTTGTAAGTATGTTAAATAATTCCTGTTTGTCTTGTCTGAACTCTAATAAATATATCTATTTTGCTAATTTAAATGATAATGCTACTGGTAGTATTTTGGATTTTACCTTTTCGAGCTGTCTCTCTATGGCTTTTGAGTGGAATGTGATTAATACCTATTTAGGCAGTAGTCACAATTTACCCATTATATTTGAGACGTCTAATGTTTCTTTGTCTCATAATGGTAAGTTTCTTTCCAAGTCTAAACTGTTAAACAATGTAGCTAATGTTAACCTCGCTAACAATTTTACTAATATTTTTAATTCTTATGTTGTTTATGATCCTAGTATTAGTTAATCTCCGAAATTATGGTGGGACCAAATTTTAATAGTAGTAGGCAAAAATTGAGTAGATTTGGTTCATTTGAAAATTTTAATAAGTTAAAAAAAACTGAAATGGAATGGATTAAGCAAAAGAAGAACATCTCAGAAATCTTTTTGAGTGTGGTAATGGAAAAAGAAAAACTCAAAACTTGAAGCAAATGCTCCGAATTGTCAAAATGTTTCGCATTTCCTTCAATTACAATGCTAAAAACTATTTGCTAATGTTCGAAAAAATAAAATTTTAAATTGGTAGGTATTAATATAAATGTGAAACTTACCATTTGCTATAAAAATTCTGAAATATATTAAAAAATTTGCTCAAAAAAATGTAAGTTTGCTAAAAAGTCAAAACTTTTCTTTATTAATATGAGATGGAGAATATTTAGAATTCTTAAAGAATCAAATTCCCTCTAACTCAGTTTTAATTGATTATGGGGCTGTTGCAAATTTTGTTGCCATTCCTTTTTCTCTTGTTTTGGCAAATAAAATCAAATGGACAGCTGCTGGTCTAGATGGTGTTAAATATGACGTGTTAAAAGCCTTGCCCTCAAATAGTTTAAATGTTTTGTTGGATGCAATTAATTTTAATTTTTTTTAACATTAGTTTGAATTTAAATTTAACTTTTAATATTGACAAAACGAATGCTATTTATTTTGCAAAGGGCTCAAAAAAAATAACTAATATTTCTATTATTAATATTTTGATTAAATTTTTAGGACGTGACTTTAATACAAGTTTGACTTTTGTTGTCTCTTTAGTCTCGTATCATTAATGAAACGACAAATAATGCTAATGCTATTAAAATGATGACAAATGTGCATGGAGTTAATAATTTAGTCGGCGCAGTTTCTGCAAAAATGTAATTGTATTGATGTACATTTTTGGTTATATTTACGAATTTTCTTACGTGTGAACTTCCGCTTCAAATTAAGACAATTTTTATTAATTTTCCTTTGTTCCAAGTCATAATGGAGTCGCAATCTGTGATAAAATCTAGTTATATTTTCTGTTATAATAAGTTTAAAGATATTTTTGACAACATTGGTAAATGTTCTTTGACAGTTAAAAGTACTAAACTAGTTTTTCGTATTAATCGAATATTATTATTATTTCCAGGTGTATAAAAAATCTTAGAAATTTGTTGCGTCAACCAACTCCTTGCCCAACCACCTTATTCGGTTCTCTCAACCGCTTAGACGGTTGGTTTTGTCAAAATAAAAAGAGTTGTAGTTTTTCCTGCAACCTATTTCTAACTGTTTTAAAACAATTTAGTACAGATTTAGAACCATTAGGAGTGTGTATTAGACAAAAAATTGAATGTGTATAGGTTAATATGGAAGTTCCGCCAGCAAATTTGTAAACCATTCGGTTTAACCGACGTTAGTTGGTACAACTCACTTTTTCATTCTTCCAACCTCATGCCAAAAGAGGATTTTTCTGTGTGTATAATTATAATAATTTTGGGGAGAAGTTCACTTTACCGGCCGAAGCGAAAAAAAAAAAATTGCCACCCCCTTGTATTTTTGCAAAAAAAAAAAAATACCAACATTAAAAATAAGCCCCGCTCGGACCCGTGGTGACCTTGAAAAATCAAAAACTGGTACCCATATTTACTTAAAAGTAAATATGGGTACTCTTCACGATTCCAAATCTGTAATTATTTTTAGGATCCGTCACTCTTAGCGGCCCCTACACCAATTTGTGTTATTTCAATGAGACACTGAGACATTGAAGTATATATGCATGTATAAACTTAAGATTTTTAAGCTTTTACTTTGCATATTTCTTTTTTAATGTATTTGTATATATTACATTTTTTTGAGCGATTTAAGTTGACAACAACGAAATATTCCTTATATTTATTATGAATTTATATGTTCATTTTATTATGGCCTTGAGATTTTCAATTGTCTCGTCAACATCACTTGATTTCTCCAATTATTTTTTATTAGTTAATTCTTGTTAAAATATAATTCAAATTTTTAAGTTATTGTATTTTTTTTATTTTTTTTTGTTAGTAAAATAATTTATTTTTTGTTGAAGAAATTAAAAATATGGAAGATAAGTAACTTAAATACAATTAGTGTTCAAATTCTATTCGTTTTCATAATTAATATGCAGTTTAAGATATTTGTCTTCGATCTTTTATTTAAAATTTAAAAAGTAAAATTTTGTAAGATTCGTGCAAGCAAGAGCAAGAAAGGTATTGTCTTGTTTTTGCAAATGATCATCACTAGCCGCTACACAAATTAATGAAACAAAAAACAAATTTTAGACCAAAGACCGTGGTATTGTTTCTCAAAAACCCACATGTGAATTTTTGTGCAACAAAAATTTTAATTTTGGAAACTCCAAATTTTATTAAATGACATTTATTCTTAAATAAAATAAAAAATTTAAAAAAAAATAAAATAAAATAAAATTAAATAAAAAATTCTTATATAAAATAAAATAAAATATGTATTTCTGATTCTTTTTATACTATTTTAAAAACCGGTTTAAACCGTTATAAACCGAAACCGTTTATTTCGGTTTTGGATATCGGTTTATTTCTGATTTTCGTATAACGGTATCGGTTACGGTTTTAAAAATGAAACGGTTTTAAACGGATATCGGTTTCGGTTACGGTTTCAATCCTTGCTTTTTAGTGATGAAATTTTTACAGTATAATTTTCAATGTTTCAAAACTAATGAAGATAATATTTAATACTTTATTAATAATAATGATATTGATATTTGTTGTTTCTCAAAAGTATTTCAATATGATACTAATGATTCTAATTTTAAGTTGTTGAACTATAGGATTATATATTGAACTATAGGATTAGGATATGCGGGTGTCTCCGTTGCTGCGAAAATCAATATAAGAATTTAAAAAATTTGATTCTGATGTTTTAGTTATAAAAACTTTAAATTTATGTCCTAATCTAACTATAATCTAATAAACCAAAAACCTGGATATTAAGTGATTATCTAATGTATATTGAACATGGATATCGAAGCTTTCACTGGAGAAAAGCGTTCGACTTTTTGTAATTGTAAGTTTGAAAACCATAGCGTTCTCCAGCAAAACTGGTAGCTTTTTATCCAATTGAATCTAGCCTTTACCTAAACTTGATTTCCGACATTCAATATACATTCGAGGTTTAACTTAATTGTAAGCTATAAAATGTGTTTCGACCTTCAACTTACACTAGAATTCAAGCGCATATATTTCCCTAATTAAAGGTTTAAATATAAAATAAAAGAAAACGCATATATGTTATAATACTATATATTAAAAGGAATTAAAGTATGTTCTACAGCTGCAACAGCAACTGCACCGGTGGCAGTGTACAGGAACTTCTTGTAAAATCCACGACGTGCCTCTAATGTATAACTTTGCCAGGTTCGCGTAAAATATCAATGTTGTCTGCGTATGAATGAAAATATATTAATGTTTCATAAACGTATTCGTAAACCTTGGCCACTTACATTGAATATTAGCTCATCGTGCATTTTCCGTGCAGTAGAATTCTCGGGATGACTTTCGTGTTTGGACCTGCACTTATAGATTAATTTGTTTGTCTGTGTGCTAATTCAAGCGAAAATCAATGATCTCATTGATTGTGCGAATGCAGTGGCGCATATGTAGTTGTGAAAAAAATGAAATTTTTTTTGTTGACATTTAATTTATCACGTCACTGGGTTGCCACTGAGTAATTTTGTGTAGTGAATTTCGTGTCAAGTTTTTTTAACTTCGAAACCAACGTTGGAATAACATTTATTTATTCGGCTTGATCATGACATTACATCCACACTGGTTGTGAAGGAAACATTTGTAATTTTGCTGTGGCTCACTCTAATGTAATTTTATGTGGTAATTTTAATTCAAGGGATTTTGATGATAAGATTTCTAATAAGTATGTTAAATAATTCCTGTTTGTCTTGTCTGAACTCTAATAAATATACCTATTTTGCTAATTTAAATGATAATGCTACTGGTAGTATTTTGGATTTTACCTTTTCGAGCTGTCTCTCTATGGCTTTTGAGTGGAATGTGATTAATACCTATTTAGGCAGTAGTCATAATGGTAAGATTCTTTCGAAGTCTAAACTGTTAAACAATGTAGCTAATGTTAGCCTCACTAACATTTTTACTAATATTTTTAATTCTTATGTCAATATTAGTTAATCTCCGAAATTATGGTGGGACCAAATTTGAGTAGTAGGCAAAAATTGAGTAGATTTGGTTCATTTGCAAATTTTAATAAGTTTAAAAAAACTGAAATGGAATGGATTAAGCAAAAGAAGAACATCTCAGAAATCTTTTTGAGTGTGGTAATGGAAAAAGAAAAACTCAAAACTTGAAGCAAATGCTCCGAATTGTCAAAATGTTTCGCATTTCCTTCAATTACAATGCTAAAAACTATTTGCTAATGTTCGAAAAAATAAAATTTTAAATTGGTAGGTATTAATATAAATGTGAAACTTACCATTTGCTATAAAAATTCTGAAATATATTAAAAAATTTGCTCAAAAAAATGTAAGCTTGCTAAAAAGTCAAAACTTTTCTTTATTAATATGAGATGGAGAATATTTAGAATTCTTAAAGAATCAAATTCCCTCTAACTCAGTTTTAATTGATTATGGGGCTGTTGCAAATTTTGTTGCCATTCCTTTTTCTCTTGTTTTGGCAAATAAAATCAAATGGACAGCTGCTGGTCTAGATGGTGTTAAATATGACGTGTTAAAAGCTTTGCCCTCAAATAGTTTAAATGTTTTGTTGGATGCAATTAATTTTATTTTTTTTTTAACATTTGTTTGAATTTAAATTTAACTTTTAATATTGACAAAACGAATGCTATTTATTTTGCAAAGGGTTCAAAAAAGATAATTAATTTTTCTATTATTAATATTTTGATTCAATTTTTAGGACGTGACTTTAATACAAGTTTGACTTTTGTTGGCAATTAGTCTCGTATCATTAATGAAACGAGAAATAATGCTAATGCTATTAAAATGATGACAAATGTACATGGAGTTAATAATTTAGTCGGCGCAGTTTCAGCAAAAATGTAATTGTATTGATGTACATTTTTGGTTATATTTACGAATTTTCTTTCGTGTGAACTTCCGCTTCAAATTAAGACAATTTTTATTAATTTTCCTTTGTTCCAAGACATAATGGAGTCGCAATCTGTGATAAAATCTAGTTATATTTTCTGTTATAATAAGTTTAAAGATATTTTTGACAACATTGGTAAATGTTCTTTGACAGTTAAAAGTACTAAACTAGTTTTTCGTATTAATCGAATATTATTATTATTTCCAGGTGTATAAAAATTCTTAGTTTGTACACACAGAAATTTGTTGCGTCAACCAACTCCTTGCATAACCACCTTATTCGGTTCTCTCAACCGCTTAGACGGTTGGTTTTGTGAAAATAAAAAGAGTTGTAGTTTTTCCTGCAACCTATTTCGAACTGTTTTAAAATAATTTAGTACAGATTTAGAACCATTAGGAGTGTGTATTAGACAAAAAATTGAATGTGTATAGGCTAATATGGAAGTTCCGCCAGCAAATTTGTAAACCATTCGGTTTAACCGACGTTAGTTGGTACAACTCAATTTTTCATTCTTCCAACCTCATGCCAAAAGAGGATTTTTCTGTGTGTATAATAATATTGGGGAGAAGTTCACTTTACCGGCCGAAGCGAAAAAAAAAAACTTGCCACCCCCTGTATTTTTGCAAAAAAAAAAAATACCAACATTAAAAATAAGCGCCGCTCGGACCCGTGGTGACCTTGAAAAATCAAAAACTGGTGCACCCACCTAAAAGTAAATATGGGTACTCCTCACGATTCCAAATCTGTAATTATTTTTAAGATCCGTCACTCTTAGCGGCCCCTACACCAATTTATTTTATTTCAATGAGACACTTGTATGTAATAATTGAAGTATATATGCATGTATAAACTTAAGATTTTTAAGCTTTTACTTTGCATATTTCTTTTTTAATGTATTTGTATATTTTACATATTTTTGAGCGATTTAAGTTGACAACAACAGAAATATGCCTATTCGAAATATTCCTTATATTTATTATGGCCTTGAGATTTTCAATTGTCTCGTCAACATCACTTGATTTCTCCAATTATTTTTTATTAGTTAATTCTTGTTAAAATATAATTCAAATTTTTAAGTTATTGTATTTTTTTTTTGTTAGTAAAATAATTTATCTTTTGTTGAAGAAATTAAAAATATGGAAAATAAGTAACTTATATACAATTAGTGTTCTAATTCTATTCGTTTTCATAATTAATATGCAGTTTAAGATAATTGTCTTCGATCTTTTATTTAAAATTTAAAAAGTAAAATTTTGTAAGATTCTTGCAAGCAAGAGCAAGAAAGGTATTGTCTTGTTTTTGCAAATGATCAATACTAGCCGCTACACAAATTAATGAAACAAAAAAACAAATTTTAGACCAAAGACCGTTGTATTGTTTTTTAAAAAACCCACATGTGAATTTTTGTGCAACAAAAATTATAATTTTGGAAACTCCAAATTTTATTAAATGACATTTAAACATGCCTTATTCTTAAGATCTTCTATATAAAATAAAATATGTATTTCTGATTCTTTTTATACTTTTTTAAAAACCGGTTTAAACCGTTATAAATCGAAACCGTTTATTTCGGTTTTTATACCCTACACCTATGAGGTACAGGGTATATTAACTTTGTGCATATATTGTAACGCCCCTTAGGAGGCGTGTCCTGTATGGAAAAGTATATATTCTTGATCAGCATCACTAGCCGAGTCCGTTTAGCCATGTCCGTCTGTCTGTCTGTCCGTCTTGCTGTCTTGCTGTCCGAATACAGAATAACTTGAGAAATACTAATCAGAATGCGATAAAATTGTCTCAATATATTTTAGCCAAAAGTAGGAACTGAGTTTGAAAATGAGCCAAATCGGTCAACGGACACGCCCACCTCCCATACAAGTCCCTTTTATATAACTCTTTCGGAACTAATAACTCGAAAAGTATTCAAGGTATAATTATAAAATTTAAAACATATTGTTAGAATTCACCTAAAAATATGTGGTCCAAAAATGGGCGTGATCCGCCCACTTTTTTTTTTGCATTATTTCCCGGGTTTTCATAGTGGAAATTTGATCCGTAAATTATTAAAATCAAATCTATGAAATATTTGCCTTTCAAAATTTTAAATATGGGCGTGGTCCGCCCAATTATATTTTAATTTTTTTTTTTTTTAGTTTTTTATACTTTTATATAAATTTTTAATATATGGGGATATAAGACGTAAATTTCTGATATATGTATAAAATTCTGAGGGTGGGGAGGTTCAGCATAATTAAAAACTTTAAAATTAAGGTATGCAATTAAATATCCCAAATTAAAATCCCCACCAAAGGTGTAGGGTATTCCATAGTCGGGCCCGACCGACTATAAAAATCCGCCTCATGTGACCGAACTTACCCATGTGACTTAACTTTCCCAACTCGTTGGATATCGGTTTATTCCTGATTTTCGTATAACGGTTTCGGTTACGGTTTTAAAAATGAAACGGTTTTAAATGGATATCGGTTTCGGTTGCGGTTTCAATCCTTGCTTTTTAGTGATGAAATTTTTACAGTATAATTGTCAATGTTTCAAAACTAATGAAGATAATATTGAATACTTTATTAATAATAATGATATTGATATTTGTTGTTTCTCAAAAGTATTTCAATATGATACTAATGATTCTAATTTTAAGTTGTTGAACTATAGGATTATATATTGAACTATAGGATTAGGATATGGGGGTGTCTCCGTTGCTGCGAAAATCAATATAAGAATTTAAAAAATTTGATTCTGATGTTTTAGTTATAAAAACTTTAAATTTATGTCCTAATTTAACTATAACCCAATAAACCAAAAACCTGGATATTAAGTGATTATCGTATGTATATTGAACATGGATATCGAAGCTTTCACTGGAGAAAAGCGTTCAACTTTTTGTAATTGTAAGCTTGAAAACCACAGCGTTCTCCAGCAAAACTGGTAGCTTTTTATCCAATTGAATCTAGCCTTTACCTAAACTTGAGTTCCGACATTCAATATACATTCGAGGTTTAACTTAATTGTAAGCTATAAGCTGTAAGCTACACACAAAAAAATAATTGCTTGACGTGCAGTTGTTTCAACTAATATTCATTTGCATCTACCAAATTTAGTCAGTTTCAACTGAAATTCATTTGTGGTAAACAATAGTATGAAGCGTAACCAAATATTAGTTGAAGCAACTGCAACATTGATTGGGGAAACAAACTTTTTATCCATTTTAAATTTTTTTGTTTCCGTTGCCGCGGCAAATAAATTCAAAATGAGACCTAACCAATATTTAGTTGACTTAACAGATAACTCTATAACATTAATTTGTAGCAACCAATATTTATTTGATTCAACTGTGAAATCAGTTGTCTTGTATAATAGCGATGCCAAAGCAGGACAACACCAGTCGCGCAAGCTTTACATTTTTCACTCGTTTTGTTTTGCGGAGAGCGCGTGCCACGTCTTAGTCTTAAACAATATTTGGAATTGTTTTAAGGCGATTTCAGATTTTTTCACTCGTTTTTTGTTTTGTGCTGCGGACAGTACATGTCACGTCTTAAACAAAATTTGGAATTGTTTTAAGGCTTGTTCGTTTTTACTGTTCGGTTTTTTCATGCTCAAATATACTTTCTTCAACCATAGACATACTATTCTACGGAGTACTTGCGTTTCTATAGGAGTACTTGTGTTTCTATATGTTGTATTTATATATGCAGCCGCTCCAACGTGTTGCAAACACGAAGTCAGCAGCACAACGAATCGTCGGCAATGTTCGATCTCGGGAACGCTGTTGTGACGCTGACTTCGTGTTTGCAACACGTTGGAGCGCTAGGTAAAATGGCCGATTTCTTATAATTAAATTGGCTACCACAACTAAACAAATTGGTTGTGTCAATTGTATTAATTAGTTGTGTGAACTGATACGCGGTGTTGCAACAACTGAATCAGTCGAATGTTGACAGAACTAAATAAATCGGTTGGCAAAAAAAGACGGTTGCCCCAATTGATTCGTTCTTTGGGTGTATAAGCTGTAAGCTTTAAGCTGTAAGCTATAAAATGTGATTCGACCTTCAACTTACACTTGAATGCAAGCGCATATATTTCCCTAATTAAAGGTTTTAATATAAAATAAAAGAAAACGCATATATGTTATAATACTATATATTAAAAGGAATTAAAGTATGTTATAAAGCTGCAACAGCTACTAAACCGGTGGCAGTGTACAGGAACTTCTTGTAAAATCCACGACGTGCCTCTAAGATCAAACCAGTGAATCCAGTTGCGCCACTGCGATGTATAACTTTGCCAGGTTCGCTTAAAATATCAATGTTGTCTGCGTATGAATGAAAATATATTAATATTTCATAAACGTATTCGTAAACCTTGGCCACTTACATTGTATATTAGCTCATCGTGCATTTTCCGTGCAGTAGAATTCTCGGGATGACTTTCGTGTTTGGACCTGCACTTATATATTAATTGATTTGTCTGTGTGCTAATTCAAGCGAAAAACAATGATCTCACTGATTGTGCGAATGCAGTGGCGCATATGTAGTGGTGAAAAAAAATGAAAATTTTTTTGTTGACATTTAATTTATCACGTCACTGGGTTGCCACTGAGTAATTATGTGTAGTGAATGTCGTGTCAAGTTTTTTTAACTTCGGAAACCAACGTTGAAATAACATTAATTTTTTCGGCTTTATCATGAAATTACATCCACACTGGTTGTAAAGGAAAAATTTGTAATTTTGCTGAGGCTCACTATAATGTAATTTTATGTGGTAATTTTAATGCAAGGTCAAGGGATTTTGATGATAAGATTTCTAATACCAAATGCTCCAGACTTGTAAGTATGTTAAATAATTCCTGTTTGACTTGTCTGAACTCTAATAAATATACCTATTTCGCTAATTTAAATGATAATGCTACTGGTAGTATTTTGGATTTTACCTTTTCGAGCTGTCTCTCTATGGCTTTTGAGTGGAATGTGATTAATACCACAATTTACCCATTATATTTGAGTCGTCTAATGTTTCTTTGTCTCATAATGGAATGTTTATTTCCAAGTCTAAACTGTTAAACAATGTAGCTAATGTTAACCTCAATAACAATTTTACTAATATTTTTAATTCTTATGTTGTTTATGATCCTAGTATTAGTTAATCTCCGAAATTATGGTGGGACCAAATTTGAGTAGTAGGCAAAAATTGAGTAGATTTGGTTCATTTGAAAATGTTAATAAGTTTAAAAAAACTGAAATGGAATGGATTGAGCAAAAGAAGAACATCTCAGAAATCTTTTTGAGTATGGTAATTGAAAAAGAAAAGCTTCGTAGATATAAAAATTACAATAATGGAACGACTTTACTCAAAACTTGAAGCAAATGCTCCGAATTGTCAAAATGTTTCGCATTTCCTTCAATTACAATGCTAAAAACTATTTGCTAATGTTCGAAAAAATAAAATTTTAAATTGGTAGGTATTAATATAAATGTTAATCTTACCATTTACTATAAAAATTCTGAAATATATTAAAAAATTTGCTCAAAAAAATGTAAGCTTGCTAAAATGTCAAAACTTTTCTTTATTAATATGAGATGGAGAATATTTAGAATTCTTAAGAATCAAATTCCTTCTAACTCAGTTTTAAATGATTATGGGGCTGTGTTGTGTATCATAATGTTGTGTATCATAATATGATCCACTGTTGTCTATCATAATCGTGGAATTTACAGCGTGCTTATGATCCACAACCTAACATAACCAGTATATTTTTCTTTATGGCATACTTTTAAGGTTAAACATTATGCATGTTAAACACAAACAGCATTTAATTGTCTTGGCGCACACCGCTTAACATAGCACAGGTATACACGCCCACGTTAAATAGGTCACTCAGATCACACAAATAAATGCTGACTTAGTTATTTTAGAATGATGAAAGTACTCAATTTATTGTGAAATTATAAATACGCTGACTAAGTTATTTTAGCATGATGAAATTACTCAATTTATTGTGAAATTATAAGAATACGAGGTGTTATGTAGAAGTTAAGTATAGACTAAGAATCAATTGTTTCCGATAAGCCGAAGTATTCAGTTCTAAAACCTAGTGATAAGTATAAGTGTAAAAAACCTTTAAAAACGAGGTAAAGTGTCTGAAAGTAAACAGAATCGGGTTTTATTTAATAATAAACACATAAAAAAAGGGACTTAGTAAGTATAAAAAGGATCAAGGATGTTAAAGTCCTAGTAGAAGGACAATAACTTACAACATTTTGGCGCAGCCGGTTTTCGGATTTGTGAATTTGTGATATAAAACAAAAGAAATATTTGAGAATTTTAATAAGCAAAAAATAATGGAATTATGAAAATTGACATTTGAAAAAATAAAATAAAAAACAATTGAACATTTTAAAATAAATTGTGGAATAAAATAAACTAAATAAAACTGTGAAATAAAATAGTGAAATGAATTACATAAATGATAAAATTTGATAAATCAAGAAATTAAATAAGTAAACTAAATGTTTTATAAAATTGATTAATTGATATATTGAAGAACATTTTTAAAGTAATTGTGAAACATCATAAAGTAGTTTGAGACATTTAATGATAATGATTAATAAAATCGTAAATTTAAATAAATTGAATAAAATGAGAATTTTGATACAGCAATGTTTTTATAATGTTGCGAAATTAATTAAAGAACAAAACTGGAAATTAAAAAAAAAAAATTGAACAAATAAGTTAATTTAGGATTCATGAATAATATGTTGGTATGATTTTGAAATATAGATTAAAAAGTTTAAATAATGAAACATAAAAATGATAAATATGATAAAAAAGGTAGTAAAAAATTTAATAGACAAATTAAATAATGGTTAAAAATTAATATAATATGAAACTAGTAAAAACAATGGAAAAATAAGAAACACTAATAATGGGTACTGAAAATGTATTGAAACGCGTTCAAAACGTTGTTCCTTACTTTTCTGGGGCGGAATCTCCATTATTAGAAACAGAATTATATAAATTTATTGAATGTTGTGAAACAGCTAAGCCTAAAATTAAGGAATCAAATAGTGAGGAATTTATTAAATGCGTTAGGTTACGTTTGGAGGGAGATGCCTATAAATTTGTAAGGACAAAACAGTTTCAAAAAATAGAAGAATTATACGAGTTGTTAAAAAATACGTACTTAAATGAAATTTCTTTAGAATTAGTACTAGAAGAGATTAAAAAGGCTTATCAAAATTGTAGCGAGAGTTTGAGAATGTTTGGAAGACGATTAAATGAGTTGCAATTCATGGCTTTGGAAATTGCAAGTAAAAAATACAGTAAAAAGAAAAGTGAGGATGACGTATTCAGATTAGAATTCCAGAGCTCAGTGTTGATCTCTTTTAAAGTAGGGGTGAAGGATCCAACTATAAAGGTTGTATTGTTGGGTAGTACGTCTGAAACATTAGATGCATTGTTGGAAGAAGCTTTAAATGTACAGGCTGTTATGCAGCGCAGTTCAAGATCGGAAGAAGATGAATATAATTATATGAAAAAAACACAGTCAAGCGTTATATCGGAAAATAAATTGCAACAAATAAATAATGAAAGCAACTATAAAAGGAGTGTTCCAACATGTTTATTTTGTAGTAAATTGGGGAATACTAGGGATGATTGTATTATTAGAAAAAATACGCCTTTCTGCTACGAATGTGGAACTTATGGTCACGAATCTAATTGGAGATGTGCGAATAATAATAGTAATATAGGGCCGAAAGTTAGGAATTGTAGATCAGACGTCGGAGGAGACTGTGGTCAAATTTACTACTCCATTGAATTTTCATAGAACAGAGGAGACCAATGAATTAAAATATGAATTAAAGGAAGAAGAAGGTGATCGCATAATATGCAGTGGGCATGGAGATAGCTTGGATTTATCTAATGTAAGTGACGTTTTCATTGAAGTACCTTGCGAGGCAGCTAAAAATGGAAGACTTATTTTACTGGTAGACTCAGGAGCTGATGCCAGTATAGTAAAAGAAAATGCAATGACAAATTTGCCAGACTTTTACGAAAATATACAAAAGCATTTAAAAGGAGCTTTTGGTGGGTGTGTTAGAACATTAGGTTCCACCAACGTCCAACATAGGAACATAGGGCGCTTAAGTTTAATGCTACACGTAGTGTCACTTAAACAAGGCGTACCAGCTGATGGAATAATCGGACGTGACAATTTATGGAATCGATCTGTAACAAATGCGATAGACAAAACAATAAGATTCTTTGATAAACATAAAAACCATATTATAAAACTAGCAATGAAATCGCAGACAGAAATACAAAATATTTTTTACAATCAACAAATTGAAATTCAAGCGAGAACTGCAAAGATAGTATCATTACGTTTAAAAACAAACATTCCAATAGTGTTAACACATAAACAAGAAATTTTTCCAGGAGTATATTTGGGCGAAAGCATATCGAATGTTAGCAAAAATAGAGTTTATGTCTCAGTTTTAAATGCTACGGGAAAATAAATTATAATAGACGTGAACGACGTGACAATAAAACAAGTATTTCCGATTCCTCGAATCGACGAAATATTAGACCAATTAGGTCACAGTCGCTATTTTTCAACTTTAGACTTGGCAAGTGGTTGTCATCAGGTACTAGTTGGAAAAGGACATAAATGTTCGGAACTAGGTGCCCTGCCAGATCCCTCTAAGGTTGAATGCGTAAAAAATATTCCGGTACCGAGAAATAATAAAGAAGTGCGAGCGTTTTTGGGATTAATTAATTATTACAGAATATTTATAAGCAATATGGAAAAATTATCATTACCAATTAATAAATTACTTAGAAAAGATGTTAAATTCACTTGGACAGACGATTGTCAAAGTTCATTTATTAAATTAAAAGAATCAATAATTTCACCACCCATTCTCGCATATCCAGATTTTAAAAAACCTTTTTTACTTACAACGGATGCAAGTAACGAAGCAATAGGCGCGGTACTATCGCAAGGCAAAGTAGGGAGAGATCGACCAATAGCATTTGCTAGTAGAGCATTAAATGGAGCAGAAAAAAATTACTCCACCATTGAAAGAGAATTTTTAGCCATAGTCTGGGCAACGAAAAATTTTAGAGCTTATCTTTTAGGCCCACATTTTCAAATTTATACAGATCATCAACCATTACGTAGCACAGCGAATCTCAAAGATCAGACATCAATGTTAGCACGTTTCAGACATAAATTATCAGAATATGATTTTGAAATATTTTATAAACCAGGTAAACAGAATTTGAACGCAGATGCATTAAGTAGAATTCCACATCCAGAACCAGATATTACTGCAGTCACAACGCGGTCTAAGACCACACAGAATAAATTAGATAATCAAATTTCAAAAATAGAACAACTAGTGAGCACGTCTGTAATGGATGAAATACCAACAGACACAAATAAATAATTAAACTCAAGTCAACTAATAACTGACCCAGAGGAAATTAAAACTGTTATAAAAGACTTTCACGACTCAGAATTAGGAGGTCACCAGGGTGCGGTGAAAACATTTTTTAGAATCAGAAAACAATTTAAGTGGAGAGGTATGCAGAAACAAATAAAATATTACGTTAAGAACTGTCAGAAATGCCAAGTAAATAAAAGTTCTAGGCTTACTAAAATGCCAATGGTACGACTATTCGTTAAAGTATACATGGATCTTGTAGGTATTTTACCGGAAACTATATCTGGAAATAAATATATATTAACTTTTCAAGATGATTTTTCAAAATATATGTGCTGCGTAGCTATCCCAGACGCAGAAGCAAGCACTGTAAAGGCATTTTACGACGAAATCATTACACGACATAACATACCAAAAGTATTGATAACCGACAATGGTTCGAATTTTGTTTAAAAATTATTTTCGGACACGTGTAAATTATTAGGAATTAAAAAACCCAAGGACCACTCTTGGTTTAATGAGACTTGCAGGATTGCAGTCAGGTCGAAAGAGGTAGCCTTTCAGAATTGGCGTTCTAATAAGAATGCTGATACTGAAAGACTTCGCATACAGGCTAGGAATCGCTGTAATGCCGTGATCGCGCGTGAAAAGTTTCTACACGAACAAAATGCGCGCAAAAAGGTTCTTCTATACCATAGAGGTAGTCAAAATTTCTGGTCATTTGTTAAAAGGGTGAAGAATCAGACGAGATCGTCTACTCCAACCCTTGTTATGAATGGCCAGACCTTCACTGACCCGGTTGATAAAGCTAATCTCTTGGCAGAATTATTTGCAAATAATTCAACGCTCCCAGATAGCAATCAACCACTGCCCGTCGTTGAATTTGTTTCTTCTGCAATGCCGGAGATACATTTTTGAACTCGGGCAGTTAAAAAGGTTTTAGCAAATCTCAATATTAACAAAGCTTCCGGGCCAGATGGCATATCTGCCCATGTGTTGAAGAAGTGTGCGTCAACGCTGGCTTGCCCATTGCGTAACCTTTGCAACATCTCCTACAAGACAGGAGTTTTTCCATCTTGTTGGAAGGTTGCCAATGTCCAGCCAGTTCCGAAAAAGGGTAAGGCTACGAACCCTGCTAATTACCGACCCATTGCAATATGCTCTGCGCTATCCAAGGTAATGGAAAGCGTAATAAACTTCCACCTTGTGAACTATCTGGAGAGAAACGAATTACTTAGTGACCGGAAATATGGTTTCCGTAGGACCAGATCCACCGGTGACTTGATGGCGGTCCTCTCCGAAAAGTGGAATAATTGTATTCATCTTTTCGGGGAGAGTATGGTGGTTGCTCTTGATATTTCCAAGGCTTTTGATCGAGTGTGGCATGAAGCTCTGGTATCAAAACTTATTGCATATGGTGTCGGTAATTCTTTTACTCGATGCATATCGAGTTTTCTCCAGGGTCGTTCAATACGAGTTGCGATGGATGGTGTTTTCTCAGAACAACATTCCATCAATTCTGGAGTCCCGCAGTGTTCTGTCCTATCCCCGTCCCTATTTCTGGTTTTTATCAATGACCTTCTGTCATCGACCCAGAACCCAATCCATTCCTTTGCAGATGACAGTAACATTTGTCACTCATATTCGTTCAACAAGCGCCCAAACTCTGTGGAGATTGAGAGTAAAATTCGCACAATGAATGATACACTCAACAATGACCTTAAAACAATCTCCGAGTGGGGTCTTGCAAATAGAGTTGACTTTAATGCTAGCAAGACCCAATGTTGTCTGTTATCTCATAAAAGAATGGATTCACCCCTCCCTCCCCTCAATATGGACTCTGTGGATATTGCGCAGTCAGCTGCTCTTGACGTTCTGGGTATATCAATTCAATGTGACCTCCGTTGGAATGATCACATATTTGATGTGTCGAAAGAAGCGGCCAAGTGCCTCGGTTTTTTGAAACGGTGTAAGACATACTTCACTCCTGCTGACTTGCGCACTGTCTACACCACCTATATTCGGCCTAAGATGGAATACAATTCGTACATATGGGCAGGGGCTTCAAAATCTTCTTTGGAGTACCTGGATCGAATCCAACAACGTGCAATATATTTAATAGGGGATGAAAATATTTCATCCTCTATTGGTTCTCTTGAGCACCGAAGGACCGTAGGGTGTGTAAGCCTGTTTTATAGGTATTACAATGGTAAGTGTTCGAGGGAAATACATGGCCTGATTCCACCAGGTCGTGTATTCTCTCGTTCTACTCGGGCATCGAACCTAGCCCACCCCTTCGTAGTTCACTCGGTTCTCAACAGAACCACGCATTACAGAGATAATTCGTTCTTCAGTCGCACGATACGTTTGTGGAACAATCTCCCTGCGTCTGTTATATAAGATATTGGGAAATTTAAAGCAAACATCCACCGACACTACTCCATCTTTCCTCCTCCCTTTAACCTATAATCCTTTCTTACGATCAACACTGTGCATTGTACGAATAGGGGGCATCCCCTGAGCGTTGGTTAATTTGTAAAAAAAAAAAAATACGGTTACGATTTTGAAATGCCAACCAATCTTAAACGCAAATGCTCACCAGTATATAATACCGATGATAGCAACAAGCTATTAAAATACCAAACCAAATGACGGTAACAAAAAGTGGAGGCTAGTAATAGATTTCCGTAAATTGAACGACGTGACAATAAAACAAGTATTTCCGATTCCTCGAATCGACGAAATAGTAGACCAATTAGGTCACAGTCGCTATTTTTCAACTTTAGACTTGGCAAGTGGTTATCATCAGGTACTAGTTGAAGAAGGGGATAAGGAAAAAACAGCTTTTAGTACAGGGCTGGGTCATTTCGAATTTAACAGAATGCCATTTGGCTTAACAGGTGCACCAGCTACCTTCCAAAGGATAATGAACCACATATTAACAGGTTTACAGGGTATAGATTGCTTTGTTTATCTTGATGATATTGTGGTGTACGGAAAAAATTTAGCTGAACATGAGCTTAGGCTGAGTAAAGTATTGCAGAAATTAAGGGAACACAATCTAAAATTAAATACAGAAAAATGTCAGTTTTTCGCGAAGTTGTCTATCAATAATATCAATAATTTCACCACCCATTCTCGCATATCCAGATTTTACAAAACCTTTTTTACTTACAACGGATGCAAGTAACGAAGCAATAGGCGCGGTACTATCGCAAGGCAAAGTATGGAGAGACCGACCAATAGCATTTGCTAGTAGAGCATTAAATGGAGCAGAAAAAAATTACTCCACCATTGAAAGAGAATTTTTAGCTATAGTCTGGGCAACGAAAAATTTTAGAGCTTATCTTCTATGCCGGCATTTTCAAATTTATACAAGAAGCCATAAAACAAGTATTTCCGATTCCTCGAATCGACGAAATATTAGACCAATTAGGTCACAGTCGCTATTTTTCAACTTTAGACTTGGCAAGTGGTTGTCATCAGGTACTAGTTGGAAAAGGAGATAAATGTTCGGAGCTAGGTGCCCTGCCAGATCCCTCTAAGGTTGAATACGTAAAAAATATTCCGGTGCCGAGAAATAAAAAAGAAGTGCAAGCGTTTTTGGGATTAATTATTTATTACAAAAAAATTTTAAGCAATATGGCAAAATTATCATTACCAATTAATAAATTACGTAGAAAAGATGTTAAATTCACTTGGACAGACGATTGTCAAAGTTCATTTATTAAATTAAAAGAATCAATAATTTCACCACCCATTCTCGCATATCCAGATTTTACAAAACCTTTTTTACTTACAACGGATGCAAGTAACGAAGCAATAGGCGCGGTACTATCGCAAGGCAAAGTATGGAGAGACCGACCAATAGCATTTGCTAGTAGAGCATTAAATGGAGCAGAAAAAAATTACTCCACCATTGAAAGAGAATTTTTAGCTATAGTCTGGGCAACGAAAAATTTTAGAGCTTATCTTCTATGCCGGCATTTTCAAATTTATACAAGAAGCCATAAAACAAGTATTTCCGATTCCTCGAATCGACGAAATATTAGACCAATTAGGTCACAGTCGCTATTTTTCAACTTTAGACTTGGCAAGTGGTTGTCATCAGGTACTAGTTGGAAAAGGAGATAAATGTTCGGAGCTAGGTGCCCTGCCAGATCCCTCTAAGGTTGAATACGTAAAAAATATTCCGGTGCCGAGAAATAAAAAAGAAGTGCAAGCGTTTTTGGGATTAATTATTTATTACAAAAAAATTTTAAGCAATATGGCAAAATTATCATTACCAATTAATAAATTACTTAGAAAAGATGTTAAATTCACTTGGACAGACGATTGTCAAAGTGCATTTATTAAATTAAAAGAATCAATAATTTCACCTCCTATTCTCGCATATCCAGATTTTACAAAACCTTTTTTACTTACAACGGATGCAAGTACCGAAGCAATAGGCGCGGTACTATCGCAAGGCAAAGTAGGGAGAGACCGACCAATAGCATTTGCTAGTAGAGCATTAAATGGAGCAGAAAAAAATTACTCCACCATTGAAAGAGAATTTTTAGCTATAGTCTGGGCAACGAAAAATTTTAGAGCTTATCTTCTATGCCGGCATTTTCAAATTTATACAAGAAGCCATAAAACAAGTATTTCCGATTCCTCGAATCGACGAAATATTAGACCAATTAGGTCACAGTCGCTATTTTTCAACTTTAGACTTGGCAAGTGGTTGTCATCAGGTACTAGTTGAAGAAGGAGATAAATGTTCGGAGCTAGGTGCCCTGCCAGATCCCTCTAAGGTTGAATGCGTAAAAAATATTCGGGTGCCGAGAAATAAAAAAGAAGTGGAAGCGTTTTTGGGATTAATTAATTATTACAAAAAAAATTTAAGCAATATGGCAAAATTATCATTACCAATTAATAAATTACTTAGAAAAGATGTTAAATTAACTTGGACAGACGATTGTCAAAGTTCATTTATTAAATTAAAAGAATCAATAATTTCACCTCCCATTCTCGCATATCCAGATTTTAAAAAACCTTTTTTACTTACAACGGATGCAAGTAACGAAGCAATAGGCGCGGTACTATCGCAAGGCAAAGTAGGGAGAGACCGACCAATAGCATTTGCTAGTAGAGCATTAAATGGAGCAGAAAAAAATTACTCCACCATTGAAAGAGAATTTTTAGCTATAGTCTGGGCAACGAAAAATTTTAGAGCTTATCTTCTAGGCCGAAATTCGACAATTTATACAGATCATCAACCATTACGTAGCACAGCGAATCTCAAAGATCAGACATCAAGGTCAGCACGTTTCAGACATAAATTATCAGAATATGATTTTGAAATATTTTATAAACCAGGTAAACAGAATTTGAACGCAGATGCATTATGTAGAATTCCACATCCAGAACCAGATATTACTGCAGTCACAACGCGGTCTACGACCACACAGAATAAATTAGATAATCAAATTTCAAAAACAGAACAACTAGTGAGCACGCCTGTAATGGATGAAATACCAACAGACACAAATAAGGAATTAATCTCAAGTCAACTAATAACTGACCCAGAGGAAATTAAAACTTTTATAAAAGACTTTCACGACTCAGCATTAGGAGGTCACCAGGGTGCGGTGAAAACATTTTTTAGAATCAGAAAACAATTTAAGTGGAGAGGTATGTAGAAACAAATAAAAGATTACGTTAAGAACTGTCAGAAATGCCAAGTAAATAAAAGTTCTAGGCTTACTAAAATGCCAATGGTTCTAACTGATACGCCAGTACGACCATTCGAAAAAGTATACATGGATCTTGTAGGTATTTTACCGGAAACTATATCTGGAAATATATATATATTAACTTTTCAAGATGATTTTTCAAAATATATGTGCTGCGTAGCTATACCAGACGCAGAAGCAAGCACTGTAGCAAAAGCATTTAGGCTTACTAAAATGCCAATGGTTCTAACTGATACGCCAGTACGACCATTCGATAAAGTATACATGGATCTTGTAGGTATTTTACCGGAAACTATATCTGGAAATATATATATATTAACTTTTCAAGATGATTTTTCAAAATATATGTGCTGCGTAGCTATACCAGACGCAGAAGCAAGCACTGTAGCAAAAGCATTTTACGACGAAATCATTACACGACATAACATACCAAAAGTATTGATAACCGACAATGGTTCGTTTTGTTTCAAAATTATTTTCGGACACGTGTAAATTGTTAGGAATTAAAAAATTCCATATTACGCCATATCATCCCCAGGCCAACGGATCTTTGGAAAGAAGCCATCGACCAGCTTTGCGAAAGAGGATGGGTCAAACTGGGACCAATGGTTAAATACCGCAATGCATGTACACAATAATACAATGCATATGTCCACCGGTCAAACGCCTTTCCGTACTTTATACGGTTACGATTTTGAAATGCCAACCAATCTTAAACGCAAATACTCACCAGTATATAATACCGATGATAGCAACAAGCTATTAAAATACCAAATTCAACGCACACACGAATTCGTACGACAAAATCAGACAACAGAGCCAAAGAAAAATCTAAGCAAAACTATGATAGCTCATTACACCGAATAATATTCAAATAGGCGATCAAATTTTACTAAAAAATCAAAATAGGAAAAATAAATTTTCACCAGTCGGGGTGGGACCCTACGAGGAACTTTCAATAATAAGCCCTGTAACGACTGAGATTTGTATCAAGGGTAAAGGGAAAAACTTTCATAATAATTTGTTAAAAGCATACAACAGTATAGTTATGTAGAATTAAATAAACACTGTCTGCAAAAAGAACCAATAATTTTTAACATCATTGAAATAAAGTCAAATAGTTAGTGCAGGTCAGAATAGCTAAGTATTACATATTGAAATTGAATTGAAACTACAAAATAAATAAAGAATAGAGAAAAACTATATATTTTTTTTAAATGTAGATATTAAATAAATTAATTTTAAATAATTTATAAAATCCAAAAAATGTCATGTAATATTGCCAAAATACAAGTCGCATAGAAAATAGCTATGTATTAATGGAAGATGACTAGCATTGAATATAAACAAATAACAAAATCAAATTATTATTTGAGGTACGAATTTGCAAGGTATAAAAATTACGTTGTCATTAAAATTGCGATAGGTCAGTACCTACCTCAATGGCATATTAAACAAAGAAGTTCATTGCGCATAGAGCGCAATGCTCCCAGCTCATATTAATAGAAGGGTTGAATATATTCATATGCCAACCGATTAAATGCACTTCAGCACTTTACAGGCAGAAGCCACTAACGTACTGGAACTGAAACGAGATACGGTAGTGCAGCGACAAAACTGCCAAATATTTTTTATCATTAACAGATATGCATTAATATAGCAAACTAAAAAACGTTTTAAATTCATCATTACACGGTAATGAAAATAAATAAGTACAATTGAGATGTACAATATTAAATATTTAACAACTTAATATAGCAAATACATTTATGTAATGCTAAGAAGTCGCGCGCGCTTATTTCCTAATACATAGAAAATTCTTAGTTAGTGCATGAGTAAATAGCTAAGTATTATTGAATATGACTAGCATTTAAACATGTACTACTTGGATTGTATATAAATGTATGTTTCTAAACTAAATCATATAATACATGTTAACACATATATTAACTACTATAAATATTTACAGGGTATAGATTGCTTTGTTTATCTTGATGATATTGTGGTGTACGGAAAAAAATTTAGCTGAACATGAGCTTAGGCTGAGTAAAGTTCACCACCCATTCTCGCATATCCAGATTTTACAAAACCTTTTTTACTTACAACGGATGCAAGTAACGAAGCAATAGGCGCGGTACTATCGCAAGGCAAAGTAGGGAGAGACCGACCAATAGCATTTGCTAGTAGAGCATTAAATGGAGCAGAAAAAAATTACTCCACCATTGAAAGAGAATTTTTAGCTATAGTCTGGGCAACGAACAATTTTAGAGCTTATCTTCTATGCCGGCATTTTCAAATTTATACAAGAAGCCATAAAACAAGTATTTCCGATTCCTCGAATCGACGAAATATTAGACCAATTAGGTCACAGTCGCTATTTTTCAACTTTAGACTTGGCAAGTGGTTGTCATCAGGTACTAGTTGAAAAAGGAGATAAATGTTCGGAGCTAGGTGCCCTGCCAGATCCCTCTAAGGTTGAATACGTAAAAAATATTCCGGTGCCGAGAAATAAAAAAGAAGTGCAAGCGTTTTTGGGATTAATTATTTATTACAAAAAAATTTTAAGCAATATGGCAAAATTATCATTACCAATTAATAAATTACTTAGAAAAGATGTTAAATTCACTTGGACAGACGATTGTCAAAGTTCATTTATTAAATTAAAAGAATCAATAATTTCACCTCCTATTCTCGCATATCCAGATTTTACAAAACCTTTTTTACTTACAACGGATGCAAGTACCGAAGCAATAGGCGCGGTACTATCGCAAGGCAAAGTAGGGAGAGACCGACCAATAGCATTTGCTAGTAGAGCATTAAATGGAGCAGAAAAAAATTACTCCACCATTGAAAGAGAATTTTTAGCTATAGTCTGGGCAACGAAAAATTTTAGAGCTTATCTTCTAGGCCGAAATTCGACAATTTATACAGATCATCAACCATTACGTAGCACAGCGAATCTCAAAGATCAGACATCAAGGTCAGCACGTTTCAGACATAAATTATCAGAATATGATTTTGAAATATTTTATAAACCAGGTAAACCGAATTTGAACGCAGATGCATTATGTAGAATTCCACATCCAGAACCAGATATTACTGCAGTCACAACGCGGTCTACGACCACACAGAATAAATTAGATAATCAAATTTCAAAAACAGAACAATAGTGAGCACGCCTGTAATGGATGAAATACCAACAGACACAAATAAGGAATTAATCTCAAGTCAACTAATAACTGACCCAGAGGAAATTAAAACTTTTATAAAAGACTTTCACGACTCAGCATTAGGAGGTCACCAGGGTGCGGTGAAAACATTTTTTAGAATCAGAAAACAATTTAAGTGGAGAGGTATGCAGAAACAAATAAAAGATTACGTTAAGAACTGTCAGAAATGCCAAGTAAATAAAAGTTCTAGGCTTACTAAAATGCCAATGGTTCTAACTGATACGCCAGTACGACCATTCGAAAAAGTATACATGGATCTTGTAGGTATTTTACCGGAAACTATATCTGGAAATATATATATATTAACTTTTCAAGATGATTTTTCAAAATATATGTGCTGCGTAGCTATACCAGACGCAGAAGCAAGCACTGTAGCAAAAGCATTTAGGCTTACTAAAATGCCAATGGTTCTAACTGATACGCCAGTACGACCATTCGATAAAGTATACATGGATCTTGTAGGTATTTTACCGGAAACTATATCTGGAAATATATATATATTAACTTTTCAAGATGATTTTTCAAAATATATGTGCTGCGTAGCTATACCAGACGCAGAAGCAAGCACTGTAGCAAAAGCATTTTACGACGAAATCATTACACGACATAACATACCAAAAGTATTGATAACCGACAATGGTTCGTTTTGTTTCAAAATTATTTTCGGACACGTGTAAATTGTTAGGAATTAAAAAATTCCATATTACGCCATATCATCCCCAGGCCAACGGATCTTTGGAAAGAAGCCATCGACCATTAGCAGAGTATTTACGAAGCTTTGCGAAAGAGGATGGGTCAAACTGGGACCAATGGTTAAATACCGCAATGCATGTACACAATAATACAATGCATATGTCCACCGGTCAAACGCCTTTCCGTACTTTATACGGTTACGATTTTGAAATGCCAACCAATCTTAAACGCAAATACTCACCAGTATATAATACCGATGATAGCAACAAGCTATTAAAATACCAAATTCAACGCACACACGAATTCGTACGACAAAATCAGACAACAGAGCCAAAGAAAAATCTAAGCAAAACTATGATAGCTCATTACACCGAATAATATTCAAATAGGCGATCAAATTTTACTAAAAAATCAAAATAGGAAAAATAAATTTTCACCAGTCGGGGTGGGACCCTACGAGGAACTTTCAATAATAAGCCCTGTAACGACTGAGATTTGTATCAAGGGTAAAGGGAAAAACTTTCATAATAATTTGTTAAAAGCATACAACAGTATAGTTATGTAGAATTAAATAAACACTGTCTGCAAAAAGAACCAATAATTTTTAACATCATTGAAATAAAGTCAAATAGTTAGTGCAGGTCAGAATAGCTAAGTATTACATATTGAAATTGAATTGAAACTACAAAATAAATAAAGAATAGAGAAAAACTATATATTTTTTTTAAATGTAGATATTAAATAAATTAATTTTAAATAATTTATAAAATCCAAAAAATGTCATGTAATATTGCCAAAATACAAGTCGCATAGAAAATAGCTATGTATTAATGGAAGATGACTAGCATTGAATATAAACAAATAACAAAATCAAATTATTATTTGAGGTACGAATTTGCAAGGTATAAAAATTACGTTGTCATTAAAATTGCGATAGGTCAGTACCTACCTCAATGGCATATTAAACAAAGAAGTTCATTGCGCATAGAGCGCAATGCTCCCAGCTCATATTAATAGAAGGGTTGAATATATTCATATGCCAACCGATTAAATGCACTTCAGCACTTTACAGGCAGAAGCCACTAACGTACTGGAACTGAAACGAGATACGGTAGTGCAGCGACAAAACTGCCAAATATTTTTTATCATTAACAGATATGCATTAATATAGCAAACTAAAAAACGTTTTAAATTCATCATTACACGGTAATGAAAATAAATAAGTACAATTGAGATGTACAATATTAAATATTTAACAACTTAATATAGCAAATACATTTATGTAATGCTAAGAAGTCGCGCGCGCTTATTTCCTAATACATAGAAAATTCTTAGTTAGTGCATGAGTAAATAGCTAAGTATTATTGAATATGACTAGCATTTAAACATGTACTACTTGGATTGTATATAAATGTATGTTTCTAAACTAAATCATATAATACATGTTAACACATATATTAACTACTATAAATATTTAAAGTATAATTATGGCCAACGCCTTAACAATATGTATTAAGGGGTAAAATGAGAAATATTTATAAGAAAACTACATTAAATTATTAAGGATTCCATTTATATATGTAAAAAAGTGGAATTTCGTCTTTTTACAATATGAAATAAAGAGCGAAACCAATATAATGATTAGAATTGTCACACTGGTCCTGATGTTGGCAGCCAAGGAAGCAGTCAACATCACGCAGACTTCAATTAATGATACAAGATTATTCTTTGAGAAGACAACTGATGATTTGTTCTACAATGATGAATGGACCATAATAGATAAATTTAAACCGCTACAACTAACCGATTTCCTGAAGCTGACATCGGCATCGTGATTTCGACGAAATATTACTACAATTAACTGATAACCAGGAACACAAAAAATTACTTAATGAAATGGTGTCAAAAACATTTCCCAGCAAGAAATCGCCACTCGAAACAATCAGGTCATTGCGGAAATCACCAACGCAGAAACCAAACACCACAACACCCATAGCAAGTCAACGAACGAAGTCACATGAAATAGAAGCCAATACGTCAGAAACAACAACAACGCATCGAACTACTACCGCAGAACAGCAGCAGTCAGCAACGAAAACATCGGGCCTAGGTTTTTATTATATATAACTGGAAATTACAACCCTTAATTTAATAATATCCATTAAATATTATATAAGTAAAGATCATAACTTCATAACTAATAGAACTTAACGTAATTTATACCACAAAAACAATGTAAAAAGAAAAAACTATTATTCTTTTTAATAATAATTTTATCTTCAGAAATAATTAAAATAATACAAAAGAAAAAAACTATTATTCTTCTTAATAATAATATTTTTTTTTCTTTCGATAAGGGGGGAGGTATGTTGTGTATCATAATCGTAGAGTTCACAGGTTACATATGATCCACTGTTGTGTATCATAATCGTGGAACTTACAGCGTGCTTATGATCCACAACATAACATAACCAGTATATTTTTCTTTATGGCATACTTTTAGGGTTAAGCATTATGCATGTTAAACACAAACAGCATTTAATTGTCTTGGCGCACACCGCTTAACATAGCACAGGTATACACGCCCTCGTTAAATAGGTCACTCAGATTACACAAATAAATGCTGACTTAGTTATTTTAGAATGATGAAAGTACTCAATTTATTGTGAAATTTTAAATACGCTGACTAAGTTATTTTAGCATGATGAAATTACTCAATTTATTGTGAAATTATAAGAATACGAGGTGTTATGTAGAAGTTAAGTATAGACTAAGAATCAATTGTTTCCGATAAGCCGAAGTATCCAGTTCTAAAACCTAGTGATAAGTATAAGTGTAAAAAACCTTTAAAAACGAAATAAAGTGTCTAAAAGTAAAAAGTCTCGGGTTTTATGAAATAATAAACACATAAAAAAAGGGACTTAGTAAGTATAAAAAGGATTAAGGATGTTAAAATCCTAGTAGAAGGACGATAAATTAAAACAGCTGTTGCAAATTTTGTTTCCATTCCTTTTTCTCTTGTTTTGGCAAATAAAATCAAATGGACAGCTGCTGGTCTAGATAGGGTTAAATATGACGTGTTAAAAGCTTTGCCCTCAAATAGTTTAAATGTTTTGTTGGATGCAATTAATTTTTATTTTTTTTAACATTTGTTTGAATTTAAATTTAACTTTTAATATTAACAAAACGAATGCTATTTATTTTGCAAAGGGATCAAAAAAGATAATTAATATTTCTATTATTAATATTTTGATTAAATTTTTAGGACGTGACTTTAATACAAGTTTGACTTTCATTAATGAAACGAGAAATATTGCTAATGCTATTAAAATGATGACAAATGTGCATGGAGTTAATAATTTAGTCGGCGCAGTTTCAGCAAAAATGTAATTGTATTGATGTACATTTTTGGTTATATTTACGATTTTTTTTTCTGTGCATGTTTTGTATGTACTTTCGTGTGAACTTCCGCTTCAAATTAAGACAAATTCTATTAATTTTCCTTTGTTCCAAGACATAATGGAGTCGCAATCTGTGATAAAATCTAGTTATATTTTCTGTTATTATAAGTTTAAAGATATTTTTGACAACATTGGTAAATGTTCTTTGACAGTTAAAAGTACTAAACTACTTTTTCGTATTAATCGAATATTATTATTATTATTTCCAGGTGTATAAAAATTCTTAGTTTGTACACACAGAAATTTGTTGCGTCAACCAACTCCTTGCCCAACCAACTTATTCGGTTCTCTCAACCGCTTAGACGGTTGGTTTTGTCAAAATAAAAAGAGTTGTAGTTTTTCCTGCAACCTATTTCGAACTGTTTTAAAACAATTTAGTACAGATTTAGAACCATTAGGAGTGTGTATTAGACAAAAAATTGAATGTGTATAGGCTAATATGGAAGTTCCGCCAGCAAATTTGTAAACCATTCGGTTTAACCGACGTTAGTTGGTACAACTCACTTTTTCATTCTTCCAACCTCATGCCAAAAGAGGATTTTTCTGTGTGTATAATGATAATAATATTGGGGAGAAGTTCACTTTAAAGTCCGAAGCGAAAAATAAAAAATTGCCACCCCCTGTATTTTTGCAAAAAAAAAAAAAAAATACCAACATTAAAATAAGCGTGACCCTGAAAAATCAAAAAATGGTGCACCCACTTAAAAGTACATATGAGTACTCAAATATGTGTACTCACGATTCCAAATCTGTAATTATTTTTAAGATCCGTCACTCTTAGCGGCCCCTACACCAATGTTATTTCATATGTTATTTCAATGAGACACTTGTATGTAATAATTGAAGTATATATGCATGTATAAACTTAAGATTTTTAAGCTTTTACTTTTCATATTTCTTTTTTAATGTATTTGTATATTTTACATTTTTTTTGAGCGATTTAAGTTGACAACAACAGAAATATGCCTATACGAAATATTCCTTATATTTATTATGAATGTATATGTTCATTTTATTATGACCTTGAGATTTTCAATTGTCTCGTCAACATCACTTGATTTCTCCAATTATTTTTTATTAGTTCATTCTTGT
Source organism: Dryomyza anilis (assembly GCA_951804985.1). Classification (NCBI taxonomy): domain Eukaryota; kingdom Metazoa; phylum Arthropoda; class Insecta; order Diptera; family Dryomyzidae; genus Dryomyza; species Dryomyza anilis. The sequence continues at coordinate 76,207,105 of OX638135.1, read as the reverse complement.
TAAAATATAATTCAAATTTTTAAGTTATTGTATTTTTTTTTTTTTGTTAGTAAAATAATTTATTTTTTGTTGAAGAAATTAAAAATATGGAACATAAGTAACTTAAATACAATTAGTGTTCAAATTCTATTCGTTTTCATAATTAATATGCAGTTTATTCGATGCAGTCTTCGATCTTTTATTTAAAATTTAAAACGTAAAATTTTGTAAGATTCTTGCAAGCAAGAGCAAGAAAGGTATTGTCTTGTTTTTGCAAATGATCATCACTAGCCGCTACACAAATTAATGAAACAAAAAACAAATTTTAGACCAAAGACCGTTGTATTGTTTCTCAAAAACCCACATGTGAATTTTTGTGCAACAAAAATTTTAATTTTGGAAACCCCAAATTTTATTAAATGACATTTAACCATGCCTTATTCTTAAGATCTTCTATATAAAATAAAATATGTTTTTCTGATTCTTTTTATACTATTTTAAAAACCGGTTTAAACCGTTATAAACCGAAACCGTTTATTTCGGTTTTGGATATCGGTTTATTTCTGATTTTCGTATAACGGTTTCGGTTACGGTTTTAAAAATGAAACGGTTTTAAACGGATATCGGTTTCGGTTACGGTTTCAATCCTTGCTTTTTAGTGATGAAAGTTTTACAGTATAATTCTCAATGTTAATATTAATAATAATGATATTGATATTTGTTGTTTCTCAAAAGTATTTCAATATGATACTAATGATTCTAATTTTAAGTTGTTGAACTATAGGATTATATATTGAACTATAGAATTAGAATATGGGGGTGTCTCCGTTGCTGCGAAAATCAATATAAGAATTTAAAAAATTTGATTCTGATGTTTTAGTTATAAAAACTTTAAATTTATGTCCTAATCTAACTATAACCCAATAAACCAAACACCTGGATATTAAGTGATTATCGAATGTATATTGAACATGGATATCGAAGCTTTCACTGGAGAAAAGCGTTCAACTTTTTGTAATTGTAAGCTTGAAAACCACAGCGTTCTCCAGCAAAACTGGTTGCTTTTTATCCAATTGAATCTAGCCTTTACCTAAACTTGAATTCCGACATTCAATATACATTCGAGGTTTAACTTAATTGTAAGCTATAAGCTGTAAGCTACACACAAAAAAATAATTGCTTGACGTGCAGTTGTTTCAACTAATATTCATTTGCATCTACCAAATTTAGTCAGTTTCAACTGAAATTCATTTGTGGTAAACAATAGTATGAAGCGTAACCAACTATTAGTTGAAGCAACTGCAACATTGATTGGGGAAACAAACTTTTTATCCATTTTAAATTTTTTTGTTTCCATTGCCACGGCATATAAATTCAAAATGAGACCTAACCAATATTTAGTTGACTTAACAGATAACTATATAACATTAATTTGTAGCAACCAATATTTATTTGATGCAACTGTGAAATCAGTTGTCTTGTATAATAGCGATGCCAAAGCAGGACAACACCAGTCGCGCAAGCTTTACATTTTTCACTCGTTTTGTTTTGCGGAGAGCGCGTGCCACGTCTTAGTCTTAAACAATATTTGGAATTGTTTTAAGGCGATTTCAGATTTTTTCACTCGTTTTTTGTTTTGTGCTGCGGACAGTGCATGTCACGTCTTAAACAAAATTTGGAATTGTTTTAAGGCTTGTTCGTTTTTACTGTTCGGTTTTTTCATGCTCAAATATACTTTCTTCAACCATTCAACTTCCATTCCTTTTTCTCTTGTTTTGGCAAGTAAAATCAAATGGACAGCTGCTGGTCTAGATGGTGTTAAATATGACGTGTTAAAAGCTTTGCCCTCAAATAGTTTAAATGTTTTGTTGGATGCAATTAATTTTAATTTTTTTTAACATTTGTTTGAATTTAAATTTAACTTTTAATATTGACAAAACGAATGCTATTTATTTTGCAAAGGGCTCAAAAAAGATAATTAATATTTCTATTATTAATATTTTGATTAAATTTTTAGGACGTGACTTTAATACAAGTTTGACTTTTGTTGGCAATTAGTCTCGTATCATTAATGAAACGAGAAATATTGCTAATGCTATTAATATGATGACAAAAGTGCATGGAGTTAATAATTTAGTCGGCGCAGTTTCAGCAAAAATGTAATTGTATTGATGTACATTTTTGGTTATATTTACGAATTTTTTTCGTGTGAACTTCCGCTTCAAATTAAGACAATTTTTATTAATTTTCCTTTGTTCCAAGACATAATGGAGTCGCAATCTGTGATAAAATCTAGTTATATTTTCTGTTATAATAAGTTTAAAGATATTTTTGACAACATCGTAAATGTTCTTTGACAGTTAAAAGTACTAAACTAGTTTTTCGTATTAATCGAATATTATTATTATTTCCAGGTGTATAAAAATTTTTAGTTTGTACACACAGAAATTTGTTGCGTCAACCAACTCCTTGCCCAACCACCTTATTCGGTTCTCTCAACCGCTTAGACGGTTGGTTTTGTGAAAATAAAAAGAGTTGTAGTTTTTCCTGCAACCTATTTCGAACTGTTTTAAAATAATTTAGTACAGATTTAGAACCATTAGGAGTGTGTATTAGACAAAAAATTGAATGTGTATAGGCTAATATGGAATTCCGCCAGCAAATTTGTAAACCATTCGGTTTAACCGACGTTAGTTGGTACAACTCACTATTTCATTCTTCCAACCTCATGCCAAAAGAGGTTTTTTCTGTGTGTATAATTATAATAATTTTGGGGAGAAGTTCACTTTACCGGCCGAAGCCAAAAAAAAATAAAAATTGCCACCCCCTTGTATTTTTGCAAAAAAAAAATACCAACATTAAAAATAAGCGCCGCTCGGACCCGTGGTGTCCTTGAAAAATCAAAAACTGGTGCACCCACTTAAAAGTAAATATGGGTACTCCTCACGATTCCAAATCTGTAATAATTTTTAAGATCCGTCACTCTTAGCGGCCCCTACACCAATTTATGTTATTTCAATGAGACACTTGTATGTAATAATTGAAGTATATATGCATGTATAAACTTAGGATTTTTAAGCTTTTACTTTGCATATTTCTTTTTTAATGTATTTGTATATTTTACATTTTTTTGAGCGATTTAATTTGTCTTCGATCTTTTATTTAAAATTTAAAATTTTGTAAGATTCTTGCAAGCAAGAGCAAGAAAGGTATTGCAAGAACAAGATCATATGTACTTATGCAAGAGCAAGACTTAGTGTGCAAGAACAAGAGCAAGAGCATGAATAAGAGCAAGAACAAGATTACTATTTCTTGTCTTGTTTTTGCAAATGTTCATCACTAGCCGCTACACAAATTAATGAAACAAAAAACAAATTTTAGACCAAAGACCGTTGAATTGTGAATATTGTTTCTCAAAAAGCAGATGTGAATTTTTGTGCAACAAAAATTTTAATTTTGGAAACTCCAAATTTTATTATCGAATGTATATTGAACATGGATATCGATGCTTTCACTGAAGAAAAGCGTTCAACTTTTTGTAATTGTAAGGTAGCTTTTTATCCAATTGAATCTAGCCTTCACCTAAACTTGAATTCCGACATTCAATATACGTTCGAGGTTTAACTTAATTGTAAGCTAGAAGCTATAAAATGTGATTCGACCTTCAACATACACTTGAATTCAAGCGCATATATTAAAGGTTTAAATATTAAATAAAAGAAAACGCATATAAAAGAAAACGCAATACTATATATTAAAAGGAATTAAAGTATGTTCTACAGCTGAAACAGCACCTGCACCGGTGACAGTGTACAGGAACTTCTTGTAAAATCCACGACGAGCCTCTAAGATCAAACCAGTGAATCTAATTGCGCCACTGCGATGTATAAATTTGCCAGGTTCGCGTAAAATATCAATGTTGTCTGCGTATGAATGAAAATATATTAATATTTCATAAAGGTATTCTTAAACCTTAGCCACTTACATTGTATATTAGCTCATCGTGCATTTTCCGTGCAGTAGAATTCTCGGGAAGACTTTCGTATTTGGACCCGCACTTATATATTAATGGATTTATCTGTGTGCTAATTCAAGCGAAAAACAATGATCTCACTGATTGTGCGAATGCAGTGTTGCATATGTAGTGGTGAAAAAAATGAAAATTTTTTTGTTGACATTTAAGTTATCACGTCACTGGGTTGTCACTGAGTAATTTTGTGTAGTGAATTTCGTGTCAAGTTTTTTTAACTTCGAAAACCAACGTTGGTATAACATTCATTTATTAGGCTTGATCATGATCATCCACACTGGTTGTAAACGAAACATTTGTAACTTTGCTCAGGCTCACTCTTATTATTTTTTATTATTTTTTAAAAAATATAAAAAATCCTTTAGATTAATTGTTAACGCAGTGCGCGGCGTTTAAAATCTAAGGGATTTTTTATATTTTTTAAAAAATAATAAAAAAACCCATTTGTTATACAAAGTGCAGCCTACGTATTTGATTCTGTGGAAACTCTGCAGCCTATACGTAGCAAATTGCTGCACGCAACAATAACTTTGGCAAAATCTTGAGTTGATGCAGTTTTTACATTTTTGCTTTTGGTTCTTTCTTCAATGCACATAATTCTTATTGTGATTATTGGAGAAGGAAAACGTAGGCGACTTGAAATGTAGAATCTGCAGAGAAAGATCGCTGAAGAAGGGACTTGGCTGCCTCTGAAACAGCTGTACGATCTGCCACTCAATGCATTTTGCCAATTGTTTGTTGTTTTTATTTGTTGGTACAAAACACCCAATTTGTACCGACTGGACCTTGAGCACGTTAAGACAATATCTTAAAATAATCAAAAGAGGTCGTAAAACAAAAAAAATTAATTGTTAACGCAGTGCGCGGCGTTTAAAATCTAAAGGATTTTTTATATTTTTTAAAAAATAATAAAAAAAAACCATTTTTTATACAAAGTGCAGCCTACGTATTTGGTTCTGTGGAAACTCTGCAGCCTATACGTAGCAAATTGCTGCACGCAACAACAACTTAGGCAAAATCTTGAGTTGATGCAGTTTTTACATTTTTGCTTTTGGTTCTTTCTTCAATGCACATAATTCTTATTGTGTTTATTGGAGAAGGAAAACGTAGGCGACTTGAAATGTAGAATCTGCAGGGAAAGATCGCTGATGAAGGGGCTTGGCTGCCTCTGAAAGAGTTGTACGATCTGCCACTCAATGCATTTTGCCAATTGTTTGTTGTTTTATTTGTTGGTACAAAACACCCAATTTGTACCGACTGGACCTTGAGCACGTTAAGACAATATCTTAAAATTCTGAAATATATTAAAAAATTTGCTCAAAAAAATGTAAGCTTGCTAAAAAGTCAAAACTTTTCTTTATTAATATGAGATAGGGAATATTTAGAATTCTTAAAGAATGTAATTCCCTCTAACTCAGTTTTAATTGATTATGGGGCTGTTGCAAATTTTGTTTCCATTCCTTTTTCTCTTGTTTTGGCAAGTAAAATCAAATGGACAGCTGCTGGTCTAGATGATGTTAAATATGACGTGTTAAAAACTTTGCCCTCAAATAGTTTAAATGTTTTGTTGGATGCAATTAATTTTTTTTTTTTTAACATTTGTTTAAATTTAAATATAACTTTTAATATTGACAAAACGAATGCTATTTAAGATTATTAAAGATAATCAAAAAAGATAATTAATATTTTTATTAATAATATTTTGATTAAATTTTTAGGACGTCACTTTAATACTAGTTTGACTTTTGTTGGCAATTAGTCTTGTATCATTAATGGAACGAGAAATAATGCTAATGCTATTAAAGTGATGACAAATGTGCATGGAGTTAATAATTTAGTCGGCGCAGTTTCAGCAAAAATGTAATTGTATTGATGTACATTTTTGGTTATATTTACGAATTTTTTTTCTGTGCATGTTTTGTATGTACTTTCGTGTGAACTTCCGCTTCAAATAAAGACAATTTTTATTAATTTTCCTTTGTTCCAAGACATAATGGAGTCGCAATCTGTGATAAAATCTAGTTATATTTTCTGTTATAATAAGTTTAAAGATATTTTTGACAACATTGGTAAATGTTCTTTGACAGTTAAAAGTACTAAACTAGTTTTTCGTATTAATCGAATATTATTATTATTTCCAGGTGTATAAAAATTCTTAGTTTGTACACACAGAAATTTGTTGCCCAACCAACTTATTCGGTTCTCTCAACCGCTTAGACGGTTGATTTTGTCAAAATAAAAAGAGTTGTAGTTTTTCCTGCAACCTATTCCGAACTGTTTTAGAACAATTTAGTACATATTTAGAACCATTAGGAGTGTGTATTAGACAAAAAATTGAATGTGTATAGGCTAATATGGAAGTTCCGCCAGCAAATTTGTAAACCATTCGGTTAAGTTGGTACAACTCACTTTTTCATTCTTCCAACCTCATGCCAAAAGAGGATTTTTCTGTGTGTATATTGATAATAATTTTGGGGAGAAGTTCACTTTACCGGCCAAAGCGAAAAAATAAAAAAAAAAATGCCACCCCCTGTATTTTTGCAAAAAAAAATACCAACATTAAAAATAAGCGCCGCTCGGACCCGTGGTGACCTTGAAAAATCAAAAAGTGGTGCACCCACTTAAAAGTTCATATGGGTACTCAAATGAAAGATAATTTCCTCACGATTCCAAATCTGTAATTATTTTTAAGATCCGTCACTTTTAGCGGCCCCTACACCAATTTTTGTTATTTCAATGAGACACTTGTATGTAATAATTGAAGTATATATGCATGTATAAACTTAAGATTTTTAAGCTATTACTTTTTTTTGTTATTAAGAAAATGTAATTCTTTTTTAAGTTTTTTTGGATTTTTTTTTGGATATTTCTTTTTTAATGTATTTGTATATTTTACATTTTTTGAGCGATTTAAGTTGACAACAACAGAAATATGCCTATACGAAATATTCCTTATATTTATTATGAATGTATATGTTTATTTTATTATGGCCTTGAGATTTTCAATTGTCTCGTCAACATCACTTGATTTCTCCAATTATTTTTTATTAATTCATTCTTGTTAAAATATAATTCAAATTTTTAAGTTATTGTATTTTTTTTATTTTTTATTTTTTTGTTAGTAAAATAATTTCTTTTTTGTTGAAGAATAAAGTAACTTAAATACAATCAGTGTTCAAATTCTATCCGTTTTCATAATTAATATGCAGTTTAAGATATTTGTCTTCGATCTTGTATTTAAAATTTAAAAAGTAAAATTTTGTAAGATTCTTGCAAGCAAGAGCAAGAAAGGTATTGCAAGAACAAGATCATATGTACTTATGCAAGAGCAAGACTTAATGTGCAAGAACAAGAGCAAGAGCATGAACAAGAGCAAGAACAAGATTACCATTACTTGTCTTGTTTTTGCAAATGTTCATCACTAGCCGCTACACAAATTAATGAAATAAAAAACAAATTTTAGACCAAAGACCGATGTATTGGGAATATTGTTTCTCAAAAAACCAAATGTGAATTTTTGTGCAACAAAAATTTTAATTTTGGAAACTCCAAATTTTATTAAATGACATTTAACCATGCCTTATTCTTAAGATTTTCTATATAAAATAAAATATGTTTTTCTGATTCTTTTTATACTTTTTTAAAAACCGGTTTAAACCGTTATACACCGAAACCGTTTATTTCGGTTTTGGATATCGGTTTACTTCTGATTTTCGTATAACGGTTTCGGTTACGGTTTTAAAAATGAAACGGTTTTAAACGGATATCGGTTTCGGTTACGGTTTCAATCCTTGATTTTTAGTGATGAAATTTTTACAGTATAATTGTCAAAGTTTCAAAATTAATGAAGATAATATTGATACTTTATTAATAATAATGATATTGATATTTGCTGTTTCTCAAACGTATTTCAATATGATAAAGATGATTCTAATTTTAAGTTGTTGAAATATAGGATTATATATTGAACTATAGGATTAGGATATGGGGGTGTCTCCGTTGCTGCGAAAATCAATATAAGAATTTAAAAAATTTGATTCTGATGTTTTAGTTATAAAATTTTAATTTATGTCCTAATCTAACTATAACCAAAACAAAAACCTGGATATTAAGTGATTATCGAATATATATTGAACATGGATATCGAAGCTTTCACTGGAGAAAAGCGTTCAACTTTTTGTAATTGTAAGGTAGTTTTTTATCCAATTGAATCTAGCCTTCACCTATACTTGAATTCCGACATTCAATATACATTCGAGGTTTAACTTAATTGTAAGCTATAAGCTGTAAACTATAAAATGTGATTCGACCTTCAAAGTACACTTGAATTCAAGCGCATATATTTCCCTAATTAAAGGTTTAAATATAAAATAAAAGAAAACGCATATAAGTTATAATACTATATATTAAAAGGAATTAAAGTATCTTCTACAGCTGCAACAGCACCTGCACCGGTGGCAGTGTACAGGAACTTCTTGTAAAATCCACGACGTGCCTCTAAGATCAAACCAGTGAATCCAATTGCATACGTATTCGTAAACCTTGGTCACTTACAGTGTATATTAGCTCATCGTGCATTTTCCGTGCAATAGAATTCTCGGGATGACTTTCGTGTTTGGACCTGCACTTATATATTAATTGATTTGACTGTTTGGTAATTCAAGCGAAAAACAATGATCTCACTGATTGTGCGAATGCAGTGGCGCATATGTAGTGGTGAAAAAAATGAAAATTTTCTTGTTGACATTTAATTTATCACGTCACTGGGTTGTCACTGAGTAATTTTGTGTAGTGAATTTCGTGTCAAGTTTTTTTAACTTCGAAAACCAACGTTGGAATAACATTTATTTATTCGGCTTGATCATGACATTACATCCACACTGGTTGTAAAGGAAAATTCTCCAAAGTTATGGAACCTTAAACTCATTGCTTATTGGGAATATATGTTTATTTTCCCCTTAGTCTGTCAACTAATGAGTTTGTTTCTGAAATTCAGAAAATTTGTAATTTTGCTAACGCTCACTCTAATGTAATTTTATGTGGTAATTTTAATGCAAGGTCAAGGGATTTTGATGATAAGATTTCTAATACCAAAGGCTCCAGACATGTAAGTATGTTAAATAATTCCTGTTTGTCTTGTCTGAACTCTAATAAATATACCTATTTTGCTAATTTAAATAATAATGCTACTGGTAGTATTTTGGATTTTTACCTTTTCGAGCTGTCTCTCTATGGCTTTTTAGTGGAATGTGATTAATACCTATTTAGGCAGTAGTCACAATTTACCCATTATATTTGAGTCATCTAATGTTTCTTTGTCTCATAATGGTAAGTTTCTTTCCAAGTCTAAACTGTTAAACAATGTAGCTAATGTTAATCTCACTAACAATTTTACTAGTATTGTTATACCCTACACCTATGAGGTACAGGGTATATTAAGTTTGTGCAGATATTCTAACGCCCCTTAGGAGGCGTGTCCGGTATGGAAAAGTATATATATTCTTGATCAACATAACTACCAGAGTCCGTTTAGCCATGTCCGTCTGTCTGGGCGTGATCCGCCCACATTTGAATTTTTTTAATTTTTTTACCGATTTTTGTAGTGGAAATTTTAGTCGTAAATTATTAAAAATTTGCCCACCAAACTATACCACTAATATATACAAGAAGAGTGTATTCCATAGTCGGCCCCATGTGACCGAACTTACCTATGTGTCCGAACTTTCCCAACTCGTTAATTCTTATGTTGTTTATGATCCTAGTATTAGTTAATCTCCGAAATTATGGTGGGACCAAATTTGAGTAGTAGGCAAAAATTGAGTAGATTTGGTTCATTTGAAAATTTTAATAAGTTTAAAAAAACTGAAATGGAATGGATTAAGCAAAAAAAAAACATCTCAGAAATCTTTTTGAGTGTGGTAATGGAAAAAGAAAAGCTTCGTAGATATAAAAATTACAATAATGGTTCGACTTTACTCAAAACTTGAAGCAAATGCTCCGAATTGTCAAAATGTTTCGCATTTCCTTCAATTACAATGCTAAAAACTATTTGCTAATGTTCGAAAAAATAAAATTTTAAATTGGTAGGTATTAATATAAATATTAAACTTACCATTTACTATAAAAATTCTGAAATATATTAAAAAATTGCTCAAAAAAATGTAAGCTTGCTAAAAAGTCAAAACTTTTCTTTATTAATATGAGATGGAGAATATTTAAAGAATCAAATTCCCTCTAACTCAATTTTAATTGATTATGGGGCTGTTGCAAATTTTGTTTCCATTCCCTTTTCTCTTGTTTTGGCAAATAAAATCAAATGGACAGCTGCTGGTCTAGATGGTGTTAAATATGACGTGTTAAAAGCTTTGCCCTCAAATAGTTTAAATGTTTTGTTGGATGCAATTAATTTTATTTTTTTTTAACATAAGTTGGAATTTAAATTTAACTTTTAATATTGACATAACGAATGCTATTTATTTATTTTGCAAAGGGCTCAAAAAAGATAATTAATATTTCTATTATTAATATTTTGATTGAATTTTTAGGACGTGACTTTAATACAAGTTTGACTTTTGTTGGCAATTAGTCTTGTATGTATTTGTATATATTACATTTTTTTGAACGATTTAAGTTGACAACAACGAAATATTCCTTATATTTATTATGAATTTATATGTTCATTTTATTATGGCCTTGAGATTTTCAATTGTCTCGTCAACATCACTTGATTTCTCCAACTATTTTTTATTAGTTAATTCTTGTTAAAATATAATTCAAATTTTTAAGTTATTGTATTTTTTGTATTGTATTTTTTGTATTTTTAAGTTATTGTATTTTTTGTTAGTAAAATAATTTATTTTTTGTTGAAGAAATTCAAAATATGGAAAATAAGTAACTTAAATACAATTAGTGTTCAAATTCTATTCGTTTTCATAATTAATATGCAGTTTATTATATATATTTGTCTTCGATCTTTTATTTAAAATTTAAAAAGTAAAATTTTGTAAGATTCTTGCAAGCAAGAGCAAGAAAGGTATTGTCTTGTTTTTGCAAATGATCATCACTAGCCGCTACACAAATTAATGAAACAAAAAACAAATTTTAGACTAAAGACCGTTGTATTGTTTCTCAAAAACCCACATGTGAATTTTTGTGCAACAAAAATTTTAATTTTGGAAACTCCAAATTTTATTAAATGACATTAAACATGCCTTATTCTTAAGATCTTCTATATAAAATAAAATATGTTTTTCTGATTCTTTTTATACTATTTAAAAAACCGGTTTAAACCGTTATAAACCGAAACCGTTTATTTCAGTTTTGGATATCGGTTTATTTCTGATTTTCGTATAACGGTTTCGGTTACGGTTTTAAAAATGAAACGGTTTTAAACGGATATCGGTTTCGGTTACGGTTTCAATCCTTGTTTTTTAGTGTATATGTATAAGCTGTAAGCTATAAGCTGTAAGCTATAAAATGTGATTCGACCTTCAACTTACACTTGAATGTACTACAATGATCTCACTGATTGTGCGAATGCAGTGGCGCATATGTAGTGGTGAAAAAATGAAATTTTTTTTGTTGACATTTAATTTATCACGTCACTGGGTTGCCACTGAGTAATTTTGTGTAGTGAATTCCTGTGGGGACTATGGGGGCGATTATCACAAGGCAACGTGTCTGAGTGCTTCAACATGGCGAAACCAGCGCAATCCTTGTCGGTGTCGTCTCAAGTCAACTCACTGGTCACCAGAATTGACAAATTGTCAAATGTTGACACCTCCACTTCGGTGGAAGTCCTCCTCGTGGAAGTCCCTGGAAACGGCGCTCTACACCACCCGGTGTAGAAGTCGGCTAAAGTGAGTGGCGAGCATCTCCCTCAGAGTGAGGGTTCGTGCGTTGGGTTTGGGTCCCACCACGGAAAAAACCTATGCGCCCAATGAAAACAAAAAAGAAGCCTCGGATAACGACGAATTACAACGATGACGACCCACGCAAACGTTTTAAGGACCATGATTTACGGATATGCACCTGGAATGTCCGGACCCTTTATAGGGAAGGTGCCTCTATCCAGCTGGCAGATGTCCTCGAAAAATATAAGGCTGACATCACCGCTATCCAGGAGATGCGAAAGACGGGACAGGGCTGTTCGAAACAAGCGCTCTGTGATATCTACTACAGCTGCCATGCGGAGAGACACGAATTTGGATGTGGATTTGTGGTCGGCAAGAGACTCCACCACCTTGTCTCTAGGTTCACGCCCGTGGACGAAAGGCTGGCAACAATCCGCATCAAGGCTAAATATTTCCATATCAGCCTAATTTGTGCACCCGCTCCGATGAACGAGAAAGATGACGAGACAAAAGTGCGCTTCTACGAGCGCCTAGACAACGCATACGAGCGCTGCCCCCGCCACGATATCAAAATCGTGCTAGGCGATTTTAACGCCAAGGTGGGCAGAGAAGCCATCTATTGTCCCACAATCGGAAAATTTTGCCTCCATGCCAACACTTCCGATAACGGAACGAGGCTAATCGACTTCGCCGCAGCACGAAACATGGTAGTTAGTAGCACTAGATTCGAACATTTCGATATCCACAAGGCCACATGGTTGTCGCCCGATCAAAAAACTCGAAATCAAATTGATCACGTTGTGATTGACGGAAGGCACGCTTCAAGCGTGATGGACGTACGCACTATCCGAGGTGCCAATATGGACTCGGATCATTACCTTGTAGCAACCAAGGTCCGCACACGCTTAAGCGCTGCGAAGAACGTACGGAACCAAACGCAGAGAAAGCTAGACGTCGGAAAGCTGCAATCACAACAGACAACGCAAGCCTTTTCCACTCGACTCTCACACCTGCTTAGACAAAGCACTCCTCCTCTCGATGATATAAGCGCGCAGTGGAATCATATCTCCTGCTCTATGCGTACGGCTGCCGAGGAGGTGCTTGGATTCCAACGCCCCCTGAGGAATCAGTGGTATGACCAAGAGTGTCGCGCGGCCACTGCAGAGAAAGACGCTGCGTACAAATCCACCCTGGCAACCCCAGTACTTGATGACGACGTTGAGATTCCGCCACCCGACCATGACGAGTTCAGAACAGCCATTGCTCGGCTGAAAAACAACAAAGCCGCAGGTGCTGATGGCCTGCCTGCTGAATTGTTTAAGACCGGAGGCGAAGAGCTAATAGAGAGCATGCACGAGCTCGTAAGCAGAATATGGATCGAGCGTATTATGTGAAAGACTGAAGCCCATCGTCAACAGACTGATTGGACCTTATCAGTGCGGCTTCAGACCTGGAAAGTCCACCATAGACCAGATTTTCACATTGCGCCTAATCCAGGAAAAGACCCTAGAAAAACAGATCGACAGCTACCACCTATTAGTCGACTATAAAGCCGCCTTCGACACTCCGATAAGGAAACGATTATACGCCGCAATGTCTGAGTTCGGTATACCTGCGAAACTTATAAGGCTTTGCAGGATGACCCTGAGCAACACACGTTGCTCAGTGAGAATAGGAAAAGATCTCTCCGAGCCATTTCATTCCGAACGAGGTTTCAGACAGGGTGACTCCCTATCGTGCGACTTTTTTAACTTATTGATGGAGAAAATAGTTCGAGCTGCCGAACTCCGTCAAAGCGGCACTATCCTCAACAAAAGTGTCATGCTGCTCGCATATGCCGATATTGATATCATTGGCAGGAGCACACGAGCAGTCAGCGCAGCATTCTCCAGATTGGAGAAAGAGTCGCGTCGAATGGGTCTAGCGGTGAACGAGGACAAGACGAAGTTCCTTGTGTCAACAAGCAAAAAAGAGTCCGTGCGTCTTGGACAAAAAACTGATTTTGACACCCACAAGTTCGACATTGTGAAGGACTTCGTCTATCTGGGATCCAGCGTAAACAGCAACAACGACGTCAGCCTGGAGATCAAACGGAGAATAACTCTTGCCAACAGGTGCTACTTTGGGCTCAGTAGGCAATTGAGAAGCAGAGCCCTCTCTCGCCGGACAAAAATAACGCTCTACAAGTCACTCATCATGCCCGTCCTACTTTATGGTGCAGAAACATGGACGCTGGCCACCACCGATGAGAGAGTACTGGGAGCGTTCGAGAGAAAGATTCTCCGTAAAATCTTTGGCCCTATCTGCTTTGCTAACGAGTATCGAATCAGGATGAACCACGAGCTGTATGAGTTATTCGACGACATTGACATAGTCAAGCGCATCAAGATCCAGCGGCTTCGCTGGCTAGGTCATGGATGAAAACACTCCAGCCAAGAAGGTGCTTGAATCGAAACTCGAAGGTGGACAGCGTAGAAGAAGGCGTCCAAATCTGCGTTGGAAAGACCAAGTTGAGGACAACCTGGCAACGCTTGGTATTTCTAACTGGCGTCAGCGCGCGCAAAGCAGATCCGACTGGCGCGGCTTCATCTCAGCGGCCAAAACCGACCCACGGTTGTAAGGGCCATTTAAGTAAGTAAGTAAGAATTCCTGTTTGTCTTGTCTGAACTCTAATAAATATACCTATTTTGCTAATTTAAATGATAATGCTACTGGTAGTATTTTGGATTTTACCTTTTCGAGCTGTCTTTCTATGGCTTTTGAGTGGAATGTGATTAATACCTATTTAGGCAGTAGTCACAATTTACCCATTATATTTGAGTCGTCTAATGTTTCTTTGTCTCATAATGGTAAGTTTCTTTCCATGTCTAAACTGTTAAACAATGTAGCTAATATTAACCTCACTAACAATTTTACTAATATTTATACCCTACACCTATGAGGTACAGGGTATATTAACTTTGTGCATATATTGTAACGCCCCTTAGGAGCCGTGCCTGGTATGGAAAAGTATATATGCAATTATATATCCCACATTAATATCCCTACCAAAGATGTAGGGTATTCCATAGTCGGGCCCGACCGGCTATAAAAATCCGCCCCATATGACCGAACTTACCCATGTGACCTAACTTTCCCAACTCGTTTTAATTCTTATGTTGTTTATGATCCTAGTATTAGTTAATCTCCGAAATTATGGTGGGACCAAATTTGAGTAGTAGGCAAAAATTGAGTAGATTTGGTTCATTTGAAAATTTTAATAAGTTTAAAAAAACTGAAATGGAATGGATTAAGCAAAAAAAAAACATCTCAGAAATCTTTTTGAGTGTGGTAATGGAAAAAGAAAAGCTTCGTAGATATAAAAATTACAATAATGGATCGACTTTACTCAAAACTTGAAGCAAATGCTCCGAATTGTCAAAATGTTTCGCATTTCCTTCAATTACAATGCTAAAAACTATTTGCTAATGTTCGAAAAAATAAAATTTTAAATTGGTAGGTATTAATATAAATGTTAAACTTACCATTTACTATAAAAATTCTGAAATATATTAAAAAATTGCTCAAAAAAAATGTAAGCTTGCTAAAAAGTCAAAACTTTTCTTTATTAATATGAGATGGAGAATATTTAAAGAATCAAATTCCCTCTAACTCAATTTTAATTGATTATGGGGCTGTTGCAAATTTTGTTTCCATTCCCTTTTCTCTTGTTTTGGCAAATAAAATCAAATGGACAGCTGCTGGTCTAGATGGTGTTAAATATGACGTGTTAAAAGCTTTGCCCTCAAATAGTTTAAATGTTTTGTTGGATGCAATTAATTTTATTTTTTTTTAACATTAGTTTGAATTTAAATTTAACTTTTAATATTGACATAACGAATGCTATTTATTTATTTTGCAAAGGGCTCAAAAAAGATAATTAATATTTCTATTATTAATATTTTGATTGAATTTTTAGGACGTGACTTTAATACAAGTTTGACTTTTGTTGTCTCTTTAGTCTCGTATCATTAATGAAACGAGAAATAATGCTAATGCTATTAAAATGATGACAAATGTGCATATAGTTAATAATTTAGTCGGCGCAGTTTCTGCAAAAATGTAATTGTATTGATGTACATTTTTGGTTATATTTACGATTTTTTTTTTCTGTGCATGTTTTGTATGTACTTTCGTGTGAACTTCCGCTTCAAATTAAGACAATTTTTATTAATTTTCCTTTGTTCCAAGACATAATGGAGTCGCAATCTGTGATAAAATCTAGTTATATTTTCTGTTATTATAAGTTTAAAGATATTTTTGACAACATTGGTAAATGTTCTTTGACAGTTAAAAGTACTAAACTAGTTTTTCGTATTAATCGAATATTATTATTATTTCCAGGTGTATAAAAATTCTTAGTTTGTAGACACAGAAATTTGTTGCGTCAACCAACTCCTTGCCCAACCAACTTATTCGGTTCTCTCAACCGCTTAGAGGGTTGGTTTTGTCAAAATAAAAAGAGTTGTAGTTTTTCCTGCAACCTATTTCGAACTGTTTTAAAACAATTTAGTACAGATTTAGAACCATTAGGAGTATGTATTAGACAAAAAATTGAATGTGTATAGGCTAATATGGAAGTTCCGCCAGCAAATTTGTAAACCATTCGGTTTAGCCGACGTTAGTTGGTACAACTCACTTTTTCATTCTTCCAACCTCATGCCAAAAGAGGATTTTTCTGTGTGTATAATGATAATAATATTGGGGAGAAGTTCACTTTAAAGTCCGAAGCGACAAAAAAAAAATTGCCACCCCCTGTATTTTTGCAAAAAAAAAAATACCAACATTAAAAATAATCGCCTTGAAAGTGACCTTGAAAAATCAAAAACTGGTGCATTCACTTAAAAGTACATTTGGGTACTCAAATGAAAGGTTCACGATTCGAAATCTGTAATTATTTTTAAGATCCGTCACTCTTAGCGGCCCCTACACCAATGTTATTTCATATGTTATTTCAATGAGACACTTGTATGTAATAATTGAAGTATATATGCATGTATAAACTTAAGCTTTTTAAGCTTTTACTTTTAATATTTCTTTTTTAATGTATTTGTATATTTTACATTTTTTTGAGCGATTTAAGTTGACAACAACAGAAATATGCCTATACGAAATATTCCTTATATTTATTATGAATGTATATGTTAATTTTATTATGGCCTTGAGATTTTCAATTGTCCCGTCAACATCACTTGATTTCTCCAATTATTTTTTATTAGTTAATTCTTGTTAAAATATAATTCAAATTTTTAAGTTATTGTATTTTTTTTTTTTTTGTTAGTAAAATAATTTATTTTTTGTTGAAGAAATTAAAAATATGGAAAATAAGTAACTTAAATACAATTAGTGTTCAAATTCTATTCGTTTTCATAATTAATATGCAGTTTATTCGATGCAGTCTTCGATCTTTTATTTAAAATTTAAAACGTAAAATTTTGTAAGATTCTTGCAAGCAAGAGCATGAAAGATATTGTCTTGTTTTTGCAAATGATCATCACTATCCGCTACACAAATTAATGAAACAAAAAACAATTTTTAGACCAAAGACCGTTGTATTGTTTCTCAAAAACCCACATGTGAATTTTTGTGCAACAAAAATTTTAATTTTGGAAACTCCAAATTTTATTAAATGACACTTAAACATGCCTTATTCTTAAGATCTTCTATATAAAATAAAAGATGTTTTTCTGATTCTTTCTATACTTTTTTAAAAACCGGTTTAAACCGTTATATACCGAAACCGTTTATTTCGGTTTTGGATATCGGTTTATTTCTGATTTTCGTATAACGGTTTCGGTTACGATTTTAAAAATGAAACGGTTTTAAACGGATATCGGTTTCTAGTTCAATCCTTGCTTTTTAGTGATGAAATTTTTACAGTATAATTGTCAAAGTTTCAAAACTAATGAAGATAATATTGAATTCTGTATTAATAATAATTATATTGATATTTGTTGTTTCTCAAACGTATTTCAATATGATACTAATGATTCTAATTTTAAGTTGTTGAACTATAGGATTACATATTGAACTATAGGATTAGGATATGGGGGTGTCTGCGAAAAGAATTTAAAAAATTTGATTCTGATGTTTCAGTAATAAAAACTTTAAATTTATGTCCTAATCTAACTATAACCCAATAAACCAAAAACCTGTGTATTAAGTGATTATCGAATGTATATTGCAAAACTGGTAGCTTTTTATCCAATTGTATATAGCCTTTACCTAAACTTGAATTCCGACATTCATTATACATTCGAGATTTAACTTAATTGTAAGTTACAATACTTCATATTAAAAGGAATTAAAGTATGTTCTACAGCTGCAACAGCACCTGCACCGGTGGCAGTGTACAGGAACTTCTTGTAAAATCCACGACGTGCCTTTAAGATCAAACCAGTGAATCCAATTGCGCCACTGCGATGTATAAATTTGCCAGGTTCGCGTAAAATATCAATGTTATCTGCGTATGAATGAAAATATATTAAAATTTCATAAACGTATTCGTAAACCTTGGCCACTTACATTGTATATTAGCTCTTCGTGCATTTTCCGTGCAGTAGAATTCTCGGGAAAACTTTCGTGTTTGGACCTGCACTTATAAATTAATTGATTTGTCTGTTTGCTAATTCAAGCGAAAAACAATGATCTCACTGATTGTGCGAATGAAGTGGCGCATATGTAGTGGTGAAAAAAATGAAAATTTTCTTGTTGACATTTAATTTATCACGTCACTGGGTTGCTACTCAGTAATTTGTGTAGTGAATTTCGTGTCAAGTTTTTTAAACTTCGAAAACCAACGTTGGAATAACATTCATTTATTCGGATTGATCATGACATTACATCCACACTGGTTGTAAAGGAAAATTCTCCAAATTTATGGAACCTTAAACTCATTGCTTATTGGGAATCTATGTTTATTTTCCCCTTAGTCTGTCAACTCATGAGTTTGTTTTTGAATTTCAGAAAATTTGTAATTTTGCTGAGACTCACTCTAATGTAATTTTATGTGGTAATTTTAATGCAAGGTCAAGGGATTTTGATGATAAGATTTCTAATACCAAAGGCCTCAGACTTGTAAATATGTAAAATAATTCCTGTTTGTCTTGTCTGAACTCTAATAAATATACCTATTTTGCTAATTTAAATGAAAATGCAACTGGGAGTATTTTGGATTTTACCTTTTCGAGCTGTCTCTATATGGCTTTTCAGTGGAATGTGATTAATACCTATTTAGGCAGTAGTCACAATTTACCCATTATATTGAGTCATCTAATGTTTCTTTGTCTCATAATGGTAAGTTTCTTTCCAAGTCTAAACTGTTAAACAATGTATCTAATGTTAACCTCACTAACAATTTTACTAATATTTTTAATTCTTATGTTATTTATGATCATAGTATTAGGTAATCTCCGAAATTATGGTGGGACCAAATTTGAGTAGTAGGCAAAAATTGAGTAGATTTGGTTCATTTGAAATTTTTAATAAGTTTAAAAAAACTGAAATGAAATGGATTAAGCAAAAGAAGAACATCTCAGAAATCTTTTTGAGTGTGGTAATGGAAAAAGAAAAGCTTCGTATATATAAAAATTACAATAATGGATCGACTGTACTCAAAACTTGATGCAAATGCTCCGAATTGTCAAAATGTTTCGCATTTCCTTCAATTACAATGCTAAAAACTATTTGCAAATGTTCGAAAAAATATAATTTTCGTAGATATAAAAAATACAATAATGGATCGACTTTAGTCAAAACTTGATGCAAATGCTCCGAATTGTCAAAATGTTTCGCATTTCCTTCAATTACAATGCTAAAAACTATTTGCTAATGTTCGAAAAAATATAATTTTAAATTGGTAGGTATTAATATAAATGTTAAACTTACCATTTACTATAAAAATTCTGAAATATATTAAAATATTTTCTCAAAAAAATTTAAGCTTGCTAAAACGTTAAAACTTTTCTTTATTAATATGAGATAGAGAATATTCAGAATTCTTAAAAAATCAAATTCTCTCTAACTCAGTTTTAATTTATTATGGGGCTGTTGCAAATTTTGTTTCCATTCCTTTTTCTCTTGTTTTGTAAAATCAAAAGGACAGCTGCTGGTCTAGTTGGTGTTAAATATGACGTGTTAAAAGCTTTGCTCTCAAATAGTTTAAATCTTTTGTTGGGTGGAATTAATTTTAATTTTTTTTAACATTTGTTTGAATTTAACTTTTAATATTGACAAAACTAATGCTATTTATTTTGCAAAGGTCTCAAAAAAGATAATTAATATTTCTATTAATAATATTTTGATTAAATTTTTAGGACGTGACTTTAATACAAATTTGACTTTTGTTGGCAATTAGTCTCGTATCATAAATGAAACGAGAAATAATGATGACAAATGTACATGGAGTTAATAATTTAGTCGGCGCAGTTTCAGCAAAAATGTAATTGTATTGATGTACATTTTTGGTTATATTTACGAATTTTTTTTTCTGTGCATGTATGTACTTTCGGTTGAACTTCCGCTTCAAATTAAGATAATTTTTATTAATTTTCCTTTGTTCCAAGACATAATGGAGTCACAATATGTGATAAAATCTAGTTATATTTTCTGTTATAATAAGTTTAAAGATATTTTTGACAACATTGGTAAATGTTCTTTGACAGTTAAAAGTACTAAACTAGTTTTTGTATTAATCGAATATTATTATTATTTCCAGGTGTATAAAAATTCTGAGTTTGTACACACAGAAATTTGTTGCGACAACCAACTCTTTGCCCAACCAACTTATTCGGTTCTCTCAACCGCTTTGACGGTTGGTTTTGTCAAAATAAAAAGAGTTGTAGTTTTTCCTGCAACCTATTTGGAACTGTTTTAGAACAATTTAGTACAGATTTAGAACCATTAGGAGTGTGTATTAGACAAAAAATTGAATGTGTATAGGCTAATATGGAAGTTCCGCCAGCAAATTTGTAAACTATTCGGTTTACCCGACGTTAGTTGGTACAACTCACCTTTTCATTCTTCCAACCTCATGCCAAAAGAGGATTTTCTGTGTGTATAATGATAATAATTTTGGAGAGAAGTTCACTTTACCGCCCGAAGCGAAAAAAAAAAATTGCCACCCCTGTATTTTTCCAAAAAAAAAAATACCAACATTAAAAATAAGCGCCGCTCGGACCCGTGGTTATCTTGAAAAATCAAAAACTGGTGCACCCACTTAAAAGTACATATGGGTACTCACATGAAAGGCAATTTCCTCACACCAAATCTGTAATTATTTTTAAGATCCGTCACTCTTAGCGGCCCCTACACCAATTTATGTTATTTCAATGAGACACTTGTATGTAATAATTGAAGTATATATGCATGTATAAACTTAAGATTTTTAAGCTATTACTTTTTTTTTTTCTTTTTTTTCGTTATTAAGAAAATGTAATCCTTTTTTAAGTTTTTGGATTTTTTTTTTTGCACATTTCTTTTTTAATGTATTTGTATATTTTACATTTTTTTGAGCGATTTAAGTTGACAACAACAGAAATATACCTATACGAAATATTCCCTATATTTATTATGAATGCATATGTTCATTTTATTATGGCCTTGAGATTTTCAATTGTCTTGTCAACATCACTTGATTTCTCCAATTATTTTTTAGTAGTTAATTCTTGTTAAAAAATAATTCAAATTTTTAAGTTATTGTATTTTTTAGTAAAATAATTTTTTTTTTGTTGAAGAAATTAAAAATATGGAAAATAAGTAACTTAAATACAATTAGTGTTCAAATTCTATTCGTTTTCATAATTAATATGCAGTTTAAGATATTTGACTTCGATCTTTTATTTGAAATTTAAAAAGTAAAATTTTGTAAGATTCTTGCAAGCAAGAGCAAGAAAGGTATTGCAAGAACAAGATCATATGTACCTATACAAGCATGAACAAGAGGAAGAACAAGATTACCATTTCTTGTCTTGTTTTTGCAAATGATCATCACTAGCCGCTACACAAATTAATGAAACAAAAAACAAATTTTAGACGAAAGACCGTTGTATTGGGAATATTGTTTCTTAAAAAACCACATGCGAATTTTTGTGCATGCTTTATTCTTAAGATTCTATATAAAGTAAAATATGTTTTTCTGATTCTTTTAATACTTTTTTAAAAACCGGTTTAAACCGGTATAAACCGAAACCATTTATTTCTGTTTTGGATATCGGTATATTTCTGATTTTCCATAAAGGGTTTCGGTTACGGTTTTAAAAATTAAACGGTTTTAAACGGATATCGGTTTTGGTTTCAATCCATGCTTTTTAGTGATGAAATTTTGACAGTATAATTGTCAAACTTTCAAAACTAATGAAGATAATATTGAATACTTTATTAATAATAATGATATTTGTTGTTTCTCAAACGTATTTCAATATGATACTAATGATTCTAATTTTAAGTTGTTGAACTATTGTTTTATATTTTTATATATTGAACTATAGGATTACGATATCGGGGTGTCTCCGTTGCTGCGAAAATCAATATAAGAATTTGATTCTGATGTTTTAGTTATAAAAACTTTAAATTTATGTCATAATCTAACTATAACCCAATAAACCAAAAACCTGGATATTAAGTGATTGTAGAATGTATATTGAACATGGATATCGAAGCTTTCACTGGAGAAAAGCGTTCGACTTTTTGTAAATGTATGCTATAAACCAAAGCGTTCTCCAGCAAAACTGGTAGCTTTTTATCCAATTGAATCTAGCCTTTACCTAAACTTGAATTCCAACATTCAATATACATTCGAGGTTTAACTTAATTGTAAGCTATAAGCTGTAAACTATAAAATGTGATTCGACCTTCAACATACACTTGAATTCAAGCGCATATATTTCCCTAATTAAAGGTTTAAATATAAAATAAAAGAAAACGCATATATGTTATAATACTATATATTAAAAGGAATTAAAGTATGTTCTACAGCTGCAACAGCAACTGCACCGGTGGCAGTGTACAGGAACTTCTTGTAAAATCCACGACGTGCCTCTAAGATCAAACCAGTGAATCCAATTGCGCCACTGCGATGTATAACTTTGCCAGGTTCGCGTAAAATATCAATGTTGTCTGCGTATGAATGAAAATAAATTAATATTTCATAAACATATTCGTAAACCTTGGCCACTTACATTGTATATTAGCTCATCGTGCATTTTCCGTGCTGTAGAATTCTCGGGATGACTTTCGTGTTTGGACCTGCACTTATATATTAATTGATTTGTCTGTTTGCTAATGGAAAAAGAAAAGCTTCGTAGATATAAAAATTACAATAATGGATCGACTTTACTCAAAACTTGATGCAAATGCTCCGAATTGTCAAAATGTTTCGCATTTCCTTCAATTACAATGCTAAAAACTATTTGCTAATGTTCGAAAAAATAAAATTTGAAATTGGTGGGTATTAATATAAATGTTTAACTTACCATTTGCTATAAAAATTCTGGACTATATTAAAAAATTTGCTCATAAAAATGCAAGCTTGCTAAAAAGTCAAAACTTTTTTTTATTAATATGAGATAGAGAATATTTAGAATTCTTAAAGAATCAAATTCCCTCTAACTCAGTTTTAATTGATTATAGGGCTGTGGCAAATGTTGTTTCCATTCCTTTTTCTCTTGTTTTGGCAAGTAAAATCAAATGGACAACTGCTGGTCTAGATGATGTTAAATATGACGTGTTGAAAGCTTTTCCCTCAAATAATTTTTTTTTTTTGTTGGCAATTAGTCTCGTATCATTTCATTTCATATTTTATTTCGTCTATGGATTTATTTCTTAGAAACGAGAAATAATGCTAATGCTATTAAAATGATGACAAATGTGCATGGAGTTAATAATTTAGTCGGCGCAGTTTCAGCAAAAATGTAATTGTATTGATGTACATTGTTGGTTATATTTACGAATTTTTTTTTCTGTGCATGTTTTGTATGTACTTTCGTGTGAACTTCCGCTTCAAATTAAGACAATTTTTATTCATTTTCCTTTGTTCCAAGACATAATGGAGTCGCAATCTGTGATAAAATCTAGTTATATTTTCTGTTATAAAAAGTTTAAAGATATTTTTGACAACATTGGTAAATGTTCTTTGACAGTTAAAAGTACTAAACTAGTTTTTCGTATTAATCGAATATTATTATTATTTCCAGGTGTATAAAAATTCTTAGTTTGTAGACGCAGAAATTTATTGCGTCAACCAACCCCTTGCCCAACCAACTTATTCGGTTCTCTCAACCGCTTAGACGGTTGGTTTTGTCAAAATAAAAAGAGTTGTAGTTTTTCCTGCACCCTATTTGGAACTGTTTTAGAACAATTTAGTACAGATTTAGAACCATTAGGAGTGTGTATTAGACAAAAAATTGAATGTGTATAGGCTAATATGGAAGTTCCGCCAGCAAATTTGTAAACCATTCGGTTTAACCGACGTTAGTTGGTACAATTCACTTTTTCATTCTTCCAACCTCATGCCAAAAGAGGATTTTTCTGTGTGTATAATGATAATAATTTTGGGAGAAGTTTATAGTAATAATTGAAGTATATATGCATGTATAAACTTAAGATTTTTAAGCTTTTAGTTTTTTTTGTTCTTTTTTTTCGTTATTAAAAAAATGTTATCATTTTTTAAGTTTTTTTGGATTTTTTTTTTTGCATATTTCTTTTTTAATGTATTTGTATATTTTACATTTTTTTGAGCGATTTAAGTTGACAACAACAGAAATATGCCTTTACGAAGTATTCCTTATATTTATTATGAATGTATATGTTCATTTTATTATGGCCTTGAGATTTTCAAATGTCTCGTCAACATCACTTGATATCTCCAATTATTTTTTATTAGTTAATTCTTGTTAAAATATAATTCAAATTTTTAGGTTATTGTATTTTTTATTTTTTTTTTTTGTTAGTAAAATATTTTATCTTTTCTTGAAGAATTAAAAATATGGAAAATAAGTAACTTAAATACAATTAGTGTTCAAATTCTATTCGTTTTCATAATTAATATGCAGTTTAAGATATTTGTCTTTGATCTTTTATTTAAAATTTTGTAAGATTCTTGCAAGCAAGAGCAAGAAAGGTATTGCAAGAACAAGATCATATGTACCTATGCAAGAGCAAGACTTAATTTGCAAGAACAAGAGCAAGAACCAGATTACTATTTCTTGTCTTATTTTTGCAAATGATCATCACAAATTACATGAAACAAAAAACAAATTTAAACCAAAGACCGTTGTATTGGGAATATTGTTTCTCAAAAAACCACATGTGAATTTTTGTGCAACAAAAATTTTAATTTTGGAAACTCCAAATTTTATTAAATGACATTTGAACATGCCTTATTCTTAAGATCAACTATTTAAAATAAAATATGTTTTTCTGATTCTTTTAATACTTTTTTAAAAACCGGTTTAAACCGGTATAAACCTAAACCGTTTATTTCGGTTTTGGATATCGGTTTATTTCTGATTTTCGTATAACGGTTTCGGTTACGGTTTTAAAAATGAAACGGTTTTAAACGGATATCGGTTTCGGTTACGGTTTCAATCCTTGCTTTTTAGTGATGAAATTTTTACAGTATAATTGTCAAAGTTTCAAAACTAATGAAGATAATATTGAATACGTTATTAATAATAATGATATTTGTTGTTTCTCAAAAGTATTTTAATATGATACTAATGATTATAATTTTAAGTTGTTGAACTATAGGATTATATATTGAACTATAGGATTAGGATATGGGGGTGTCTCTGATGTTTTAGTTATAAAAACTTTAAATTTATGTCCTAATCTAACTATAACCCAATAAACCAAAAACATGGATATTAAGTGATTATTACTGTATATTGAACATGGATATCGAAGCTTTCACTGGAGAAAAGCGTTCAACTTTGTAAATTATAAGCTTGAAAACCATAGCGTTCTCCAGCAAAACTGGTAGCTTTTTATCCAATTAAATCTAGTCTTTACCTAAACTTGAATTCCGATATTCAATATAGATTCGAGGTTTAACTTAATTGTAAGCTATAAGCTGCAAACTATAAAATGTGATTCGACCTTCAAAGTACACTTGAATTCAAGCGCATATATTCAAGTGTTCTTTGAAGGTCGAATTCAAGCGCATATATTTAAATAATTAAAGGTTAAAATATAAATAAAAGAAAACGCATATAAGTTATAATACTATATATTAAAAGGAATTAAAGTATGTTCTACAGCTGCAACAGCACTGGCACCGGTGGCAGTGTACAGGAACTTCTTGTAAAATCCACGACGTGCCTCTAAGATCAAACCAGTGAATCCAATTGCGCCACTGCGATGTATAACTTTGCCAGGTTCGCGTAAAATATCAATGTTGTCTGCGTATAAATGAAAATATATTAATATTTCATAAACGTATTCGTAAACCTTGGCCACTTACATTCTATATCAGCTCATCGTGCATTTTCCGTGCAATAGAATTCTCGGGATGACTTTCGTGTTTGGACCTGCACTTATATATTAATTGATTTGACTGTTTGGTAATTCAAGCGAAAAACAATGATCTCACTGATTGTGCGAATGCAGTGGCGCATATGTAGTGGTGAAAAAAATGAAAATTTTCTTGTTGACATTTAATTTATCACGTCACTGGGTTGCCACTGAGTAATTTGTGTAGTGAATTTCGTGTCAAGTTTTTTTTAACTTCGAAAACCAACGTTGGAATAACATTCATTTATTCGGCTTGATCATGACATTACATCCACACTGGTTGTAAAGGAAAATTCTCCAAATTTATGGAACCTTAAACTCATTGCTTATCTATGTTTATCCCCTATGTTTATTTTCCCCTTAGTCTGTCAACTAATGAGTTTGTTTCTGAATTTCAAAAAATTTGTAATTTTGCTGAGGCTCACTATAATGTAATTTTATGTGGTAATTTTAATGCAAGGTCAAGGGAAAAAGAGGATTTTTCTGTGTGTATAATGATAATAATTTTGGGGAGAAGTTTATAGTAATAATTGAAGTATATATGCATGTATAAACTTAAGATTTTTAAGCTTTTAGTTTTTTTTGTTCTTTTTTTTCGTTATTAAAAAAATGTTATCATTTTTTAAGTTTTTTTGGATTTTTTTTTTTGCATATTTCTTTTTTAATGTATTTGTATATTTTACATTTTTTTGAGCGATTTAAGTTGACAACAACAGAAATATGCCTTTACGAAGTATTCCTTATATTTATTATGAATGTATATGTTCATTTTATTATGGCCTTGAGATTTTCAAATGTCTCGTCAACATCACTTGATATCTCCAATTATTTTTTATTAGTTAATTCTTGTTAAAATATAATTCAAATTTTTAGGTTATTGTATTTTTTATTTTTTTTTTTTGTTAGTAAAATATTTTATCTTTTCTTGAAGAATTAAAAATATGGAAAATAAGTAACTTAAATACAATTAGTGTTCAAATTCTATTCGTTTTCATAATTAATATGCAGTTTAAGATATTTGTCTTTGATCTTTTATTTAAAATTTTGTAAGATTCTTGCAAGCAAGAAAGGTATTGCAAGAACAAGATCATATGTACCTATGCAAGAGCAAGACTTAATTTGCAAGAACAAGAGCAAGAACCAGATTACTATTTCTTGTCTTATTTTTGCAAATGATCATCACAAATTACATGAAACAAAAAACAAATTTAAACCAAAGACCGTTGTATTGGGAATATTGTTTCTCAAAAAACCACATGTGAATTTTTGTGCAACAAAAATTTTAATTTTGGAAACTCCAAATTTTATTAAATGACATTTGAACATGCCTTATTCTTAAGATCAACTATTTAAAATAAAATATGTTTTTCTGATTCTTTTAATACTTTTTTAAAAACCGGTTTAAACCGGTATAAACCTAAACCGTTTATTTCGGTTTTGGATATCGGTTTATTTCTGATTTTCGTATAACGGTTTCGGTTACGGTTTTGAAAATGAAACGGTTTTAAACGGATATCGGTTTCGGTTACGGTTTCAATCCTTGCTTTTTAGTGATGAAATTTTTACAGTATAATTGTCAAAGTTTCAAAACTAATGAAGATAATATTGAATACGTTATTAATAATAATGATATTTGTTGTTTCTCAAAAGTATTTTAATATGATACTAATGATTATAATTTTAAGTTGTTGAACTATAGGATTATATATTGAACTATAGGATTAGGATATGGGGGTGTCTCTGATGTTTTAGTTATAAAAACTTTAAATTTATGTCCTAATCTAACTATAACCCAATAAACCAAAAACATGGATATTAAGTGATTATTACTGTATATTGAACATGGATATCGAAGCTTTCACTGGAGAAAAGCGTTCAACTTTGTAAATTGTAAGCTTGAAAACCATAGCGTTCTCCAGCAAAACTGGTAGCTTTTTATCCAATTAAATCTAGTCTTTACCTAAACTTGAATTCCGATATTCAATATAGATTCGAGGTTTAACTTAATTGTAAGCTATAAGCTGCAAACTATAAAATGTGATTCGACCTTCAAAGTACACTTGAATTCAAGCGCATATATTCAAGTGTACTTTGAAGGTCGAATTCAAGCGCATATATTTAAATAATTAAAGGTTAAAATATAAATAAAAGAAAACGCATATAAGTTATAATACTATATATTAAAAGGAATTAAAGTATGTTCTACAGCTGCAACAGCACTGGCACCGGTGGCAGTGTACAGGAACTTCTTGTAAAATCCACGACGTGCCTCTAAGATCAAACCAGTGAATCCAATTGCGCCACTGCGATGTATAACTTTGCCAGGTTCGCGTAAAATATCAATGTTGTCTGCGTATAAATGAAAATATATTAATATTTCATAAACGTATTCGTAAACCTTGGCCACTTACATTCTATATCAGCTCATCGTGCATTTTCCGTGCAATAGAATTCTCGGGATGACTTTCGTGTTTGGACCTGCACTTATATATTAATTGATTTGACTGTTTGGTAATTCAAGCGAAAAACAATGATCTCACTGATTGTGCGAATGCAGTGGCGCATATGTAGTGGTGAAAAAAATGAAAATTTTCTTGTTGACATTTAATTTATCACGTCACTGGGTTGCCACTGAGTAATTTGTGTAGTGAATTTCGTGTCAAGTTTTTTTTAACTTCGAAAACCAACGTTGGAATAACATTCATTTATTCGGCTTGATCATGACATTACATCCACACTGGTTGTAAAGGAAAATTCTCCAAATTTATGGAACCTTAAACTCATTGCTTATCTATGTTTATCCCCTATGTTTATTTTCCCCTTAGTCTGTCAACTAATGAGTTTGTTTCTGAATTTCAAAAAATTTGTAATTTTGCTGAGGCTCACTATAATGTAATTTTATGTGGTAATTTTAATGCAAGGTCAAGGGATTTTGATGATAAGATTTCTAATACCAAAGGCTCCAGACTTGTAAGTATGTTAAATAGTTCCTGTTTGTCTTGTCTGAACTCTAATAAATATACCTATTTTGCTAATTTAAATGATAATGCTACTGGTAGTATTTTGGATTTTAGCTCTTCGAGCTGTCTCTCTATGGCTTTTAAGTGGAATGTGATTAATACCTATTTAGGCAGTATTCACAATTTACACATTATATTTGAGTCATCTAATGTTTCTTTGTCTCATAATGGTAAGTTTCTTTCCAACTCTAAACTGTTAAACAATGTAGCTAATGTTAACCTCACTCACAATTTTACTAATATTTTTAATTCTTATGTTGTTTATGATCCTAGTATTAGTTAATCTCCGAAATTATGGTGGGACCAAATTTGAGTAGAAGGCAAAAATTGAGTAGATTTGGTTCTTTTGAAAATTTTAATAAGTTAAAAAAAAACTGAAATGAAATGGATTAAGCAAAAAAAGGACATCTCAAAAATCTTTTTGAGTGTGGTAATGGAAAAAGAAAAGCTTCGTAGATATAAAAATTACAATAATGGATCGACTTTACTCAAAACTTGAAGCAAATGCTCCGAATTGTCAAAATTTTTCGCATTTCCTTCAATTACAATGCTAAAAACTATTTGCTAATGTTCGAAAAAATAAAATTTTAAATTGGTAGGTATTAATATAAATGTTTAACTTACCATTTGCTATAAAATTCTGAAATATATTAAAAAAATTGCTCGAAAAAATGTAAGCTTGCTAAAAAGTCAAAACTTTTCTTTATTAATATGAGATAGTGAATATTTAGAATTCTTAAAAACTAAATTCCCTCTAACTCAGTTTTAATTGATTATGGGGCTGTTGCAAATTTCTTTTCTCCTTATCTCTTGTTTTGGCAAGTAAAATCAAATGGACAGCTGCTGGTCTAGATGATGTTGTCACAATTTACCCATTATATTTGAGTCATGTTTCTTTGTCTCATAATGGTAAGTTTCTTTCCAAGTCTAAACTGTTAGCCAATGTTAACCTCACTAACAATTGTACTAATATTTGTAATTCTTATGTTGTTTATGATCCTAGTATTAGTTAATCTCCGAAATTATGGTGGGACCAAATTTGAGAAGAAGGCAAAAATTTAGTAGATTTGGTTCTTTTGAAAATTTTAATAAGTTTAAAAAAACTGAAATGAAATGGATTAAGCAAAAGGAGAACATCTCAGGAATCTGTTTGAGTGTGGTAATGGAAAAAGAAAAGCTTCGTAGTTATAAAAATTACAATAATGGATCGACTTTACTCAAAACTTGAAGCAAATGCTCCGAATTGTCAAAATGTTTCGCATTTCCTTCAATTACAATGATAAAAACTATTTGCTAATGTTCGAAAAAATAAAATTTTAAATTGATAGGTATTAATATAAATGTTTAACTTACCATTTGCTATAAAATTTCTGAAATATATTAAAAAATTTGCTCAGAAAATGTAAGCTTGCTAAAAACTCAAAACTTTTCTTTATTAATATGAGATAGAGAATATTTAGAATTCTTAAAGAATCAAATTCCCTCTAACTCAGTTTTAATTGATTATGGGGCTGTTGCAAATTTTTTTTCCATTCCTTTTTCTCTTATTTTGGCAAGTAAAATAAAATGGACAGCTGCTGGTCTAGATGATGTTAAATAGGACGTGTTAAAAGCTTTTCCCTCAAATAGTTTAAATGTTTTGTTGGATGCAATTAATTTTTTTTTTTTTTAACATTAGTTTGAATTTAAATTTAACTTTTAATATTGACAAAACGAATGCTATTTATTTTGCAAAGGGCTCAAAAAAGATAATTAATATTTCTATTATTAATATTTTGATTAAATTTTTAGGACGTGACTTTAATACAAGTTTGACTTTTGTTAGCAATTAGTCTTGTATCATTAATGAAACGAGAAATAATGCTAATGCTTTTAAAATGATGACAAATGTGCATGGAGTTAATAATTTAGTCGGCGCAGTTTCAGCAAAAATGTAATTGTATTGATGTACATTTTTGGGTATATTTACGTTTTTTTTTTCTGTGCATGTTTTGTATGTACTTTCGTGTGAACTTCCGCTTCAAATTAAGACAATTTTTATTAATTTTCCTTTGTTCCAAGACATAATGGAGTCGCAATCTGTGATAAAATCTAGTTATATTTTCTGTTATAATTAGTTTAATGATATTTTTGACAACATTGGTAAATGTTCTTTGACAGTTAAAAGTACTAAACTAGTTTTTCGTATTAATCGAATATTATTATAATTTCCAGGTGTATAAAAATTCTTAGTTTGTACACACAGAAATTTGTTGCGTCAACCAACTCCTTGCCCAACCAACTTACTCGGTTCTCTCAACCGCTTAGACGGTTGGTTTTGTCAAAATAAAAAGAGTTGTAGTTTTGGTAAATAAAAACATTGGTAAATGTTCTTTGACAGTTAAAAGTACTAAACTAGTTTTTCGTATTAATCGAATATTATTATTATTTCCAGGTGTATAAAAATTCTTAGTTTGTACACACAGAAATTTGTTGCGTCAACCAACTCCTTGCCCAACCAACTTATTCGGTTCTCTCAACCGCTTAGACGGTTGGTTTTGTCAAAATAAAAAGAGTTGTAGTTTTTCCTGCAACCTATTTCGAACTGTTTTAAAACAATTTAGTACAGATTTAGAACCATTAGGAGTGTGTATTAGACAAAAAATTGAATGTGTATAGGCTAATATGGAAGTTCCGCCAGCAAATTTGTAAACCATTCGGTTTAACCGACGTTAGTTGGTACAACTCACTTTTTCATTCTTCCAACCTCATGCCAAAAGAGGATTTTTCTGTGTGTATAATGATAATAATTTTGGGGAGAAGTTCACTTTACCGGCCGAAGCGAAAAAAAATTGCCAGCCCCTGTATTTTTGCCAAAAAAAACAAATACCAACATTAAAAATAAGCGCCGCTCGGACCCGTGGTGACCTTGAACAATCAAAAACTGGTGCACCCACTTAAAAGTACATATGGGTACTCAAATGAAAGGTAATTTCCTCAAGATTACAAATCTGTAATTATTTTTAAGATCCGTCACTCTTGACACTTGTATGTAATAATTGAAGTATATGCATGTATAAACTTAAGATTTTTAAGCTTTTACTTTGCATATTTCTTTTTTAATGTATTTGTATATTTTACATTTTTTTTGAGCGATTTAAGTTGACAACAACAGAAATATGCCTATACGAAATATTCCTTATATTTATTATGAATGTATATGTTCATTTTATTATGGCCTTGAGATTTTCAATTGTTTCATCAACATCACTTGATTTCTCCAATTATTTTTTATTAGTTAATTGTTGTTAAAATATAATTAAGTTATTGTCTTTTTTTATTTTTTTGTTTTTTGTTAGTAAAATAATTTATTTTTTGTTGAAGAAATTAAAAATATGGAAAATAAAAAACTTAAATACAATTAGTGTTGAAATTCTATTCGTTTTCATAATTAATATGCAGTTTAAGATATTTGTCTTCGATCTTTTATTTAAAATTTAAAATTTTGTAAGATTCTTGCAAGCAAAAGGTGTTTTTTTTTCTTAATGTGGGATACAAAATAGAGCCACAGCACTCAGACAGGATAATATCCATTGTGCTGTGACCCAATTCGCTGGTTTTTAATGATACTGCTAAGATTCATTATTGAATCTAAGAAGGCTATTGTGTGATATAGAGTGAAGCCTTCTAATTCTAGAAAATGCTGGACAGTCACATAGATAGTGCTCTGTGGTGCCACATAAGGCGGTTTCGGCCAGGCCGATTGCGTTCATGTGTTTTTCATATGCGTTGTGGCCCGTTAGAAGTCCCGTCAGTTTTTTGCACACCTTTCTACTTAAGGAAAGTAGAAACGAGCCCGATCTTTTGGTTATCGTCGGTGTCATGAGCTTGGAGAATCTGCATTTCGTCTCATTCAGCCATCTGCTCTTGTGTGCAGAGGCGACCCAAGAGCTGATGACGAATTTTACCGTAGATGCAGGTAGTCCAAGTACAGGTTCTGGTCCAAATGGATTATCCTCAGATCCAGCACGTGCTAGAAATACCGAGGCATTGTCGCCTAAGGCGGAGTGAAGTCTGCGGTCATCCGGTTCCACAAACACTCCAGCACCAGATCCCTGATCGGTTTTGGAGCCGTCTGTGAAAATGCAGTGTGACCCTCTATCTGGCTCACAGTCAGGCGTTAGCGAGTCTTGAATGTCAGGTTGGCAGACCTCAAAATTTCGTCTTGGTAATATTTCTATTGTCATTGCATCAGAGGGCATCTCCACTAGACAGGTGTCTAATGGAGTTTTGTCCAAAGTAGTTTACTATCTAGAGTTAAGCCCAGATATTTTACTTCGTTAGACAGAGGAATAGTGACACCCTTAAGTACTGGTAGAGATAATCCTGTCATTATTCTTTTCCTAGTGAAGAGAACAATCCCTGTTTTGTGAGGGTTGACGGAAAGTCCGTTTGCAGTACACCAGCTGTCAATTCGGTTCAATGAGTTTGTGTTTTAACACAGACCTCATTGAGGGAAAAGCCTGTGACAAGAATGGCAACATCATATGCATAGGCCTGGGAATAGACACCTGGTCCATCGAGATCGTTGAGCAGAAAGTCAACCAGCATACACCAGAGCAGGGGGGAGAGAACGCCTCCTTGAGGACACCATCTATTCACCCCTGCCATAATATACTGACCGCACTTCGCCTCAGAAATGATGGTCCTAAACATTAGCATTGACCTTAGCCATTTGACCAATGTTCTATTCCATGCCTTCTAGCTGCGTCACACATTCCATCAAAAGTCGCATTATCAAAAGCACCCAAAGGAATGAATGCTATTTTAACTAAACGCCTGGATGTCGGAATGCGAGACTTGCTCTAAAGATCTTCTTTAGGCATGGTAGCAATTGAGTTATACCTTCCTGTAGCATGACTGGGTAGATGCCATCCGGTCCAGGTGACTTGAAGCCATCAAAAGAGGCCACTGCGTATTGGATAGCTTCATCGCACACAACCAATCTGGCAACCTGCCAGTCTTGTTTTGTCACATTAGAGTTGTTATTGCAGTCCGCAGTGCTGGGATTACAAAGTGACCCTATGTGGATTTGAGAGGGCAGCACCACTCGGTCAGTATGAAACTCGATATACCTGTGGTCCGATAAAGAATCTTCTTTAAGAACCTTCCAGTTAAAGATTGACTCTCTCAGTCTACAGTTAGACAAAGTAAGGTCAATCACTTCCTGTCTTCTAGCAGTCACAAAAGTGGGTTTATTACCAGTGTTGTGAATGTTCAGATTGGAGGTCATGATGAAGTCAAGGAGTCTGGTACCTCGCGCGTTGCATTTACTGCTGCCCCACACAGTGTGTTGAGCATTAGCGTCACAGCAAAGAATAAGGCCGGTCTCCTTAAGATCACAGTACTCTATGAGCTCAACAGTTGCCTTTGGTGGAGGAGGCAGTATTGAGTCATAGGGGAAGTAGCCTGAGGCGACAATCAGATGTTTCCATCCACTATCGCTTTCATAGCTCACTTTGGCTGTCACCAGGTCTTGCCCACATAATTGGGTTAACTTGGTGACAGCAAAGGGCTTCGATACTATAAGACAGCTTCTAGGCCTTGCGACTTGCTCATCACAGATGCGTTTGTTATACACCCATGGTTCTATTCAATAGCTGTGATGTGAGGTAATGTATGCAACATGGAGAGCCGCTTACCTAGTAAAGCGGTAGCAGCTTTAGAATGTTGCAGATTGATCTGAGTAAATATCATGACAGGATAATTAACTCGTTTCTCATCATGTGCCTATTCATTTGGAATTGATTCGGAATTTGATCCGACCAAAGAATCGTTGCCCTGGTTCTGAGCACGTAGGCAGTCAAACACTACCGCTGTTTTCCTGATAGAACCAGGTATCCAGCATATTGCTCGCCTGCGTTTGGGTTCGTCTCCGCTGAAAACAGCGAAGCACGATTTGCCCAAGGGGGGGATTTTAGCAACGGCTGTGGCAATCCAATCGAAATTGACTTGAGACGAGCATAGCACCTTCATGATGCCATCACTCGTCTCATAGCCTTTTGCGTTTGCACTGACATCGCAGGTGCTGACTAGCGGCCAAAGATGATCGGTGCAGTGTTTTACTTCTGCATCATTCATCTTTTGCTCCTTCCCCAATTTGCCAATAATCGCAACCGGAAGAGCTTTGCGAGCAGCATCACGATATATAACCTGACACTGCTAGCCTACCTCTGCCAGTGGATCTTGAAGGCAGTTCATCCGCAACCGATCCGGAACATGAAGCACCAGTGCTCTTGCTTTTGGAAGCAATATCACTGGAAACTGTCGAGTTCTGGGAGTTACGGGGTTTCGCAGTAGAAGTGAAGGTTTTAAACTTCTTGCCATTGCGCTTCTCAGGTGCATTGGCAGCCACCACAGCAGCAGCGGATGGTCCGGCTTCAGTTGGAGTAACCTCCACCGATATATCCCGTTTTGCTGTGGTAGCTGGGGAAGAGAAAGCTCCAGCGTCGCCTTTAGCAGTTTCAGCCTCTTTGCGATCTTTCGCTTTATTCTTCCTTCTCCTACTCACCTGGGCATCGGACAACCTGACCTCTGCATTCAGAGCTCCGGGTCCGGTCTCCAATGGAAGTTTTGCTTCCAGTTGGGCGTCGGCCTCTCTCGGATTAGATGCTGGTAAGACACCACTTTCCTTCGATCGACCCAAGTTTCCAAATACGTGACAGAAAGGAGCCCTGAGAGAAAACAACACTGTCGAGCAGCAATACAGTGGAGGATTAGGCGTAGGCATAGCCGAACCGACACTTTCCTCTACTGGTATGGGAACCACTGCGTTGTCGTTATCCTCCACGAGATTCCTAGCTGTCTCATAAATTTAGGAGATGGAGGGGCACGATGAACCCCCTGCTACATGAACAGAAAGGTTCATCGTACCAGGGTTGGTTGCGTGGATTGAGGCCTACAGAATCCTTGCCTCAGCCGCCGAAGCGGGTGGATTGCCACTTTTGTGGGTACCAACTGGAGTAGTTATATCTTTATGTTGACCCATCGCAAAAGGTAGAAAGGTATTGCAAGGACAAGATCATATGTACCTATGCAAGAGCAAGACTTAATGTGCAAGAACAAGAGCATGAACAAGAGCAAGAACAAGATTACCATTTCTTGTCTTGTTTTTGCAAATGATCATCACTAGCCGCTACAAAAATTAATGAAACAAAAAACAAATTTTAGAACAATGACCGTTGTATTGGGAATATTGTTTCTCAAAAAACCACATGTGAATTTTTGTGCAACAAAAATTTTAATTTTGGAAACTCCAAATTTTATTAAATGACATTTAAACATGCCTTATTCTTAAGATCTTCTACATAAAATAAAATATGTTTTTCTGATTCTTTTTATACTTTTTTAAAAACCGGTTTAAACCGTTATAAACCGAAACCGTTTATTTCGGTTTTGGATATCGGTTTATTTCTGATTTTCGTATAACGGTTTCGGTTACGGTTTTAAAAATGAAACGGTTTTAAACGGATATCGGTTTCGGTTTCAATCCTTGCTTTTTAGTGATGAAATTTTTACAGTATAATTGTCAAAGTTTCAAAACTAATGAAGATAATATTGAATACTTTATTAATAATATTGATATTTGTTGTTTCTCAAACGTATTTCAAAATGATACAGATGATTCTAATTTTAAGTTGTTGAACTATTGGATTATATATTGAACTATAGAATTAGGATATGGGGGTGTCTCCGTTGCTGCGAAAATCAATATAAGAATTTAAAAAATTTGATTCTGATGTTTTAGTTATAAAAACTTTAAATTTATGTCCTAATCTAACTATAACCCAATAAACCAAAACCCTGGATATTAAGTGATTATCGAATGTATATTGAACACGGATATCGAAGCTTTCACTGGAGAAAAGCGTTCAACTTTTTGTAATTGGAAGCTTGAAAACCATTGCTTTCTCCAGCAAAACTGGTAGCTTGTTATCCAATTGAATCTAGCCTTTACCTACACTTGAATTCCGACATTCAATATACATTCCAGGTTTAACTTAATTGTAAGCTTTAAGCTGTAAGCTATAAAATGTGATTCGACCTTCAACTTACACTTGAATTCAAGCGCATACATTTCCCTAATTAAAGATTTAAATATAAAATAAAAGAAAACGCATATAAGTTATAATACTATATATTAAAAGGAATTAAAGTATCTTCTACAGCTGCAACAGCACCTGCACCGGTGGCAGTGTACAGGAACTTCTTGTAAAATCCACGACGTGCCTCTAAGTTCAAACAAGTGAATCCAATTGCGCCACTGCGATGTATAACTCTGCCAGGTTCGCGTAAAATATCAATGTTGTCTGCGTATGAATGAAAATAAAATAATATTTCATAAACGTATTCGAAAACCTTGGCCACTTACATTGTATATTAGCTCATCGTGCATTTTCCGTGCAGTAGAATTCTCGGGATGACTTTCGTGTTTGGACCTGCACTTATATATTAATTGATTTGTCTGTGTGCTAATTCTAGCGAAAAACAATGATCTCACTGATTGTGCGAATGCAGTGGCGCATATGTAAAAAATTAAAATTTTCTTGTTGACATTTAATTTATCACGTCACTGGGTTGCCACTGAGTAATTTTGTGTAGTGAATTTCGTGTCATGTTTTTTTAACTTCGAAAACCAACGTTGGTATAACATTCATTTATTCGGCTTGATCATGACATTACATCCACACTAGTTGTAAAGGAAAAATTTTTAATTTTTCTGAGGCTCACTCTAATCTAATTTGATGTGGTAATTTTAATGCAAGGTCAAGGGATTTTGATGATAAGATTTCTAATACCAAAGGCTCCAGACTTGTAAGTATGTTAAATAATTCCTGTTTGTCTTGTCTGAACTCTAATAAATATACCTATTTTGCTAATTTAAATGATAATGCTACTGGTAGTATTTTGGATTTTAACTTTTCGAGCTGTCTCTCTATGGCTTTTGAGTGGAATGTGATTAATACCTATTTAGGCAGTAGTCACAATTTACCCATTATATTTGAGTCATCTAATGTTTCTTTGTCTCATAAAGGTAAGTGTCTTTCCAAGTCTAAGCTGTTAAACAATGTAGCTAATGTTAACCTCACTAACAATTTTACTAGTATTTTTATACCCTAAACCTATGAGGTACAGGGTATATTAAGTTTGTGCAGATATTGTAACGCCCCTTAGGAGGCGTGTCCGGTATGGAAAAGTATATATATTCTTGATCAACATAACTACCCGAATCCGTTTAGCCATGTCCGTCTGTCTGTCCGTCTGTCTTGCTGTCTGACCGGATACAGAATAACTTGAAAAATACTTGTCAGAATACGATGAAATTTCGTTTAAATATGTTTTAGCCAAAAAATGGTTCTGAGTTTGAAAATGAACCAAATCGGTAAACGCTCGCGCCCACCTCACATACAAGTCACTTATATATAACTTTTTGGGAACCAATAACTCGAAAAGTATTAGATATATATTTATAAAATTTAAAACATATTGTTAGGATTCGCCTAAAAATATATGTTCCAAAAATGGGCGTGATTCGCCCGCATTTGAATTTTTTTAATTTTTTACCGATTTTTGTAGTGGGAATTTTAGTCGTAAATTATTAAAAATTTGCCCACCAAATTATACCACTAATATATACAAGAAGAGTGTATTCCATAGTCGGCCCCATGTGACCGAACTTACCCATGTGTCCGAACTTTCCCAACTCGTTAATTCTTACGTTGTTTATGATCCTAGTATTATTTAATCTGCGAAATTATGGTGGGACCAAATTTGAGTAATAGGCAAATATTGAGTAGATTTAGTTCATTTGAAAATTTTAATAAGTTTAAAAAAACTGAAATGGAATGTATTAAGCAAAAGAAGAACATCTCAGAAATCTTTTTGATTGTGGTAATGGAAAAAGAAAAGCTACGTAGATATAAAAATTACAATAATGGTTCGACTTTACTCAAAACTTGAAGCAAATGCTCCGAATTGTCAAAATGTTTCGCATTTCCTTCAATTACAATGCTAAAAACTACTTGCTAATGTTCGAAAAAATAAAATTTTAAATTGGTAGGTATTAATATAAATGTTAAACTTACCATTTACTATAAAAATTCTGAAATATATTAAAAAATTTGCTCAAAAAAATGTAAGCTTGCTGAAAAGTCAAAACTTTTCTTTATTAATATGAGATAGAGAATATTTAGAATTCTTGAAGAATCAAATTCCCTCTAACTCAGTTTTAATTGATTAAGGGGCGGTTGAAAATTTTGTTTCCATTCCGTTATCTCTTGTTTTGGCAAGTAAAATCTAATGGACAGCTGCTGGTCTAGATGAAGCTTTGCCCTCAAGTAGTTTAACACCCAAATCATGTATTTTTTTTTTATTATCGAGTGACTACGATTCGTTTCCAGTCCCCTTCGTCTAAAATTTGTATAACGTATTTCAAACGTTTCGTTCGTTTCGCTCTTTGAATCGAACATTTGTTCAAAATTTTTGTTTTGCCAACTATTTTTCATAAAGAAAAATTTTATTTATTTTTTTTACTTTGTCGTATGATTTATATGCTGGCAACAAAAAATCTCTCAAAACGAGCGTACTCAGCGTTTCGTTGGATACATGAATCAAAAATTGTAGTCACACGATATTCAACCGACATTCAAACGAATTGTAGCCGATATCGTTGTCACCGGGAAATACATGATCGACACGTAAATGTTTTGTTGGATGCAATTAATTTTAATTTTTTTTTACATTTGTTTGAATTTAAATTTAACTTTTAATATTGACAAAACGAATGCTATTTATTTTGCAAAGGGCTCAAAAAAGATAATTAATATTTCTATTAATAATATTTTGATTAAATTTTTAGGACGTGACTTTAATACAAGTTTGACTTTTGTTGGCAATTAGTCTCGTATCATTAATGAAACGAAAAATAATGCTAATGCTATTAAAATGATGACAAATATTTAGTCGGCGCATTTTCAGCATAAATGTAATTGTATTGATGTACATTTTTGGTTATATTTACGATTTTTTTTCTGTGCATGTTTTGTATGTACTTTCGTGTGAACTTCCGCTTCAAATTAAGATAATTTTTATTAATTTTCCTTTGTTCCAAGACATAATGGAGTCGCAATCTGTGATAAAATCTAGTTATATTTTCTGTTATAATAAGTTAAAAGATATTTTTGACAACATTGGTAAATGTTCTTTGACAGTTAAAAGTACTAAACTAGTTTTTCGTATTAATCGAATATTATTATTATTTCCAGGTGTATAAAAATTCTTAGTTTGTACACACAGAAATTTGTTGCGTCAACCAACTCCTTGCCCAACCAACTTATTCGGTTCTCTCAACTGCTTAGACGGTTGGTTTTGTCAAAATAAAAAGAGTTGTAGTTTTTCCTGCAACCTATTTCGAACTGTTTTAAAACAATTTAGAACAGATTTAGAACCATTAGGAGTGTGTATTAGACAAAAAATTGAATGTGTATAGGCTAATATGGAAGTTCCGCCAGCAAATTTGTAAACCATTCGGTTTAACCGAAGTTAGTTGGTACAAATCACTTTTTCATTCTTCCAACCTCATGCCAAAAGAGGATTTTCTGTGTGTATAATGATAATAACTTTGGGGAGAAGTTCACTTTACCGCCCGAAGCGAAAAAAAAAAAAAATTGCCACCCCTGTATTTTTGCAAAAAAAAAATACCAACATTAAAAATAAGCGCCGCTCGGACCCGTGGTGACCTTGAAAAATCAAAAACTGGTGCACCCACTTAAAAGTACATATGGGTACTCAAATGATACTCAAATTTTTAAGATCCGTCACTCTTAGCGGCCCCTACACCAATTTATGTTATTTCAATGAGACACTTGTATGTAATAATAGAAGTATATATGCATGTATAAACTTAAGATTTTTAAGCTTTTACTTTTTTTTATTCTTTTTTTTCGTTATTAAAAATATGTAATATTTTTTTTTAAGTTTTTTTGGATTTTTTTTTTTGCATATATCTTTTTTAGTGTATTTGTATATTTTACTTTTTTTTGAGCGATTTAAGTTGACAACAACAGAAATATGCCTATACGAAATATTCCTTATATTTACTATGAATGTATATGTTCATTTTATTATGGCCTTGAGATTTTCAATTGTCTCGTCAACATCACTTGATTTCTCCAATTATTTTTTATTAGTTAATTCTTGTTAAAATATAATTCAAATTTTTAAGTTATTGTATTTTTTTTATTTTTTGTTAGTAAAATAATTTATTTTTTATTGAAGAAATTAAAAATATGGAAAATAAGTAACTTAAATACAACTAGTGTTCAAATTCTATTCGTTTTCATAATTAATATGCAGTTTAAGATATTTGTCTTCGATCTTTTATTTAAAATTTGAAATTATGTAAGATTCTTGCAAGCAAAAGCAACAAAGGTATTGCAAGAACCAGATCATATGTACATATGCAAGAGCAAGACTTAATCTGCAAGAACAAGAGCAAGAGCATGAACAAGAGCAAGAACAAGATTACCATTTCTTGTGTTGTTTTTGCAAATGATCATCACTAGCCGCTACAAAAATTAATGAAACAAAAAATAAATTTTAGATCAAAGACCGTGGTATTGGGAATATTGTTTCTCAAAAAACCACATGTGAATTTTTGTGCAACAAAAATTTTAATTTTGGAAACTCCAAATTTTATTAAATGACATTTAAACATGCCTTATTATTAAGATCTTCTATATAAAATAAAATATGTTTTTCTGATTCTTTTTATACTTTTTTAAAAACCGGTTTAAACCGTTATAAACCGAAACCGTTTATTTCGGTTTTGGATATCGGTTTATTTCTGATTTTCGTATAACGGTTTCGGTTACGGTTTTAAACGGATATCGGTTACGGTTTCAAGTCTTGCTTTGAAATTTTTACAGTATAATTGTCAAAGTTTCAAAACTAATGAAGATAATATTGAATACTTTATTAATAATAATGATATTGATATTTGTTGTTTCTCAAAAGTATTTTAATATGATACTAATGATTCTAATTTTAAGTTGTTGAACTATAGGATTATATATTGAACTATAGGATTAGGATGTGGGTGTGTCTCTGATGTTTTAGTTATAAAAACTTTAAATTTATGTCCTAATCTAACTATAACCCAATAAACCAAAAACCTGGATATTAAGTGATTATCGACTGTATATTGAACATGGATATCGAAGCTTTCATTGGAGAAAAGCGTTCAACTTTTTGTAATTGTAAGCTTGAAAACCATTGCGTTCTCCAGCAAAACTGGTAGCTTTTTATCCAATTAAATCTAGCCTTTACCTAAACTTGAATTCCGACATTCAATATACATTCGAGGTTTAACTTAATTGTAAGCTATAAGCTGTAAGCTATAAAATGTGATTCGACCTTCAACTTACACTTCAATTCAAGCGCATATATTTCCCTAATTAAAGGTTTAAATATAAAATAAAAGAAAACGCATATAAGTTATAATACTATATATTAAAAGGAATTAAAGTATCTTCTACAGCTGCAACAGCACCTGCACCGGTGGCAGTGTACAGGAACTTCTTGTAAAATCCACGACGTACTCCTAAGATCAAACCAGCTAATTTAAATGATAATGCTACTGGTAGTATTTTGGATTTTAACTTTTCGAGCTGTCTCTCTATGGCTTTTGAGTGGAATGTGACTAATACCTATTTAGGCAGTAGTCACAATTTAACCATTATATTTGAGTCATCTAATGTTTCTTTGTCTCATAATGGTAAGTTTCTTTCCAAGTCTAAACTGTTAAACAATGTAGCTAATGTTAACCTCACTAACAATTTTACTAGTATTTTTATACCCTACACATATGAGGTACAGGGTGTATTAAGTTTGTGCAGATATTGTAACGCCCCTTAGGAGGCGTGTCCGGTATGGAAAAGTATATATATTCTTGATCAACATAACTACCCGAGTCTGTTTAGCAATGTCCGTCTGTCTGTCCGTCTGTCTGTCCGTCTGTCTTGCTGTCTGACCGGATACAGAATAACTTGAAAAATACTTGTCAGAATACGATGAAATTTCGTTTAAATATGTTTTAGCCAAAAAATGGTTCTGAGTTTGAAAATGAATCAAATAGGTAACCGGTCACGCCCACCTCACATACAAGTCACTTATATATAACTTTTTGGGAACCAATAACTCGAAAAGTATTAGATATATATTTATAAAATTTAAAACATAAAGTTAGAATTCCAAAAATATGTGTTCCAAAAATGGGCGTGATCCGCCCACATTTGAATTTTTTAAATTTTTTACCGATTTTCGTAGTGAAATTTTAGTCGTAAATTATTAAAAATTTGCCCACCAAATTATACCACTAATATATCCAAGAAGAGTGTAGGGTATTCCATAGTCGGGTCCGACCGACTATAAAAGTCCGCCCCATGTAACCGAACTTGCCCATGTATCCGAACTTACCCATGTATCCGATCTTTCCCAACTCGTTAATTCTTATGTTGTTTATGATCCTAGTATTAGTTAATCTCAGAAATTATGGTGGGACCAAATTTGAGTAGTAGGCAAAAATTTTGTAGATGTGGTTCATTTGAAAATTTTAATAAGTTTAAAAAAACTGAAATGGAATAGATTAAGCAAAAGAAGAACATCTCAGAAATCTTTTTTAATTGTGGTAATGGAAAAAGAAAAGCTTCGTAGATATAAAAATTACAATAATGGATCGACTTTACTCAAAACTTGAAGAAAATGCACCGAATTGTCAAATGTTTCGCATTTCCTTCAATTACAATGATAAAAACTATTTGCTAATGTTAGAAAAAATATAATATTAAATTGGTAGTTATTAATATAAATGCTGGTCTAGATGATGTTAAATATGACTTGTTAAAAGCTTTGCCCTCAAATAGTTTAAATGTTTTGTTGGATGCAATTAATTTTTTTTTTTTTTAACATTTGTTTAAATTTAAATTTAACTTTTAATATTGACAAAACGAATGCTATTTAAGATTATTAAAGATAATCAAAAAAGATAATTAATATTTCTATTAATAATATTTTGATTACATTTTTAGGACGTGATTTTAATACTAGTTTGACTTTTGTTGGCAATTAGTCTTGTATCATTAATGAAACGAGAAATAATGCTAATGCTATTAAAATGATGACAAGTGTGCATGGAGTTAATAATTTAGTCGGCGCAGTTTCAGCATAAATGTAATTGTATTGATGTACATTTTTGGTTATATTTACGATTTTTTTCTGTGCATGTTTTGTATGTACTTTCGTGTGAAC
Source organism: Dryomyza anilis (assembly GCA_951804985.1). Classification (NCBI taxonomy): domain Eukaryota; kingdom Metazoa; phylum Arthropoda; class Insecta; order Diptera; family Dryomyzidae; genus Dryomyza; species Dryomyza anilis. The sequence continues at coordinate 76,162,331 of OX638135.1, read as the reverse complement.
TTCCGCTTCAAATTAAGACAATTTTTAATTATTTTCCTTTGTTCCAAGACATAATGGAGTCGCAATATGTGATAACATCTAGTTATATTTTCTGTTATAATAAGTTTAAAGATATATTTGACAACATTGGTAAATGTCCTTCGACAGTTAAAAGTACTAAACTAGTTTTTCGTATTAATCGAATACTATTATTATTTCCAGGTGTATAAAAATTCTTAGTTTGTACACACAGAAATTTGTTGCGTCAACCAACTCCTTGCCCAACCAACTTATTCGGTTCTCTCAACTGCTTAGACGGTTGGTTTTGTCAAAATAAAAAGAGTTGTAGTTTTTCCTGCAACCTATTTCGAACTGTTTTAGAACAGATTTAGAACCATTAGGAGTGTGTATTAGACAAAAAATTGAATGTGTATAGGCTAATATGGAAGTTCCGCCAGCAAATTTGTAAACCATTCGGTTTAGTTGGTACAACTCACTTTTTCATTCTTCCAACCTCATGCCAAAAGAGGATTTTTCTGTGTGTATAATGATAATAATTTTGGGGAGAAGTTCACTTTAACGGCCAAAGCGAAAAAATAAAAAACAAATTGCCACCCCCTGTATTTTTGCAAAAAAAAAATACCAACATTAAAAATAAGCGCCGCTCGGACCCGTGGTGACCTTGAAAAATAAAAAACTGGTGCACCCACTTAAAAGTACATATGGGTACTCAAATGAAAGATAATTTCCTCACGATTCCAAATCTGTAATTATTTTTAAGATCCGTCACCTTGAGCGGCCCCTACACCAATTTATGTTATTTCAATGAGACACTTGTATGTAATAATTGAAGTATATATGCATGTATAAACTTAAGATTTTTAAGCTTTTACTTTTTTTTGTTCTTTTTTTTCGTTATTAAAAAAATGTTATCTTTTTTTAAGTTTTTTTGGATTTTTTTTTTGCATATTTCTTTTTTAATGTATTTGTATATTTTACATTTTTTTGAGCGATTTAAGTTGACAACAACAGAAATATGCCTATACGAAATATTCCTTATATTTATTAGGATGTATATGTTCATTTTATTATGGCCTTGAGATTTTCAATTGTCTCGTCAACATCACTTGATTTCTCCAATTATTTTTATTAGTTAATTCATGTTAAAATATAATTAAAATTTTTAAGTAATTGCATTTTTTTTTTTTGTTAGTAAAATAATTTATTTTTTGTTGAAGAAATTAAAAAGATGGAAAATAAGTAACTTAAATACAATTAGTGTTCAAATTATATCCGTTTTCATAATTAATATGCAGTTTAAGATATTTGTCTTCGATCTTGTATTTAAAATTTAAAAAGTAAAATTTTGTAAGATTCTTGCAAGCAAGAGCAAGAAAGGTATTGCAAGAACAAGATCATATGTACCTATGCAAGAGCAAGACTTAATGTGCAAGAACAAGAGCATGAACAAGAGCAAGAAGAAGATTACCATTTCTTGTCTTGTTTTTGCAAATGTTGATAACTAGCCGCTACACAAATTAATGAAACAAAAAACAAATTTTAGACCAAAGACCGTTGTATTGGGAATATTGTTTCTCAAAAAACCACATGTGAATTTTTGTGCAAGAAATTTTTACAGTATAATTGTCAAAGTTTCAAAATTAATGAAGATAATATTGATACTTTATTAATAATAATAATAATGATATTGATATTTATTGATTCTCAAACGTATTTGAATATGATACAGATGATTCTAATTTTAAGTTGTTGAACTATAGGATTATATATTGAACTATAGGATTAGGATATGGGGGTGTCTCCGTGATGTTTTAGTTATAAAAACTTTAAATTTATGTCCTAATCTAACTATAACCCAATAAACCAAAAACCTGGATATTAAGTGATTATCGAATATATGTTGAACATGGATATCGAAGCTTTTACTGGAGAAAAGCGTTCAACTTTTTGTAATTGTAAGGTAGCTTTTTATCCAATTGAATCAGCCTTCACCTAAACTTGAATTCCGACATTCAATATACATTCGAGGTTTAACTTAATTGTAAGCTTTAAGCTGTAAGCTATAAAATGTGATTCGACCTTCAACTTACACTTCAATTCAAGCGCATATATTTCCCTAATTAAAGGTTTAAATATAAAATAAAAGAAAACGCATATATGTTATAATACTATATATTAAAAGGAATTAAAGTATGTTCTACAGCTGCAACAGCAACTGCACCGGTGGCAGTGTACAGGAACTTCTTGTAAAATCCACGACGTGCCTCTAAGATCAAACCAGTGAATCCAATTGCGCCACTGCGATGTATAACTTTTCCAGGTTCGCGTAAAATATCAATGTTGTCTGCGTATGAATGAAAATAAATTAATATTTCATAAACATATTCGTAAACCTTGGCCACTTACATTGTATATTAGCTCATCGTGCATTTTTAGTGCAGTAGAATTATCGGGATGACTTTAGTGTTTGGACCTGCACTTATTTTTTTTTTTTTTTTACAAATTAACCAACGCTCAGAGGATGCCCCCTATTCATGCAATGCACAGTGTTGATCGTAAGAAAGGATTATAGGTTAAGGAGAGGAGGAAAGATGGAGTAGTGTCGGTGGATATTTGCTTTAAATTTCCCAATATTAAAAATGTCGGGAAAAACAGACGCAGGGAGATGGTTCCACAAAAGTATCGTGCGGCTGAAGAACGAATTATCTCTGTAATGCGTAGTTCTGTTAAGAACCGAGTGGACTACGAAGGGGTGGGCTTTGTTTGATGCCCTAGTAGAACGAGAGAATACACTACCTGGTGGAATCAGGCCATGTATTTCCCTCGAACACTTACCATTGTTATACCTACAAAACAGGCTTACACACCCAACCGTCCTTCGGTGCTCAAGAGAACCAATAGAGGATGAAATATTTTCATCCCCTATTAAATATATTGCACGTTGTTGAATTCGATCCAAGAACTCCAAGGAAGATTTTGAAGCCCCTGCCCATATGTGCGAATTGTATTCTATCTTAGGCCGAATATAGGTGGTGTAGATAATGCGCAAGTCAGCGGGAGTGAAGTATGTCTTACACTGTTTCAAAAAACCGAGGCACTTGGCCGCTTCTTTCGACACATCAAATATGTGATCATTCCAACGGAGGTCACATTGAATTGATATGCCCAGAACGTCAAGAGCAGCTGACTGCGCAATATCCACAGAGTCATATTGAGGGGAGGGACTCCATTTTTTTGTGAGATAACAGACAAAATTGGGTCTTGCTAGCATTAAAATCAACTCTATTTGCAAGACCCCACTCGGAGATTGTTTTAAGGTCATTATTGAGTGTATCAATAATTGTGCGCCTTTTACTCTCAATCTCCAAAAAGTTTGGGCGCTTGTTGAACGAATATGAATGACAAATGTTACTGTCATCTGCAAAGGAATGGATTGGGTTCTGGGTCGATGATAGAATGTCATTGATAAAAACCAGAAATAGGGACGGGGATAGGACAGAACCCTGCGGGACTCCAGAATTGATGTTGTTCTGAAAAAACACCATCCATCGCAACTCGTATAGAACGATCCTGAAGAAAACTCGATATCCATCGAGTAAAAGATTCACCGACACCAAATGCAATTAGTTTTGAAACGAGGGCTTTATGACACACTCGATCAAAAGCCTTGGAAATATCGAGAGCAACAGCCTTACTCTCCCCGAAAAGGCGAATACATTTATTCCACTTTTCGGAGAGGACCGCCATCAAGTCACCTGTGGATCTGGCCCTACGGAAACCATATTGCCGATAACTAAGTAATTCGTTTCGCTCCAGATAGTTCACAAGGTGGAAGTTTATTACGCTTTCCATTACCTTGGATAGCGCAGAGCATATTGCAATGGGTCGGTAATTAGCAGGGTTCGAAGCCTCACCCTTTTTTGGAACTGTCTGGACATTGGCAACCTTCAAACAGGATGGAAAAACTCCAGTCGAGTAGGAGATGTTGAAAAGGTTACGCAATGGACAAGCCACCGTTGACGCACACTTCTTCAACACATGGGCAGATATGCCTTTGTTAATATTGAGATTTGCTAAAACCTTTTTAACTGCCCGAGTTCGAAAATGTATCTCCGGCATTGCAGAAGAAACAAATTCAACGACGGGCAGTGGTTGATTGCTATCTGGGAGCGTTGAATTATTTGCAAATAATTCTGCCAAGAGATTAGCTTTATCAACTGGGTCAGTGAAGGTCTGGCCATGCATAACAAGGGTTGAAGTAGACGATGTCGTCTGATTCTTCACCCTTTTAACAAATGACCAGAAATTTTGACTACCTTTATGGTAGAGAAGGACCTTTTTGCGCGCGTTTTGTTCGTATAGAAACATTTCACGCGCAATCACGTCATTACAGCGATTTCTAGCCTGTATACGAAGTCTTTCAGTATCAGCATTCTTATTAGAACGCCAATTCTGAAAGGCTTCCTCTTTCGATCTGACTGCAATCCTGCAAGTCTCATTAAACCAAGAGTGGTCCTTGGGCTTAATGCTAATCTTTTTAGAAGGTATGAAGGACCGCATACCCAATAAAATAATATTTTGTATCATTAAGGCCGCGGCATTTATGTCTCTATCTGCGAAACACCAATTAAAGTTGCGAAAAAAATCATTTAAGGCAACCCAATTTGCTTTTTCGTAAAGTCATACAGTTCTCCTCGGGGCTTTAATCGAAGAGACGCGTAAACTAGAATACGAAAATGCAGCGAAAACAATACAGTGGTCGGAATTACCAAGAAGTGCTAGGACTTTTACATCATATTTTTCATGATGCGAAGTCAGAAAAAGGTCTAGGACTTTTTGGCTCTGCCCGCCGACGCGTGGGAGGTACGTCGGCTCCTTCACCAGTTGCGTGAGTTGATTGAACTCGGCAAACAGCTCAACATAACAACCCTCCTGTGTTGATAGACCCGAGTGGCTCAACCAAGTGGCGTTGTGCACATTAAAGTCACCAGCAACAACAATTCCACTGCCTGGAAACTGTTCCAAAATATTTGAGATCGAATCTGATAGTGCATCTAACTTGTTACAGGTAGAAACCCTATCTAGATTCGGACTCCTATAAATGAAACACAAGTGCATGATGTGTTGCAAGATTTTGAATTTAATCCACATAGAAATAAATTCATTATCCGAAACACTATGTTGCTGCTGGTGTTGGTACGTAACGTCACTTCGAACAAAAAAGGCGAGACCCCTATGGGCAGAGAACAATGGCAGTAGGTGGTACCCTGGTATCTGAAAATCCAGTGGATCTGCACCCTCACTAACCTGGGTTTCACATAATGCAATTATATGTGGCCTATAGACAGACACATGTGCATACACAGAGAAAAAATTCGACCTCAGTCCACGAACGTTGCAGAAATCTATACGAAATTTTTGCGACATTTTCGCTACTGGGTAAATTTAAAACACACAAACATACTAGTAGCGGGCACAGTTGAGACGAACAGATGAGAGCGTAAGCTAAACAGTGGTCAGTGTTATGCCTTAGCCACTGTCTTCGTTACGTACTCTTGCAGTCTCAACTATGCACGCAGTTAGCGGGGAGTAGGATGGGGAAGGGACGGAATACAATCAACAAACCTGTGCAATTGCAGCAGAGAGCATAGAAAGGTACTTTGTGCTGGCAAATGCAATGAAAAAAAAGTGCAGCAAGTCCACATGCAGCGAAAACCGGTTATGGTCTATTGATGTTATTGTGATATTTGTTTCTACGTATTTTTAATTATTTATTTTGTGTAATTTATTTTGTAATTTTTTTTAATATTGTTTTTTGTTGTCCACGACGACTGGATTTTAATGTTATTGTTAAATTTTATATTTGTTTGTTGGTTGATGTTGTTATATTTGGCGGCACATTTTTAAACATTTAAAACGACGGACGGAAAACGTCTTAAGACAACAGGACGAAACGACACGTCCGTCTCCCATAAAGGCATTGACGCAAATGAAAATTTTCTTGTTGACATTTAATTTATCACGTCACTGGGTTGCCACTGAGTAATTTTGTGTAGTGAATTTCGTGTCAAGTTTTTTTAACTTCGAAAACCAACGTTGGAATAACATTCACTTATTCGGCTTGATCATGACATTTCATCCACACTGGTTGTAAAGGAAAATTCTCCAAATTTATGGAACCTTAAACTCATTGCTTATTGGAAATCTATGTTTAATTTCCCCTTAGTTTGTCAACTAATGAGTTTGTTTCAGAAAATTTGTAATTTTGCTGAGGCTCACTCTAATGTAATTTTATGTGGTAATTTTAATGCAAGGTCAAGGGATTTTGATGATAAGATTTCTAATACCAAAGGCTCCAGACTTGTAAGTATGTTTGTCTTGTTTGAACTCTAATAAATATACCTATTTTGCTAATTTAAATGATAATGCTACTGGTAGTATTTTGGATTTTACCTTTTCGATCTGTCTCTCTATGGCTTTTGAGTGGAATGTGATTAATACCTATTTAGGCAGTATTCACAACTTACACATTATATTTGAGTCATCTAATGTTTCTTTGTCTCATAATGGTAAGTTTCTTTCCAAGTCTAAACTGTTAAACAATGTAGCTAATGTTAACCTCACTAACAATTCTACTAATATTTTTAATTCTTATGTTGTTTATGATCCTAGTATTAGTTAATCTCCGAAATTATGGTGGGACCAAATTTGAGAAGAAGGCAAAAATTGAGTAGATTTGGTTCATTTGAAAATTTTAATAAGTTTAAAAAAACTGAAATGGAATGGATTAAACAAAAGAAGAACATCTCAGGAATCTTTTTGAGTGTAGTAATGGAAAAAGAAAAGCTTCGAAGATATAAAAATTACAATAATGGATGGACTTTACTCAAAACTTGAAGCAAATGCTACGAATTGTCAAATGTTTCGCATTTCCTTCAATTACAAAGATAAAAACTATTTGCTAATGTTAGAAAAAATAAAATTTGAAATTGGTAGGTATTAATATAAATGTTTAACTTACCATTTGCTATAAAAATTCTGAAATATATTAAAAAATTTGCTCAAAAAAATGTAAGCTTGCTAAAAAGTCAAAACTTTTCTTTGTTAATATGAGATAGAGAATATTTAGAATTCTTAAAAAATCAAATTCCCACTAACTCAGTTTTAATTTTTCCTTTTTCTCTTATTTTGGCAAATAAAATCAAATGGACAGCTGCTGGTCTAGATGATGTTAAATATGACGCTTTGCGCTCAAATAGTTTATATATTTTGTTGGATGCAATTAATTTTAAAATTTTAGACATTTGTTTGAATTTAAATTTAACTTTTAATATTGACAAATCGAATGCTATTTATTTTGCAAAGGGCTCAAAAAAGATAATTAATATTTCTATTAATAATATTTTGATTAAATTTTTAGGACGTGACTTTAATACAAGATTGATTTTTGTTGGCAATTAGTCTCGTATCATTAATGAAACGAGAAATAATGCTAATGCTATTAAAATGATGACAAATGTGTATGGAGTTAATAATTTAGTCGGCGCAGTTTCAGCAAAAATGTAATTGTATTGATGTACATTTTTGGGTAAATTTACGATTTTTTTTCTGTGCATGTTTTGTATGTACTTTCGTGTGAACTTCCGCTTCAAATTAAGACAATTTTTATTAATTTTCCTTTGTTCCAAGACATAATGGATGTGATAAAATCTAGTTATATTTTCTGTTATAATTAGTTTAATGATATTTTTGACAACATTGGTAAATGTTCTTTGACAGTTAAAAGTACTAAACTAGTTTTTCGTATTAATCGAATATTATTATTATCAGGTGTATAAAAATTCTTAGTTTGTACACACAGAAATTTGTTGCGTCAACCAACTCCTTGCCCAACCAACTTATTCGGTTCTCTCAACCGCTTAGACGGTTGGTTTTGTCAAAATAAAAAGAGTTGTAGTTTTTCCTGCAACCTATTTTAAACTGTTTTAGAACAATTTAGTACAGATTTAAAACCATTAGGAGTGTGTATTAGACAAAAAATTGAATGTGTATAGGCTAATATGGAAGTTCCGCCAGCAAATTTGTAAATCATTCGGTTTAACCGACGTTAGTTGGTACAACTCACTTTTTCATTCTTCCAACCTCATGCCAAAAGAGGATTTTTCTGTGTGTATAATGATAATAATTTTGGGGAGAAGTTCACTTTACCGGCCGAAGCGAAAAAAAAAAAAATTGCCACCCCCTGTATTTTTGCAAAAAAAAAAATACCAACATTAAAAATAAGCGCCGCTCGGACCCGTGGTGTCCTTGAAAAATCAAAAACTGGTGCACCCACTAAAAGTACATATGGGTACTCAAATTAAAGGTAATTTCCTCAAATCTGTAATTATTTTTAAGATCCAATTTATGTTATTTCAATGAGACACTTGTATGTAATAATTGAAGTATATATGCATGTATAAACTCAAGATTTTTAAGCTTTTACTTTTTTTTTTTTCTTTGCGACCCCTTTTCTAGCGGCCCCTACACCAATTTATGTTATTTCAATGAGACACTTGTATGTAATTATTGAAGTATATATGCATGTATAAACTTAAGATTTGTAAGCTTTTACTTTTTTTTGTTCTTTTTTTTCGTTATTAAAAAAATGTAATCCTTTTTTAAGTTTTTTTTGATTTTTTTTTTTGCATATTTCTTTTTTAATGTATTTGTATATTTTACATTTTTTTGAGCGATTTAAGTTGACAACAACAGAAATATGCCTATATGAAATATCCCTTATATTTATCATGAATGTATATGTTCATTTTATTATGGCCTTGAGATTTTCAATTGTCTCGTCAACATCACTTTATTTCTCCAATTATTTTTTATTAGTTAATTCTTTTTAAAATATAATTCAAATTTTTAAGTTATTGTATTTATTTTATTTTTTAGTAAAATAATTTATTTATTGTTGAAGAAATTAAAAATATGGAAAATAAGTAACTTAAATACAATTAGTGTTCAAATTCTATTCGTTTTCATAATTAATATGCAGTTTAAGATATTTGTCTTCGATCTTTTATTTAAAAAGTAAAATTTTGTAAGATTCTTGCAAGCAAGAGCAAGAAAGGTATTGCAAGAACAAGATCATATGTACCTATGCAAGAGCAAGACTTAATGTGCAAGAACAAGAGCGAGAGCATGACTACCAATTCTTGTCTTGTTTTTGCAAATGATCATCACTAGCCGCTACACAAATTAATGAAACAAAAAACAAATTTTAGACCAAAGACCGTTGTATTGTTTCTCAAAAACCCACATGTGAATTTTTGTGCAACAAAAATTTTAATTTTGGAAACTCCAAATTTGATTAAATGACATTTAAACATGCCTTATTCTTAAGATCTTCTATAGAAAATAAAATATGTTTTTCTGATTCTTTTTGTACTTTTGTAAAAAACCGGTTTAAACCGGTATAAACCTAAACCGTTTATTTCGGTTTTGGATATCGGTTTATTTCTGATTTTCGTATAACGGTTTCGGTTACGGTTTTAAAAATGAAACGGTTTTAAACGGATATCGATTTTGGTTTCAATCCATGCATTTTAGTGATGAAATTTTTACAGTATAATTGTCAAAGTTTCAAAACTAATGAAGATAATATTGAATACTTTATTAATAATAATGATATTTGTTGTTTCTCAAAAGTATTTTAATATGATACTAATGATTCTAATTTTATGTTGTTGAACTATAGGATTATATATTGAACTATAGGATTAGGATGTGGGGTGTCTCTGATGTTTTAGTTATAAAAACTTTAAATTTATGTCATAATCTAACTATAACCCAATAAACCAAAAACCTGGATATTAAGTGATTATCGACTGTATATTGAACATGGATATCGAAGCTTTCACTGGAGAAAAGTAGTTCAACTTTTTGTAATTGTAAGCTTGAAAACCATAGCGTTCTCCAGCAAAACTGGTAGCTTTTTATCCAATTGAATCTAGCCTTTACCTAAACTTGAATTCCGATATTCAAATACATTCGAGGTTTAACTTCATTGTAAGCTATAAGCTGTTAGCTATCAAATGTGATTCGACCTTCAAAGTACACTTGAATTCAAGCGCATATATTTCCCGAATTAAAGGTTTAAATATAAAATAAAAGAAAACGCATATAAGTTATAATACTTTATATTAAAAGGAATTAAAGTATGTTCTACAGCTGCAACAGCACCTACACCGGTGGCAGTGTACAGGAACTTCTTGTAAAATTCACGACGTGCCTCTAAGATCAAACCAGTGAATCCAATTGCGCCACTGCGATGTATAACTTTGCCAGGTTCGCGTAAAATATCAAGGTTGTCTGCGTATGAATGAAAATATATTAATATTTCATAAACGTATTCGTAAACCTTGGCCACTTACATTGTATATCAGCTCATCGTGCATTTACCGTGCAGTAGAATTCTCGGAATGATTTTCGTTTTTGGACCTGCACTTATATATTAATTGATTTGTCTCTTTGGTAATTCCAGCGAAAAACAATGATCTCACTGATTGTGCGAATGCAGTGGCACATATGTAGTGGTGAAAAAAATGAAAATTTTCTTGTTGACATTTAATTTATCACGTCACTGGGTTGCCGCTGAGAAATTTGAGTAGTGAATTTCGTGCCAAGTTTTTTTAACTTCGAAAACCAACGTTGGAATAACATTCATTTATTCGGCTTGATCATGACATTACATCCACACTGGTTGTAAAGGAAAATTCTCCAAATTTATGGAACCTTAAACTCATTGCTTATTGGGAATCTATGTTTATTTTCCCCTTAGTCTGTCAACTAATGAGTTTGTTTCTGAATTTCAGAAAATTTGTAATTTTGCTGAGGCTCACTCTAATGTAATTTTATGTGGTAATTTTAATACAAGGTCAAGGGATTTTGATGATAAGATTTCTAATACCAAAGGCTCCAGACTTGTAAGTATGTTAAATAATTCCTGTTTGTCTTGTCTGAACTCTAATAAATATACATATTTTGCTAATTTAAATGATAATGCTACTGGTAGTATTTTGGTTTTTACCTTTTCGATCTGTCTCTCTATGGCTTTTGAGTGGAATGTGATTAATACCTATTTAGGCAGTAGTCACAATTTACCCATTATATTTAGTCATCTAATGTTTCTTTGTCTCATAATGGTAAGTTTCTTTCCAAGTCTAAACTGTTAAACAATGTAGCTAATGTTAATCTCACTAACAATTTTACTAATATTTTTAATTCTTATGTTGTTTATGATCCTAGTATTAGTTAATCTCCGAAATTATGGTGGGACCAAATTTGAGTAGTAGGCAAAAATTCAGAAGATTTGGTTCATAAGTTAAAAAAAAACTGAAATGGAATGGATTAAGAATGGAATAATGAAATTAAAAAGAGAAAAAGCAAAATAAGAACATCTCAAAAATCTTTTTGAGTGTGGTAATGGAAAAAGAAAAGCTTCATAGATATAAAAATTATAAATAATGGATCGATTTTACTCAAAACTTGAAGCAAATGCTCCGAATTGTCAAAATGTTTTGCATTTCCTTCAATTACAATGATAAAAACTATTTGCTAATGTTCGAAAAAATAAAATTTTAAATTGGTAGGTATTAATATAAATGTTTAACTTACCATTTGCTATAAAAATTCTGAAATATATTAAAAAATTTGCTCAAAAAAATGTAAGCTTGCTAAAAAGTCAAATCTTTTCTTTATTAATATGAGATAGAGAATATTTAGAATTCTTAAAGAATCAAATTCCCTCTAACTCAGTTTTAATTAATTATGGGGCTGTTGCAAATTTTGTTTCCATTCCTTTTTCTCTTGTTTTGGCAAGTAAAATTAAATGGACATCTGCTGGTCTAGATGATGTTAAATATGACGTGTTAAAAGCTTTGCCCTCAAATAGTTTATATGTTTTATTGGTTGCAATTAATTTTAAAATTTTAGACATTTGTTTGAATTTAAATTTGACTTTTAATATTGACAAAACGAATGCTATTTTTTTTGCAAAGGGCTCAAAAAAGATAATTAATATTTCTATTAATAATATTTTGATTACATTTTTAGGACGTGACAAGTTTGACTTTTGTTGGCAATTAGTCTCGTATCATTAATGAAACGAGAAATAATACTAATGCTATTAAAATGATGACAAATGTGCATGTAGTTAATAATTTAGTCGGCGCAGTTTCAGCAAAAATGTAATTGTATTGATGTACATTTTTGGGTATATTTACGATTTTTTTTTTCTGTGCATGTTTTGTATGTACTTTCGTGTGAACTTCCGCTTCAAATTAAGAAAATTTTTGTTAATTTTCCTTTGTTCCAAGACATAATGGAGTCGCAATCTGTGATAAAATCTAGTTATATTTTCTGTTATAATTAGTTTAAAGATATTTTTGACAACATTGGTAAATGTTCTTTGGTTTTGTCAAAATAAAAAGAGTTGTAGTTTTTCCTGCAACCTATTTCGAACAGTTTTAAAACAATTTAGTAAAGATTTAGAACCATTAGGAGTGTGTATTAGACAAAAAATTTAATGTGAAGTTCCGCCAGCAAATTTGTAAACCATTCGGTTTAACCGACGTTAGTTGGTACAACTCACTTTTTCATTCTTCCAACCTCATGCTAAAAGAGGATTTTTCTGTGTGTATAATGATAATAATTTTGGGGAGAAGTTCACTTTACCGGCCGAAGCGAAAAAAAAAAAAAATTTCCACCCCCTGTATTTTTGCAAAAAAAAATACCAACATTAAAAATAAGCGCCGCTCGGTCCCGTGGTGACCTTGAAAAATCAAAAACTGGTGCACCCACTAAAAGTACATATGGGTACTCAAATGAAAGGTTATTTCCTCACGATTCCTTAAGATCCGTCACTCTTAGCGGCCCCTACACCAATTTATGTTATTTCAATGAGACACTTGTATGTAATAATTGAAGTATATATGCATGTATAAACTTAAGATTTTTAAGCTTTTACTTTTTTTTGTTCTTTGTCACTCTTAGCGGCCCCTACACCAATTTATGTTATTTCAATGAGACACTTGTATGTAATAATTGAAGTATATATGCATGTATAAACTTAAGATTTTTAAGCTTTTACTTTTTTTTTGTTCTTTTTTTTCGTTATTAAAAAAATGTAATCCTTTTTTAAGTTTTGGGATTTTTTTTTTGCATATTTCTTTTTTAGTGTATTTGTATATTTTACATTTTTTTGAGCGATTTAAGTTGACAACAACAGAAATATGCCTATACGAAATATTCCATATATTTATTATGAATGTATATGTTCATTTTTTATGGCCATGAGATTTTCAATTGTCTCGTCAACATCACTTGATTTCTCCAATTATTTTTTATTAGTTAATTTTTGTTAAAATATAATTCAAATTTTTAAGTTATTGTATTTTTTTTATTTTTTAGTAAAATAATTTATTTTTTGTTGAAGAAATTAAAAATATGGAAAATAAGTAACTTAAATACAATTAGTGTTCAAATTCTATTCGTTTTCATAATTAATATGCAGTTTAAGATATTTGCCTTCGATCTTTTATTTAAAATTTAAAAAGTAAAAACTTTGTAAGTTTCTTCCAAGCAAAAGCAAGATAGGTATTGCTAGAACAAGATCATATGTACCTATGCAAGAGCAAGACTTTATGTGCAAGAACAAGAACAAGAGCAAGAACAAGAGCAAGGACAAGATTACCATTTGTTTTTTGCAAATGATCATCACTAGCCGCTACACAAATTAATGAAACAAAAAACAAATTTTAGACCAAAGACCGTTGTATTGGGAATATTGTTTCTCAAAAAACGACATGTGAATTTTTGTGCAACAAAAATTTTAATTTTGGAAACTCAAAATTTTATTAAATGACATTTAAACATGCCTTATTCTTAAGATCTTCTATATAAAATATAATATGTTTTTCTGATTCTTTTTATACTATTTTAAAAACCGGTTTAAACCGTTATAAACCGAAATCGTTTATTTCGGTTTTGGATATCGGTTTATTTCGGTTTATTTTCGTATAACGGTTTCGGTTACGGTTTTAAAAATGAAACGGTTTTAAACGGATATCGGTTTCGGTTACGGTTTCAATCCTTGCTTTTTTGTAATGAAATTTTTACAGTATAATTGTAAAAGTTTCAAAACCAATGAAGATAATATTGAATACTTTATTAATAATAATGATATTGATATTTGTTGTTTCTCAAAAGTATTTCAATATGATACTAATGATTCTAATTTTAAGTTGTTGAACTATTGGATTATATATTGAACTATAGGATTAGGATATGGGGGTGTCTCCGTTGCTGCGAAAATCAAAATAATAATTTTAAAAATTTGATTCTGATGTTTTAGTTATAAAAACTTTAAGTTTATGTCCTAATCTAACTATAACCCAATAAACCAAAAACCTGGATATTAAGTGATTATCGAATGCATATTGAACATGAATATCGAAGCTTTCACTGGAGAAAAGCGCTCAACTTTTTGTAAATGTAAGCTTGAAAACCATAGCGTTCTCCAGAAAAACTGGTAGCTTTTTATCCAATTGAATCTAGCCTTTACCTTAACTTGAATTCCAACATTCAATATACATTTGTGGTTTAACTTAACTGTAAGCTATAAGCTATAAAATGTGATTCGACCTACAAAGTATACTTGAATTCAAGCGCATATATTTCCTTAATTAAAGGTTGAAATATAAAACGAAAGAAAACGCATTAAAGTTATAATACTCTATATTTTAAAATAATTAAAGTATGTTCTACAGCTGCAACAGCACCTGCACCGGTGGCAGTGTACAGGAACTTCTTGTAAAATCCACGACGTGCCTCTAAGATCAAACCAGTGAATCCAATTGCGCCACTGCGATGTATAACTTTGCCATAAACGTATTCGTAAACCTTGGCCACTTACATTGTATATTAGCTCATCGTGCATTTTCCGTGCAGTACAATTCTCGGGATGACTTTAGTGTTGGGACCTGCACTTATTATTTTTTTTTTTTTCTTTACAAATTAACCAACGCTCAGGGCATGCCCCCTATTCATTATCGTAATAAAGCATTATATGTTTAAGGGTTGGGGAAAGATGGAGTAGTGTCGGTGGATGTTTGCTTTAAATTTTCATTATAAAATATTCGGGAAAAACAGACGCAGGGAGATTATTCCACAAACGTATCGTGCGACTGAAGAACGAATTCTCTCTGTAATGCGAGGTTCTGTTGAGAACCGAGTGGACTACGAAGGGGTGGGCTTGGTTTGATGCCCTAGTAGACCGAGAGAACACACGACCTGGTGGAATCAGGCCATGTATTTCCCTCGAACACTTACCATTGTAATACCTATAAAACAGGCTTACACACCCTACGGTCCTTCGGTGCTCAAGAGAACCAATGGAGGATGAAATATTTTCGTCCCCTATTAAATATATTGCACGTTGCTGGATTCGATCCAGGAACTCCAAAGAAGATTTTGAAGCCCCTGCCCATATGTGTGAATTGTATTCCATCTTAGGCCGAATATAGGTGTTGTAGACAATGCACAAGTCAGCGGGAGTGAAGTATGTCCTACACCGTTTCAGAAAACCGAGGCACTTGGCCGCTTCTTTCGACACATTAAATATGTGATCATTCCAACGGAGATCACATTGAATTGATATGCCCAGAACGTCAAGAGCAGTTGACTGCGCAATATCCACAGCACCCATATTGAGGGGTGGGAGGGGTGAATCCATTCTTTTGTGGGATAACAGACAATATTCCGACACCAAATGCAATTAGTTTTGAAACGAGGGCTTTATGCCACACTCGATCAAAAGCCTTGGAAATATCGAGAGCAACAGCCTTACTCTCCCCGAAAAGGCGAATACATTTATTCCACTTTTCGGAGAGGACCGCCATCAAGTCACCTGTGGATCTGGCCCTACGGTAACCATATTGGCGGTCACTGAGCAATGCGTTGTGCTCAAGATAGTTCACAAGGTGGAAGTTAATTACGATCTCCATTACCTTGGAGAGTCCCGAGCATATTGCAATGGGTCGGTAATTGGCAGGGTTCGTAGCCTCGCCCTTTTTCGGGACTGGCTGAACATTGGCAACCTTCCAACAAGATGGAAAACTCCTGTCGTGTAGGAGATGTTGAAAAGATTACGCAACGGACAAGCCAGCGTTGACGCGCACTTCTTCAACACATGGGCAGATATGCCATCTGGCCCAGAGGCTTTGTTAATGTTGAGGTTTGCTAAAACCTTTTTAACTGCTCGAGTTCGAAAATGAATTTCCGGCATTGCAGAAAAAACAAAATCTACGACGGGCAGTGGTTGATTACTATCTGGGAGCGTTGAATTATTAGCAAATAATTCTGCCAAGAGATTAGCTTTATCAACCGGGTCAGTGAAGGTCTGGCCATTCATAATAAGAGTTGGAGTAGACGATGCCGTCTGATTCTTCACTCTTTTTACGAATGACCAGACATTTTTACTACCTCTAGGGTAGAGTAGGACCTTTTTGCGCGCGTTTTGTTCGTGAAGAAACTTTTCGCGCGAAATCACGGCATTACAGCGATTCCTAGCCTATATGCGAAGTCTTTCTGTGTCAGCATTCTTGTTAGAACGCCAATTTTGAAAGGCGTCCTCTTTCGACCTTACTGCAATCCTGCAATTCTCATTAAACCGTGAGTGGTCCTTGGGTTTAATGCTAATTTTTTTAGAAGGTATGAAGGACCGCATACCTAATAAAATAATATTTTGTACCATTAAAGCCGCGGCATTTATGTCTCTGTCAGCGAAACACAATTTCCAATTAAAGTTACAAAAAAAATCATTTAACGCAACCCAATTTGCTTCTTCGTAAAGCCATACAGTCCTCTTCCGGGCTTTAATCGAAGAGGCGCGTAAACTAGAATACGGAAACTCAGCGGAAACAGTACAGTGGTCGGAGTTACCAAGAGGTGAAAGGACTTTTACATCATGTTTTTCATGATGTGAAGTCAGAAAAAGATCTAGGACTTTTTGGCTTCGCCCACAGACGCGTGGGAGGTACGTCGGTTCCTTCCTCAATATAACAAACCTCCGGTGTTGGAAGACCCGAGTGGCTCAACCAAGTGGCGTTGTTCACATTAAAATCGCCGGCAACAACAATTTCACTGCCTGGAAATTGCTCCAATATATTTGAGACCAGATAAGGCATCCAGCACCTATCTAGATTCGGACTCCTATAAAGAAAGCACAAGTGCATGATGTGTGTTTGGATTTTGAATTTAACCCAAATTGTATTAAATTCGCTATCCGACAAACTATGTTGTTGCTGCAGTTGATACACAACGTCACTCCGAATAAATAGAGCGAGACCCCTATGGGCAGAAAATAATGGCAATAGGTGATAACCAGGTATGTGAAAATCCAGTGGATCTGCACCCTTACTAACCTGGGTCTCACCCAGTGTCATTATTTGTGGCCTATTCACGGACACATACGCATATACAGAAAAGAAATTCGTCCTCAGCCCACGAATGTTGCAAAAATTTATGCGAAAGTTTTGCGACATTTTCCTACTGGGCGAGTTCAAAACAAACAAACATACTAATAGCGGGCGGCAGTTGAGGCAAACAGCGAGAGCGTAAGCTAAACAGTGGTGAGTGTTAGGCCTTCACCACTGTCTTCGTTGCGCACTCTTCCAGTCTCAGCTACGCACGCAGTTAGCTTGGAATGGGATGGGGAAGGGACAGAATACGAAAAAACAAATGTGCAGTTGCAGCAGAAGGCATAGAAAAGCCCGTTGCGTAGGCAATTGTAAAAAAGCGACTACGGCAGCAGGCAGTGTTGGTAGCTGGCAATGCAGCGAAACCGGTTTTGTGTTGTTCTTAATATATATTTCTGGAGGTTATTGTTGTTTATTGTTTGTGATCTTTTATTGGGAGTGTGTTTTGAATTTTATTTATTGTAATGTTTTTATGGTTAAATGTGAAATTGCGGTGGACGACACTTATAACAAAATTTTGCGCGGCACTCGAGCAAAGAGTTGGTTGACGCAACAAATTTCTGTGTGTACAAACTATGAATTTTTATACACCTGGAAATAATAATAATATTCGATTAATACGAAAAACTAGTTTAGTACTTTTAACTGTCAAAGAACATTTACCAATGTTGTCAAAAATATCTTTAAACTTATTATAACAGAAAATATAACTAGATTTTATCACAGATTGCGACTCCATTATATCTTGGAACAAAGGAAAATTAATAAAAATTGTCTTAAATTGAAGCGGAAGTTCACACGAAAGTACATACAAAACATGCACAGAAAAAAAAAAATCGTAAATATAACCAAAAATGTACATCAATATAATTACATTTTTGCTGAAACTGCGCCGACTAAATTATTAACTCATCATTTTAATAGCATTAGCATTATTTCTCGTTTCATTAATGATACGAGACTAATTGCCAACAAAAGTCAAACTTGTATTAAAGTCACGTCCTAAAAATTTAATCAAAATATTATTAATAGAAATATTAATTATATTTTTTGAGCCCTTTGCAAAATAAATAGCATTCGTTTTGTCAATATTAAAAGTTAAATTTAAATTCAAACAAATGTTAAAAAAAATTAAAATTAATTGCATCCAAAAGTTTTGACTTTTTAGCAAGCTTACATTTTTTTGATCAAATTTTTTAATATATTTCAGAATTTTTATAGCAAATGGTAAGTTAAACATTTATATTAATACCTATCAATTTAAAATTTTATTTTTTCGAACATTAGCAAATAGTTTTTAGCATTGTAATTGAAGGAAATGCGAAACATTTTGACAATTCGGAGCATTTGCTTCAAGTTTTGAGTAAAGTCGATCCATTATTGTAATTTTTATATCTACGAAGCTTTTCTTTTTCCATTACCACACTCCAAAAGATTTCTGAGATGTTCTTCTTTTGCTTAATACATTCCATTTCAGTTTTGTTAAACTTATTAAAATTTTCAAAAGAACCAAATCTACTAAATTTTTGCCTTCTACTCAAATTTGGTCCCACCATAATTTCGGAGATTAACTAATACTAGGATCATAAACAACATAAGAATTAAAAATATTAGTAAAATTGTTAGTGAGGTTAACATTAGCTACATTGTTTAACAGTTTAGACTTGGAAAGAAACTTACCATTATGAGACAAAGAAACAGTAGATGACTTAAATATAATGGGTAAATTGTGACTACTGCCTAAATAGGTATTAATCACATTCCACTCAAAAGCCATAGAGAGACAGCTCGAAAAGTTAAAATCCAAAATACTACCAGTAGCATTATCATTTAAGTTAGCAAAATTGGTATATTTATTAGAGTTCAGACAAGACAAACAGGAATTATTTAACATACTTACAAGTCTGGAGCATTTGGTATTAGAAATCTTATCATCAAAATCCCTTGCATTAAAATTACCACATAAAATTACATTAGAGTGAGCCTCAGCAAAATTACAAATTTTCTGAAATTCAGAAACAAACTCATTAGTTGACAGACTAAGGGGAAAATAAACATAGATTCCCAATAAGCAATGAGTTTAAGGTTCCATAAATTTGGAAAATTTTCCTTTACAACCAGTGTGGATGTAATGTCATGATCAAGCCGAATAAATGAATGTTCTTCCAACGTTGGTTTTCGAAGTTAAAAAAACTTGACACGAAATTCACTACACAAAATTACTAAGTGGCAACCCAGTGACGTAATAAATTAAATGTCAACAAGAAAATTTTCATTTTTTTCACCACTACATATGCGCCACTGCATTCGCACAATCAGTGAGATCATTGTTTTTCGCTTGAATTAGCAAACAGAAAATCTATTAATTGTCGAGTGCCGCGCAAAATTTTGTTATAAGTGTCGTCCACCGCAATTTCACATTTAAACATTACAATAAATAAAATTCAAAACACACTCCCAATAAAAGATCACAAACAATAAACAACAATAACCTCCAGAAATATATATTAAGAACAACACAAAACCGGTTTCGCTGCATTGCCAGCTACCAACACTGCCTGCTGCCGTAGTCGCTTTTTTACAATTGCCTACGCAACGGGCTTTTCTATGCCTTCTGCTGCAACTTCACATTTGTTTTTTCGTATTCTGTCCCTTCCCCATCCTATTCCACGCTAACTGCGTGCGTAGCTGAGACTGGAAGAGTGCGCAACGAAGACAGTGGTGAAGGCCTAACACTCACCACTGTTTAGCTTACGCTCTCGCTGTTTGCCTCAACTGCCGCCCGCTATTAGTATGTTTGTTTGTTTTGAACTCGCCCAGTAGGAAAATGTCGCAAAACTTTCGCATAGATTTTTGCAACATTCGTGGGCTGAGGACGAATTTCTTTTCTGTATATGCGTATGTGTCCGTGAATAGGCCACAAATAATGACACTGGGTGAGACCCAGGTTAGTGAGGGTGCAGATGCACTGGATTTTCACATACCTGGTTATCACCTATTGCCATTATTTTCTGCCCATAGGGGTCTCGCTCTATTTATTCGGAGTGACGTTGTGTATCAACTGCAGCAACAACATAGTTTGTCGGATAGCGAATTTAATACAATTTGGGTTAAATTCAAAATCCAAACACACATCATGCACTTGTGCTTTCTTTATAGGAGTCCGAATCTAGATAGGGTTTCCACCTGTAACAAGCTGGATGCCTTATCTGATCTCAAATATATTGGAGCAATTTCCAGGCAGTAAAATTGTTGTTGCCGGCGATTTTAATGTGCACAACGCCACTTGGTTGAGCCACTCGGGTCTTCCAACACCGGAGGTTTGTTATATTGAGCTGTTTGCAGAGTGCAACCAACTCACTCAATTGGTGAAGGAACCGACGTACCTCCCACGCTTGATGTAAAAGTTCTTGCTCCTCTTGGTAACTCCGACCACTGTACTGTTTCCGCTGAGTTTCCGTATTCTAGTTTACGCGCATCTTCGATTAAAGCCCGGAAGAGGACTGTATGGCTTTACGAAGAAGCAAATTGGGTTGCGTTAAATGATTTTTTTCGTAACTTTAATTGGAAATTGTGTTTCGCTGACAGAGACATAAATGCCGCGGCTTTAATGGTACAAAATATTATTTTATTAGGTATGCGGTCCTTCATACCTTCTAAAAAAATTAGCATTAAGCCCAAGGACCACTCACGGTTTAATGAGAATTGCAGGATTCCAGTAAGGTCGAAAGAGGAAGCCTTTCAAAATTGGCGTTCTAACAAGAATGCTGACACAGAAAGACTTCGCATATAGGCTAGGAATCGCTGTAATGCCGTGATTTCGCGCGAAAAGTTTCTTCACGAACAAAACGCGCGCAAAAAGGTCCTACTCTACCCTAGAGATAGTAAAAATGTCTGGTCATTCGTAAAAAGAGTGAAGAATCAGACGGCATCGTCTACTCCAACTCTTATTACAGACAGAAATTTGTTGCGTCAACCAACTCTTTGCCCAACCAACTTATTCGGTTCTCTCAACCGCTTAGACGGTTGGTTTTGTCAAAATAAAAAGAGTTGTAGTTTTTCCTGCAACCTATTTCGAACTGTTTGTAAACCATTCGGTTTAACCGACGTTAGTTGGTACAACTCATTTTTTCATTCTTCCAACCTCATGCCAAAAGAGGATTTGTCTGTGTGTATAATGATAATAATTTTGGGGAGAAGTTCACTTTACCGACCGAAGCGAAAAAAAAAATATTGCCACCCCCTGTATTTATATACAAACATTAAAAATAAGCGCCGCTCGGACCCGTGGTGACCTTGAAAAATCAAAAACTGGTGCACCCACTAAAAGTGTATATGGGTACTCAAGGTAATTTCCTCACAATTCCAAATCTGTAATTATTTTTAGGATCCGTCACTGTTAGCGGCCTATACACCAATTTATGTTATTTCAATGAGACACTAGTATGTAATAATTGAAGTATATATGCATGTATAAACTTAAGATTTTTAAGCTTTTTTTTTTTTTTGTTCTTTGTCACTCTTAGCGGCCCCTACACCAATTTATGTTATTTCAATGAGACACTTGAATGTAATAATTGAAGTATATATTCATGTATAAACTTAAAATTTTTAAGTTTTTACTTTTTTTTTGTTCTTTTTTTTTCGTTATTAAAAAATGTAATCCTTTTTTAAGTTTTTTTGGATTTTTTTCGTTGTATATTTCTTTTTTAATGTATTTGTATATTTTACATTTTTTTTTTTGAGCGATGCAAGTTGATAACAACAGAAATATGCCTATACGAAATATTCCCATTATTTATTATGAATGTATATGTTCATTTTATTATGGCCTTGAGATTTTCAATTGTCTCGTCAACATCACTTGATTTCTCCAATTATTTTTTATTAGTTAATTCTTGTTAAAATATAATTCAAATTTTTAAGTTATTGTATTTTTATACCCTACACTAAGAGTGAAAGGGTATATTCAGTTTGGTACGCCGTTTGTAACACCCAGAAGGAAGCATCTCCGGTATGGAAAAGTATATATATTCTTGATCAGCATGACCTCCTGAGTCGATTTAGCGATGTCCGTCTGTCCGTCTGTCTGTCTGTCCGTCTGTCTGTCCGTCTGTCTGTCTGTTGAAATCCCTACTACTTTTAAAATTGAAGAGCTAGATAAATGAAACTTATAACTTAGATTACTAATATACCTACGCTGTATGTGCGAAAAAATTGGCGAGATCGGTTCATTGTGACCTATGATCCGACCACTTATGTTCAAATACCTCATATAAAATGTACATATAAACTTTTTTGGTCAAATATATATTGATATCATGCTCAAATACATTATAATAATGTTTTCCGGCGAAACGACTTGTGGTTCCCAAACAAAAAAAATCGAAATTCGGTACACCTACCCATTTGTAAATATGGGTATCAATTGAATGGAAATTCTGCAGCGATTGAATGTTTGTAGTTATTTTCAGGATTCGTATACCCTGGTGACCTATATATCACTTTGAATGGTAACCACACATATGTGTAGGGTATTTATAGTCGGCTTAGACCGACTATAATTTTGATAATCCTAACTATCATAATTACACCTACTTTAAATTTCCCATGTGATCTAACCTTCCCAACTGGTTTATATTTTTTTTTTGTTAGTAAAATAATTTATTTTTTGATGAAGAAATAAAAATATGGAAAATAAGTAACTTAAAAACAATTAGTGTTCAAATTCTATTCGTTTTCATAATTAATATGCAGTTTAAGATATTTGTCTTCGATCTTTTATTTAAAATTTAAAAAGTAAAATTTTGTAAGATTCTTGCAAGCAAGAGCAAGAAAGGTATTGCAAGAACAAGATCATATGTACCTATGCAAGAGCAAGACTTAATGTACAAGAACAAGAGCAGGAACATTAACAAGAGCAAGAACAAGATTACCATTTCTTGTCTTGTTTTTGCAAATGATCATCACTAGCCGCTACATAAATTAATGAAACAAAAAACAAATTTTAGATCAAAGACCGTTGTATTGGGAATATTGTTTCTCAAAAAAGCACATGTGAATTTTTGTGCAACAAAAATTTTAATTTTGGAAACTCCAAATTTTATTAAATGACATTTAAACATGCCTTAGTCTTAAGATCTTCTATATAAAATAAAATATGTTTTTCTGATTCTTTTTATACTTTTTTAAAAACCCATATAAACCGAAACCGTTTATTTCGGTTTGTATATCGGTTTATTTCTGATTTTCGTATAACGGTTTCGGTTTTAAAAATGAAACAATTTTAAACGGATATCGGTTTCGGTTTCAATCCTTGCTTTTTAGTGATGACATTTTTACAGTATAATTGTCAAAGTTTCAAAACTAATGAAGATAATATTGAATACGTTATTAATAATAATGATATTTGTTGTTTCTCAAAAGTATTTTAATATGATACTAATGATTCTAATTTTAAGTTGTTGAACTATAGGATTATATTTTAAACTATAGGATAGGGTATGGGGGGTGTCTCTGATGTTTTAGTTATAAAAATTTAAATTTATGTCCAAATCTAACTATAACCCAATATACCAAAAACCAGGATATTAAGTGATTATTACTGTATATTGAACATGGATATCGAAGCTTTCACTGGAGAAAAGCGTTCAACTTTTTGTAATTGTAAGCTTGAAAACCATAGCGTTCTCCAGCAAAACTGGTAGCTTTTTATCCAATTGAATCTAGCCTTTACCTAAACTTGAATTCCGATATTCAAAATACATTCGAGGTTTAACTTAATTGTAAGCTAGAAGCTATAAAATGTGATTCGACCTTCAACTTACACTTCAATTCAAGCGCATATATTTCCCTAATTAAAGGTTTAAATATAAAATAAAAGAAAACGCATATAAGTTATAATACTATATATTAAAAGGAATTAAAGTATGTTCTACAGCTGCAACAGCACCTGCACCAGTGGCAGTGTACAGGAACTTCTTGTAAAATCCACGACGTACCTCTAAGATCAAACCAGAGAATCCAATTGCGCCACTGCAATGTATAAATTTGCCAGGTTAGTGTAAAATATCAATGTTGTCTGCGTATGAATGAAAATATATTAATATTTCATAAACGTATTCGTTTGGCCACTTACATTGTATATTAGCTCATCGTGCATAGTCCGTGCAGTAGAATTCTCGGGATGAATTTCGTGTTTGGACCTGCACTTATATATTAATTGATTTGTCTGTGTGCTAATTCAAGCGAAAAACAATGATCTCACTGATTGTGGGAATGCTGTGGCGCATATGTAGTGATGAAAAAAATTAATTTTTTTTTGTTGACATTTAGTTTATCACGTCACTGGGTTGCCACTGAGTAATTTTGTGTAGTGAATTTCGTGTCAAGTTTTTTTTAACTTCGAAAACCAACTTTGGAATAACATTCATTTATTCGGCTTGATCATGACATTACATCCACACTGGTTGTAAAGGAAAAATTTGTAATTTTGCTGAGGCTCACTCTAATGTAATTTTATGTGGTAATTTTAATGCAAGGTCAAGGGATTTTGATGATAAGATTTCTAATACCAAATGCTTCAGACTTGTAAGTATGTTAAATAATTACTGTTGTTGTAAGTTAAAAGGTCCTTCTACTAGGACTTTAACTTGATCCTATTTATACTTACTGAGTCCTTTTTACTTTCTTTATATTATTTAAAACAACCGGGTCTTTTTTACTTTAAGACACTTTATTTCGCTTTAAAAGCTGGTTACACTTATACTTAACACTTATTTGTAGACAGTGCAGCTTATCGAAAACAATTGATTCTTAGTCTATACTTAACTTCTACTTAACACCTCGTATTCTTATAATTTCACAATAAATTTAGTAATTTCATCATGCTAAAATAACTTAGTCAGCGTATTTATAATTTCACAATAAATTGAGTACTTTCATCATTCTAAAATAACTAAGTCAGCATTTATTTGTGTGATCTGAGTGACCTATTTAACGTGGGCGTGTGTACCTGTGCTATGTTAAGCGGTGTGCTCCAAGACAATTAAATGCTGTTTGTGTTTAACATGCATAATGCTTAACCCTAAAAGTATGCCATAAAGAAAAATATACTGGTTATGTTATATTGTGGATCATAAGCACACTGTAAGTTCCACGATTATGATACACAACAGTGGATCATATGTAAACTGTGAACTCTACGATTATGATACACAACATACGTCCCCCCTATTGAAAGAGAAAAAAAAATATTATTATTAAGAAGAATAATAGTTTTTTTTTCTTTTGTATTATTTTAATTATTTCTGAAGAGAAAATTATTATTAAAAAGAATAATAGTTTTTTCTTTTACATTGTTTTATGTGGTATAAATTACGTTAAGTTCTATTAGTTATGAAGTTATGATCTTTACTTATATAATATTTAAGGGATATTAGTAAATTAAGGGTTGTAATTTCCAATTATATATAATAAAAACCTGGTCCCGATGTTTCGTTGCTGACTGCTGCTGTTCTGTGGTAGTTCGATGCGTTGTTGTTTCTGACGTATTGGCTTCTATTTCATGTGACTTCGTTCGTTGACTTGCTATGGGTGTTGTGGTGTTTGGTTTCTGCGTTGTTGATTTCCGCAATGACCCGATTTTTTCGAGTGGCGATTTCTTGCTGGGAAATGTATTTGACACCATTTCAAGGTTTTCCTTAGCCGCTTCTACATCTATTTTTGCTATTGGTGATTTATTTGTATTAAATTCATCGGCTTTTATTGTTGCTTTATTTTTAATTGTCGAGTAGTAATGTATGTATAATACATATGCTGTTATTATTATTAATATCAGCATTAATATGCCGTAAGACATACCGGTTTTCGTTATTTCATTTTGACGATTAAGTAATTCTTTGCGTTCCTGGTTATCAGTTAATTGTAGTAATATTTCGTCGAAATCACGATGCACATCTCTTAATGCTGCTCTTATTTTGCTTATGTTTGTGATATATTTGAATATGATAATGATGACCAATTGCCTTGTAAATTTTCTATCATAACCGTATGTTCTTCCTTCTTGTATGTTATATTCCTAATGCTATGATGTGTAAACTCGTATGGCAGTATCATTTCTTTGTTGTGTATGTTGCAAGCTTCATTTATGGACATCCAACCCAGGCCGGATAGTGTCAATGTAGCTATATTTGACCCACAAACTGCTTCGAAAAAGGTTGGTGTATTGAATTTATACAACCATGTGTTTGGTGTCCATAGTTTAACTACTAGGCCAGAACTCCTTTTGATTGCAACATGTTCACAGGTATCTTTAATATCTGTTTCGTGTTGAATCAGCGCGACTTCACATAGTGTGTTGCTAGTTGTTAGCATGGTTCCTGGACGTTTGCATAGTGTAATTTCTTTGTCCGTATGTTGGCTAACCAAAATGCATTTGCTGTGATCTTCATTCGTTAGACCTATGTATTTTCTCCGTACTGTTGATGCACGGTGCATTTCGAATGATTTTTGTATGAACCACTTCACCTTTCCTCTTAACGTGAGGCTAGTCAGCATTTCATCTAATTCGCTCTGGTCTATAATTGTCGGGTGTAATCGTCCCTTGTATAGATCATCAATGATTGCAATTTCCATCAGCTGTTGTCCTTGAATTTCGATTAGGTTTGCATTAATTGTAGATTGAATTTCCAAGGTATCCAACATGAATAGTAAATGACTAACTTGTTGGTTTATTTTTTCATTTATGTATTTTTGTGTTCTTATTATTATGTTTAACACATTTTGCAGATTTTCGACTTCCTTCAAGGAATTCAGTAAGGGTTCTGCTATCTTGTTATAATTTGATGAAATCACCGTAATTTGTCTTTTCATAATTTCGTATGTTTTATGTTCATTATCTTCAATGTCATTGAGATGTTTATAGATAGTCTCTCTTTCTTTATTGTCCATCAGTCCAAAAGCCCAGTTGAGTCCTTCGCCAATGAAATTGAGTCGGTTACTCTTTATTGTGCGCTTAATTATTTCTTCATTTTTCTGTAGTGTGGCTATTATTGCCGTGGTCTCCCGTGTTGCTGCTATACATGATCTTTTTATGCTGGGTCCGTTTACATTGGTGCTCATTTGTTCGCACATTGTGTTTGCCGTGATTATGTATTTGTTTGTCAGCTCCAGGAAATCGTTCAGTTGTAGCGGTTTAAACTAGGCTACTATCGTCCATTCATCATTGTAGAACAAAGCATCAGTTGTCTTCTCAAAGAATAATCTTGTATCATTAATTGATGTCTGTGTGATGTTGACTGCTTCATTGGCTGCCAGCATCAGGACCAGTGTGACAATTCTAGTCATTATATTGGTTTCGCTCTTTATTGCCTATCGTAAAGAGAAAGAGAAGAAATTCCATTTTTTTTTTACATGTTTTAATGGAATCCTTGATCATATCATATAGTTTTCTTAAAACTATTTCATATTTTACCTTAATACATCCTGTTAAGGCTATGGCCATAATTATACCTTAATTAGTTATAATAGTGAATTTACATATGTGTCATCATGTACTATATGATTTTGTTTAGAAACATTTATGTTTGGATTTATGTTTGGATATGTTTCTGCATTTTTGCAATACAAATTGTTTTATTTAGAGTCCCAGTAGTACATGGTTAAATGCTAGTCATATTCAACAATACTTAGCTATTTACTCATGCACCAACTAATAATTTTTTTAAGTATTAAGAAATAAGCGCGCGCGACTTCTTAGCATTACATAAATGTATTTGCTATATTAAGTTGTTAAATATTTAATTTTGTTCATCTCAATTGTACTTATTTATTTCATTACCGTGTAATGATGAATTTAAAACGTTTGTTAGTTTCCTATATTAATGCATATCTGCATTAATATATTTAGTTTCATGAATGAAAATTGTGTTAATGATAAAAAATATTAGGCAGTTTTGTCGATGCACTACCGTATCCCGTTTCAGTTCCAGAACGTTAGTGGCTTCTGCCTGTAAAGTGCTGAAGTGCATTTAATCGGTTGGCATATGAATATATTCAAGCCTTATATGTTAATATGAGCTGGGAGCATTGTGCTCTATGCGCAATGAACTTATTTGTTTAAAATGCCATTGAGGAGGTCGCAATTTTAATGACAACGTAATTTGTATACCTTGCAAATTCGTACCTCAAATAATAATTTGATTTTGTTATTTGTTTATATTCAATGCTAGTCATCTTCAATTAATACATAGCTAGTTTATTTGCGATTTGTATTTTGGCAATATTACATGACATTTTTTTTGGATGTTAAAAATTATTGGTTCTTGTTGCAGACAGTGTTTATTTAATTCTACAGTATTTTACTGTTGTATGCTTTTAACAAATTATTATGAAATTTTTTCCTTTTACCCTTAATACAAATCTCAGTTGTTACAGGGCTTATTATTGAAAGTACCTCGTAGGGTCCCACCCAGACTGGTGAAAATTTATTTTTCCTATTTTGATTTTTTAGTAAAATTTTATCGCCTACTTTGAATATTATTGGGTGCACTGAGCTATCATAGCTTTGCTTAGATTTTTCTTTGGCTCTGGCTTGATTTTGTTGCACGATTTCGTGTGTGCGTTGAATTTGGTATTTTAATAGCTTGTTGCTATCATCGGTATTATATTCTGGTGAGCATTTGCGTTTAAGATTGGTTGGCATTTCAAAATCGTAACCGTATAAAGTACGGAAAGGCGTTTGCCCGGTGGACATATGCATTGTATTATTGTGTACATGCATTGCTGTATTTAACCACTGGTCCCAGTTTGATCCATCCTCTTTCGCAAAACTTCGTAAATACTCTGTTAATGGTCGGTGGCTTCGTTCCAAAGAGCCGTTGGCCTGTGGATGATATGGCGTTATATGTAACTTTTTAATACCTAACAATTTACACGTGTTTTACACGTAATTTTGAAACAAAATTCGAACCATTGTCGGTTGTCAATACTTTTGGTAATTTCGTCTTGTAATAATTTCGTCGTAAAATGCTTCTGCTACAGTGCTTGCGCTTCTGCGTCTGGGATAGCTACACAGCACATATATTTTGAAAAATCATCTTGAAAAGTTAATATATATTTATTTCCATATATAGTTTCCGGTAAAATACCTACAAGATCCATGTATACTTTATCGAATGGTCGTACAGGCGTATCAGTTAAAACCATTGGCAATTAAGTAAGCCTAGAACTTTTATTTACTTGGCATTTTTGACAATTCTTAACGTAATCTTTTATTTGTTTCTGCATACCTTTCCACTTTAATTGTTTTCTGATTCTAAAATATGTTTTCACTGCGCCCTGGTGACCCCCTAATGCTGAGTCATGAAAGTATTTTATAACAGTTTAAATTTCCTCTGGGTCAGTTAATAGTAGACTCGAGTTTAATTCATTCTTGGTGTCTGTTGTTATTTCATCCAGTACTGGCGTGCTCATTTGTTTTTTAGTTTTTGAAATTTGATTATCTAATTTATTCTGTGTGGTCTTAGACCTTGTTTAGACCGCAGTAATATCTGGTTCTGGATGTGGAATTCTACTTAAAGCATCTGCGTTCAAATTCTGTTTACCTGGTTTGTAAGATATTTCATAATCATATTCTGATAATTTATGCCTGAAACGGGCTAATCTTGATGTCTGATCTTTGAGATTTGCTGTGCTACGTAATGGTTGATGATCTGTATAAATTTGAAAATGTCGGCCAAGAAGATAAGCTCTAAAATTTTTCGTTGCCCAGACTATAGCTAAAAATTCCTTTTCAATGGTGGAGTAATTTTTTTCTGCTCCATTTAATGCCCTACTAGCAAATGCTATTGGTCGGTCGCTCCCTACTTTGCCTTGTGACAGTACCGCACCTATTGCTTCGTTACTTGCATTTGTTGTAAGTAAAAAAGGGTTTGTAAAATCTGGATATGCGAGAATGGGTGGTGAAATTATTGGTTCTTTTAGTTTAATAAATGAATTTTGACAATCGTCGGTCCAAGTGAATTTAACATCCTTTCTAAGTAACTTATTAATTGGTAATGATAATTTTGCCATATTGTTTATAAATTTTCTGTAATAATTAATTAATCCCAAAAACGCTTGTACTTCTTTTTTATTTCTTGGTACCGGATTATTTTTCACGCATTCAACCTTTGAGGGGTCTGGCAGAGCACCTAGTTCCGAACATTTATGTCCTAAATAGACAACTTCGCGACGCAAAAACTGACATTTTTCTGTATTTAATTTTAGATTGTGTTCCCTTAATTTCTGCAATACTCTACTCAACATAAGCTCATGTTCAGCTAAATTCTTTCCGTACACCACTATATCATCAAGATAAACAAAGCAATCGATACCCTGTAAACCTGTTAATATGTGATTCATTATTCTTTGGAAAGTGGCTGGAGCCCCTGTTAAACCAAAAGGCATTCTGTTAAACTCGAAATGACCAAGACCTGTACTAAAAGCTGTTTTTTCCTTATCCCCTTCATCAACTAGTACCTGATGATAACCACTTGCCAAGTCTAAAGTTGAAAAATAGCGACTGTGACCTAATTTCGTCTATTCGAGGAATCGGAAATACTTGTTTAATTGTCACATCGTTTAATTTACGGAAATCTATAACTAGCCTCCACTTTTTGTTACCGTCCTTGCCGCTCTTCTTAGGAACTAGCAACATCGGTGAATTCCAGGGTGATATGCTTGGCGATATAATGCCGTCATCCAACATTTTACTAACCTGTCTGTTGATTTCATCTCTATGTGTGTGTGGCAATTTGTATTGCTTTTGATTGATTGGTGGTTGGTTCCACTGTGTTATTATTTCATGTTTAAGTACTGGCGTGTATGTTAATTCATCGCCGTCTAAATGAAAAACATCGTGATACGAAATACACAGATTTTGTAAAGATGTAATTTCGTCTTTATTCAAGGTTCCATCAATTTTTATTTCCTCTAATAATTTGTTAATTCTGTTCGTAATGTTTACTGAATTTATGCTATTTATTGTAGAATTGTTGGTATCCGATTCCTTATACTGATTGAAATTCGAGAATTTTGGTTTAAAAGCACTGTCTATTATAAATTCATTTTCTGTAGCATTTAATACGAACACATAAACTCTATTTTTGCTAACATTCGATATGCTTTCGCCCAAATATACTCCTGGACAAATTTCTTGTTTATGTATTAAGACGATTGGAATTTTTGTTTTTAAACGTAATGATACTATCTTTGCGGTTCTAGGTTCTACTTTTAATTCCTGATTTAGAAAAATATTTTCCATGTCTGCCCGTGTCCTCATGGGTAGTTGTATAGTATTGTTTTTATCTTGATCATAAAATATTAACTTCTTATCTATGGCATTTATTATGGACCTATTCCATATATTATCTCGTCCTATTATTCCATCAGCGGGTATTCCTTGTTCAAGTGCCACTACATGCATCTTTAAACAGAACCACTCTATACTATTGTGCTGAATATTTATTGTCCCTAAAGTCCTTACGCATCCCCCAAAAGCACCACTAAAGTCCTTCTGAGTATTTTTATCAAAACCCGGAAGTCGTATCATCGACCCCTCCTTTACTATACTAGCATCTGCTCCCGAATCTACCAGTAACATGAGTTTTCCATTTTTAGCATCCTCACAAGGTACTTCGATGAAAACATCACTTACATTAGGTAGTTTGAAACATTCACCCTGCCTATTGCATATTATATGATTCTTTCTTTTACTAAACTCACTCATATGACATCTAATCTTCTTATCATATTCTATTACGAAATTCTCAAAACTTTTTGATATTCTTGATAATGTTTTTTACTTTATACCCTACTGCTTCCTCTCCAAAGGTTCCCTTATACTTTTCATATTCTGCTAATTTTATTATTTTGTTCCCCAGTGTAATCGACACAATACCTATACAGTGTATGATATAAACTAATATTCCTACTACTGCATTACAAACCAAACACGGTGACTCAACATATGTATCTACGGTCACTCCCGACGTTTGATGAACAATATTTTCACCCATTTTTTACTCTTTCAACTTCTCCTTACAGACCAAACACGGTGGCTCAACATATGTATCAACGGTCACTCTCGACGTTTGATGAACGATATTTTCCCCCACGATTTTTTGGTTGTTATTTGAAGCTGCGGTAGCAAATGTGATCACAGGCTCCTTTGGCGTATGATCCACTTTTTCTACCTTTGACCTAACTTTACTAATGTTAACGGGACCCCAGCTTATTGGCCTTGACTGGGCCCGTGGTAGTTTCACCTATTGTGAGCAAACTACCGTTTGGCACAACATTTTTCTTGGCGTGGCAATCCGCTATCATATGGCCGACTTCACCACACCCATAACATGCCCTATTATTTCTGTATGTTCTATTAGGTTCGTTATTGTTATTACTGTTGTTATTTCTAAACGGATTATTATTTCTATTATTTTCATTACCATTATTAATATTATTATTTCTACTATTGCGAGTATTGCTGTCTTGCGGATTCTGATTTTGCTGCTGTTGGTGTTGATTGCCGTTATTCTGGAGTCCTCTATAACCCCCTTGGTACTGCTGATTCTGAAATGGTTGTTGTTGGTTCTCCTGGCGTTCTTCCAGTCTATTTGATCCACATCTCCAACTCGATTCATGTCCGTATTTCTCGCATTCTCTGCAAAATGGTGTATTTTTTCGCAAATAACAGTCATCCCTTGTGTGTCCTGGTCTTGTGCAAAATGAACAGACTGGCCCCTTTTTCATGGCACCCCCTGTATTCCCATTATTTCTATTTTGTTGACTTTTACCCCTATCTTGTCGTGAATTTCTAATATCAGTTTCTTGATTATTTTTACTAACTGAGGTTCCATTCGGTCTTTTTTCAAAACTATACAGTTCCTCCGGTAATCTCGGCCCCCTCAGTATTGTGGCCTCTGCCCTTAACGCTTCGTCTAATAAATCATTTAAATTATCTGCCTTGCTACTCAACAGTAGTATCTTTACAGTCGGGTCACTCACTCCCACTAGTTCCGTGTTAAAAATGTCCGTTGGCAGGTTTTTCTTTTTATACATTGTATCGGCTATGTCGTTTGCGTTCGACTGCAATACTTCTAAACGCCTTGCAAACGCCCTTAAACTTTCCCCTCCACCTTAATATGCCTGTCGTATGTTGTATTGAACTGAATATAATGTAGCCACCTTTAAATATGTGCTTTTAAGTAATTCAAACAACTCATCTAAATCATCTATTTTTTTGGTCCTCACTAATTCGTATGCATCTCCATCAAGACGCAGTTTAATACAAATCATGAATTCCTCCTGATTTTCTTCAGTTATTTTAAGGTTCGCTGCCTCACAACCGTCTATAAATCTAAGAAGCTCCGTTTTTAGGAACGGTGAATCTTCGCCCTTGAACACCGGGACCAGATTTCGAACGCATTTCGAAATATCGTCTGTCGGCATTTCAATTATTGTTATATCTTTTGTTATGCTTTCTAAATTTTCTTCTATTCTTAAAGCTTCTTTATGGTATAACGATGTTTCGTGTGCTAAGTTTACTTCCGCCTCTAAAAATCTGATTTTCGAATCCAATTCCCTTACTTTGATATTTGCCTCTTCGACTGATTCGAATTCTAACCTTGGTTGTTGACGTAGTGCCCTAGCTACTGATTCATCAGAAATATCTTTCAACAATGCTCTTAATTTTTCGTTTTCCGCCTCTATACCGCAGGCGTGGTCTAACAACTCCTGTTTTTTTTGCTAATTTATCGTTTATTTTTTTAGTTAATGCAGCAAATTCGCCTTTCCAGCCTTCTATCTCTTTTATTTTATTCTCACTTTTGTGTTCCAAGAAATATATTAATTCTTCGAACACGACATCTACTCCTTCTACTTTATAAAAAACCTTTGTGTTATTAACTTTATGTTTTATTAATTGTAAATGTTCTTTATTATTTACTTCGAGGCTAATTTGAGCCCACAATTTATCCGTAAACCTGTCCAATTGCCCTAGTATGTTTCCGTATGCTAACTGTAATTGTTCCAATTCCGCCATATATTTATCAACGACAAAAAAAATCCCAATTTATTTCCTAGAACACTCAACAGTTCACGTAGCTCCACAATGTTAAAAAAAAAATATATTATAAATTTTTTAAATTTTAAATCTGTTGACTAAAATCAGATATTTTATAATAATGTAACATTTTTAATTAAATTGAACATGTTAATAAAATAAAAAAAACAAAATATTTCAAATTTTCAAAATCTTTAAAATGTTATTTTATTCTCATTTAAATTTAAAAATGAAAATGATATTTTAAATGTTCTAAAATTTTTTAAATTTAAAAAAAAAAATCAAATATTCCGTTTCATATTAAAAAAAAATCCAAATTTATTTCCTAGAACACTCAACAGTTCACGTAGCTCCACAATGTTAAAAAAATATTATAAATTTTTCAAATTTTAAATCTGTTGACTAAAATCAGATATTTTATAATAATGTAAAATTTTTAATTAAATTGACCATGTATGTTATAAAAAAAAAAAAATATATATTTCAAAATCTTTAAAAAGTTATTTTATTCTCATTTAAATTTTAAAATGAAAATGATATTTTAAATGTTCTAAAATTTTTTAAATTTAAAAAAAAATCAAAAATTCCGTTTCATATTAATTTTAGAAATAATTTTATTTACTTATCTGAGTTTAATATTAAATAAATTTCCTATTTTCTTTTTATTTCGTTTGTTATTTAATCTTAATTTCCATTTGTATATTTATTTATTCAATTTGTATTTATTACTTTATTAAACACTGTAATAATTGTTTAATTTTTCTGCTGTTACTCACGTATTTTCAAAACAAAAATTAAATAATCACCATTTATTTTGTGATTTTTAGTCATTTTCTTCCTTCTATCGTCCTTCTTCTCTCGGTCCCTGAGAGCGTTGTTTGAGAAACCGGCTGCGCCAAAATGTTGTAAGTTAAAAGGTCCTTCTACTAGGACTTTAACTTGATCCTATTTATACTTACTGAGTCCTTTTTACTTTCTTTATATTATTTAAAATAACCGGGTCTTTTTTACTTTAAGACACTTTATTTCGCTTTAAAAGTTGGTTACACTTATACCTAACACTTATTTGTAGACAGTTCAGCTTATCGAAAAAAATTGATTCTTAGTCTATACTTAACTTCTACTTAACACCTCGTATTCTTATAATTTCACAATAAATTGAGTAATTTCATCATGCTAAAATAACTTAGTCAGCGTATTTATAATTTCACAGTAAATTAGGTACTTTCATCATTCTAAAATAACTAAGTCAGCATTTATTTGTGTGATCTGAGTGACCTATTTAACGTGGGCGTGTATACCTGTGCTA
Source organism: Dryomyza anilis (assembly GCA_951804985.1). NCBI lineage: Eukaryota > Metazoa > Arthropoda > Insecta > Diptera > Dryomyzidae > Dryomyza > Dryomyza anilis. The sequence continues at coordinate 76,126,396 of OX638135.1, read as the reverse complement.
TGTTAAGCGGTGTGCGCCAAGACAATTAAATGCTGTTTGTGTTTAACATGCATAATGCTTAACCCTAAAAGTATGCCATAAAGAAAAATATACTGGTTATGTTATATTGTGGATCATAAGCACACTGTAAGTTCCACGATTATCATACACAACAGTGGATCATATGTAAGCTGTGAACTCTACGATTATGATACACAACACTGTTTGTCTTGTCTGAACTTTAATAAATATACCTATTTTGCTAATTTAAATGATAATGCTACTGGTAGTATTTTGAATTTTACCTTTTTGAGCTGTCTCTCTATGGCTTTTGAGTGGAATGTGATTAATACCTATTTAGGCAGTAGTCACAATTTACCAATTATATTTGAGTCATCTAATGTTTCTTTGTCTCATAATGGTAAGTTTCTTTCCAAGTCTAAACTGTTAAACAATGTAGCTAATGTTAACCTCACTAACAATTTTTCTAATATATTTAATTCTTATGTTGTTTATGATCCTAGTATTAGTTAATCTCCGAAATTATGGTGGGACCAAATTTGAGTAGTAGCCAAAAATTGAGTAGATTTAGTTCATAAATTAAAAAAAAACTGAAATGGATTAAGAATGGAATAATGAAATTAAAAAGAGAAAAAGAAAAATAAGAACATCTCAGAAATCTTTTTGAGTGTGGTAATGGAAAAAGAAAAGCTTCATAGATATAAAAATTACAATAATGGATCGATTTTACTCAAAATTTGAAGCAAATGCTCCGAATTGTCAAAATGTTTCGCATTTCCTTCAATTACAATGATAAAAACTATTTGCTAATGTTCGAAAAAATAAAATTATTAATATAAATGTTAAACTTATCATTTACTATAAAAATTCGGAAATATATTAAAAAATTTGCTCAAAAAAATGTAAGCTTGCTAAAAAGTCCAAACTTTTCTTTATTAATATGAGATAGAGAATATTTAGAATTCTTAAAGAATCAAATTCCCTCTAACTCAGTTTTAATTGATTATGGGGCTGTCGCAAATTTTGTTTCCATTCCTTTTTCTCTTGTTTTGGCAAGTAAAATCAAATGAACAGCTGCTGGTCTAGGTGACGTGTTAAAAGCTTTGTCCTCAAATAGTTTAAATGTTTTGTTGGATGCAATTAATTTTAATTTTTTTTAACATTTGTTTGAATTTAAATTAAACTTTTAATATTGACAAAACGAATGCTATTTATTTTGCAAAGGGCTCAAAAAAGATAATTAATATTTCTATTAATAATATTTTGATTAAATTTTTAGGACGTGACTTTAATACAAGTTTGACTTTTGTTGTCAATTAGTCTCGTATCATTAATGAAACGAGAAATAATGCTAATGCTATTAAAATGATGACAAATGTGCATGGAGTTAATAATTTAGTCGGCGCAGTTTCAGCAAAAATGTAATTATATTGATGTACATTTTTGGTTATATTTACGATTTTTTTTTTCTGTGCATGTTTTGTATGTACTTTCGTGTGAACTTCCGCTTCAAATTAAGACAATTTTTATTAATTTTCCTTTGTTCCAAGACATAATGGAGTCGCAATCTGTGATAAAATCTAGTTATATTTTCTGTTATAATTAGTTTAATGATATTTTTGACAACATTGGTAAATGTTCTTTGACAGTTAAAAGTACTAAACTAGTTTTTCGTATTAATCGAATATTATTATTTCCAGGTGTATAAAAATTCTTAGTTTGTACACACAGAAATTTGTTGCGTCAACCAAATCCTTGCCCAACCAACTTATTCGGTTCTCTCAACCGCTTAGACGGTTGGTTTTGTCAAAATAAAAAGAATTATAGTTTTTTCTGCAACCTATTTCGAACTGTTTTAGAACAATTTAGTACAGATTTAGAACCATTATGAGCGTGTATTAGACAAAAAATTTAATGTGTATTGGCTAATATGGAAGTTCCGCCAGCAAATTTGTAAACCATTCGATTCAACCGACGTTAGTTGGTACAAGTCATTTTTTCCTTCTTCCAACCTCATGCCAAAAGAGGATTTTTCTGTGTGTATAATGGTAATAATTTTGGGGAGAAGTTCACTTTACCGACCGAAGCGAAAAAAAAAATGCCACCCCCTGTATTTTTGCAAAAAAAAAAAAATACCAAAATTAAAAATAAGCGCCACTCGGACCCGTGGTGACCTTGAAAAATCAAAAACTGGTGCACCCACTTAAAAGTACACGATTCTAAATCTGTAATTATTTTTTAGATCCGTCACTCCTAGCGGCCCCTACACGAATTAATGTTATTTCAATGAGACACTTGTATGTAATAATTGAAGTATATATGCATGTATAAACTTAAGATTTTTAAGCTTTTACTTTTTTTTGTTCTTTTTTTTTCGTTATTCAAAAAATGCAATCCTTTTTTAAGTTTTTTTGGATTTTTTTTTGCATATTTCTTTTTTAATGTATTTGTATATTTTAAATTTTTTTGAGCGATTTAAGTTGTGAATAAAGATAGTAGTAATAAGGTTGGTAAATTTTGCATGGATGTTTGTAGATGTTATTTAGAAAAGCGCCGCAGGCGAAAAATTGTTCAAAAAAAGCGCGCGATTTTTTTTTTTAAGTTTAATTTTTTTTCAGCACCACTAAGAAATCTAAAAATCTTAATGTCATACATTCTTATATACTTCTATTATTACAAACAAGTGGTTCATAAAACATATACATATTATTGAAATAATATAAATAAGTGTAGGGGCCGCTAGGATTGACGGATCTTAAAAACAATTACAGATTTGGAATCGTGAGGAAATTAAATTTCATTTGAGTACCCATATGTACTTTTAAGTGAAATGCAAGTGGGTATCATATTTTGAATTATTTTTTGTGTCACTTTCAAAAACAATTAAATTCATCTTGTAGCAGAGATTCATCATGAATTCGAAAACTGCTACGCGATATCAATTCGCATACGGGTTTTACTTGCATTTGAATTGCAAGTGCATAACACTTTTTAATATTTAGAAAAAAAATATTTTGTTTTCGTCACTTTTAAAAACCAGTTGTGGTAAAATCTTTACAGATGATAAATTTGAAAATGGCTTTGCAATATCAATTCACATATGAATATTACATAAGTGAAAGTGAAATAAGTGAAAGTACATATCACTTTTTAATATTTAGAAAAAATTTAGATTTTTTTGCGTCACTTTTAAAAACTATGGATGTGATCTTCTAGAAAAACCTCACAGATGATGAATTCGAAAACCGCTTCGCGATATCAATTCGCAAACGTGTTTTACTTGTATTTGAAATGCATATCACTTTTTACTATTTCGATTTTTTTGCGTCACTTTTAAAAACCATGGATGGGATCTTTTAGCAGAAACCCCATTGATCATGAATTCGATTCACGATATCAATTCGCATACTGGGACATACTTGTGATAAGAAGTATTTGAATATTATTAATTGGTGTTTTTTTTATTAGTTCAGAGCAAATGGAGTAGAGCGCAAACTGTCAAAATTTGTGCTTCGTGTTTTTTTATTTGGTCGGAGCAGTCAGAGCTTTAAATTCGTGTTTTTTTATTGACACAGAGCGCCCGCTAAACGTGCTCGACGTGCACTGAATTAATTATTGCAGCTGACCGAGCACTAGCAAAATGCATCCCTGCCATTTTTTTTTTCGCAAATGACAGATGAAAACTGAAACTAAAAAATGATAAATTTATCCAATCAAGTCATTGGACAAAGAAAAGTGACATAATAAAACATTAAGTATATTTTTCAGTATTCAGTAGTGATCATGTGTTAAATTGTTTTTTTTTTTGCAAATAAATTAGAAATTACAAATGTCATTAGAGGCTGCCCTACTCAAAGTGTAACAAAATTAACACAGAAAAAGCAGAGTAGCTCGGGAAATGCACTGTTCAGTGAATAATCAGTCTGCACTGTCTTCTCTGAACGTACTGCTCTGAACTAAAAAAGAAAAACGCCTAATGTGGAACCTTTGAATTTATGTTCCATTTGTGAGCATCATATTTTTCATTGCAGTAAATTTGCGAAATGGTCATAATCTTTTACGTAATTTCAGTTGCCTTAAAGACGTTCTGAATTCGCGAAACGAAGGTAATTACTCCATCTTGGCTTCCTTTATAAAGGTGGACAACATCAATATTTAATCATATTTGATCTCATTTACAATTCGTTTACTTTATTAATGAAAAGCATAGATTATTTTGTTTTTGTTTTCGTTAAGTGTCATTTGTCTCTCACCAACCAAAAAAAACTTACTCATGGGCTTTTATTGATCTACTCACATTCACTCACAATCACGTGAGTAAATTACGATTCAATTACAATCACGCGTTTATTTTATTCGGAACAAACAATTATGGTAAAACACGTAGCTATTATGATTTGACATTTGATTCATTACACATCAAATTGACGAAGAGTCGAATTAAAATTTGATCTTGACAGCGGTCTAAAATTACAAAACCATGGATATTGATATTTCCAAAATGGCGTCATTTTATAAAATGGGCTCTAATCTAAACATTTTTAAAATATATGCAAGAAATTCGATTGAATTAAAACACGCTCCACGTGAAAATATGTAAAAAAATTAAATGTATAGAAATCAGTAAAAGTTGTATATTTGTAATTAATAAGGAATATATACGAATGTTTATAAACTTCATATAAAAACTTATTTACCAATTGTTCAGAAAATCAAAACCATTTCTTAAATTTAGTTCGTTATTTAATAAATTATGTTCTTCGTTAGGTGTTTTGTCGTCGTAATCTGTATAATCATCCTCTGAGGCAGTATTCTTTGTGGAAGGTGATTCAAATAGCAAACCAAATTTGCTGCAGTTTTTCGTCATGTTTGTAGTTTCCTCACTATAATAACATGTATCAGAAATGCATGCATATGATGCAGCAGCAGATGCCGAAGTCGAATTAAAGCAGTTAGTGTTCATTTTGTTCGGTGCATTCCTTGTTGTAATTGACGTACACATCTGATCTGCATATGTTTGTTTAAATGGATATTGTGTTGTGTTTACATTTTTGTCAGACAAATTACCAAATTCTTCATATGTATTATTACTAGATGTATTACAAAACTTTGTGTTTTCCTTAATATTGTTAAGCAATTCTTTTTGTAATTTCTTGTAATCAGATTGCTGTATTTTAGGAATAATATTAGTTGGTATTGAACTGTCACCTACCGAAACCAATATAACTCGTACATCCTTTTCGTCAGTTTCATTGTCCAACACATCCAAAGTAATTTGCGATTTAGTTTTATAACTAAATGGCGAAGAGTGTTCATCCCGGTGGACACCTAATACATCATCATGAACTATTTTAAGAGCTATCTGTTGCATAGCAAAGGTGGTCAAGTTGTGTTTGTCAAAACCATGTGCTTGGCTGGAACTATAAGTTTTGTTTGATTTCGTAAGTGTAGTCTTTTTTACATTTTGCATAATATCTTTGGCTGAAGTTATGTCATTTTTTTGTTGAATTAAAACTGCGGTTAACGAATCGGAGGATCCGTTATATGATGTGCCCTTTGAAGAGATCGAAGATGGCGAAGAGCATTTGTCAAAATATCGCAGAGATATTTCGGGTTTAATTAAGTTCTCATTTATAATATCAGTGTGTTTTGTAGGTGTTAGACTATGCCATAATTGTCCATATGAAAATTTTGTAACACATATATCCTGGGCTATTTTCTGCGCTATAGGATTAAGTTGTGCAAAGTATTCTTGTGCAATTTCTAGAGAGAAATATTTATGTTTATGCGTTAACATGATTAGCGCACATAGCTATTCAAGCTGAATGTTAACATCTGCATAAATCTCTGATGAATAATATAAATCTGGTAGAAGCAGGAGACCAACTTTTAATGCTGGAAAAGATAAGAGTATACAACGGTTTTATAATGATATATGTTAACATATCTATATGTAAATATGACTTACATTAAAATGTTCTAAAGTAAGTTATTTTTATTTTAAAATATAAGAAATGTATTTAAAGAGATATCAATTGTTAGAGCAAATTCAAAATAAAGATCTGAATTGTAATAATAAATTTTATACTTTTCGCAACTAAGAGTAACACTAGTTACTACATTTACGACACGGTGCTAAAAATGGCTCTCCCATACAAGTTTGGAGCATTATTAAAACATAATTATAATTGTCTGTTAAATCCTTTATAAACAGTTTATAATTTAGTTTAATTCAGGAATTCCCTTGAAATTAAAATAAAATGTGTATTTTAGAAATTCTTTCAAATGGATTTTTTGAAATACATACAATTCAAAAGAAATCAGTTGTAATTCTGAAATTTTGAATTCAAAACACATAACTGTAATTTAGAAATTCTATTGAAATATCTATTGAAATTTCTAACTTTAGATTTGAAATTCAGAAAATATCTATCAAAATTCATAACTACTCATTTGGAATTCAGAACATTGTAAATTGATATTTTCTGAATTACAAATGCAAAATTATGAATTTCAATTAATATTTTGTAAATTGCAAATGGAAAGTTTTTTTTTTTGTTTTATTTACAAATTAACCAACGCTCAGGGGATGCTCCCTATTCATGCAATGCACAGTGTTGATCGTAAGAAGGGATGATAGGTTAAATGGAGGGGGGAAAGATGGAGTAGTGTCGGTGAATGTTTGTTTTGAACTTGCCAATATCAAAAATGTCGTGAAAAACAGACGCAGGGAGATTGTTCCACAAACGTATCGTGCGACTGAAGAACGAATTCTCTCGGTAATGCGTGGTTCTATTGAGAGCCGAGTGAACTACGAAGGGGTGGGCTTAGTTCGATGCCCGAGTAGAACGAGAGGACACACGACCAGGTGGAATCATGGCAAGTATTTCCCTCGAACACTTACCATTGTAATACCTATAGAACAGGCTTACACACCCTACGGTCCATCGGTGCTCAAGAGAACCAATAGAGGATTAAATATTTTCCTATTAAATATATTGCACGCTGTTGGATTCGATCCAGGAACTCCAAAGAAGATTTTGAAGCCCCTGCCCATATGTGCGAATTGTATTCCATCTTAGGCCGAATATAGGTGGTGTAGACAGTGCGCAAGTCAGCAGGAGTGAAGTATGTCTTACACCGTTTTAAAAAACCGAGGCACTTGGCCGCCTCTTTCGACACGTCAAATATGTGATCATTCCAACGGAGATCACATTGAATTGATTTGCCCAGAACGTCAAGAGCAGCTGACTCTGCAATATCCACAGCACCCATATTAAGGGGAGGTAGGGTTGAATCCATTCTTTTGTGAGATAACAGACAACATTGGGTCTTGCGTGCATTAAAATCAACTCTATTTGCAAGACCCCACTCGGAGATTGTTTTAAGGTCATTATTGAGTGTGTCATTCATAGTGCGTCTTTTACTCTCAATCTTCAAAGAGGTTGGGCGCTTTTTGAACGAGTATGAATGACAAATATTGCTATCATCTGCAAAGGAATGGATTGGGTTCTGGGTCAATGACAGAAGGTCATTGATAAATACCAGAAATAGGGACGGGGATAGGACGGAACCCTGCGGAACTCCAGAATTGATGAAATGTTGTTCCGAAAGAACACCATCCATCGCAACTCGTATTGAACGACCCTGGAGAAAACTCGATATCCATCGAGTAAAAGATTCACCAACACCATATGCAATTAGTTTTGAAACGAGGGCTTTATGCCACACTCGATCAAAAGCCTTGGAGATATCAAGAGCAACAGCCTTGCTCTCCCCGAAAAGGTGAACACAATTATTCCATTTTTCGGAGAGGACCGCCATCAAGTCACCTGTGGATCTGGTCCTACGGAAACCGTATTGTCGGTCACTGAGCAATTCGTTGTGCTCACGATAGTTCACAAAGTGGAAGTTAATTACGCTCTCCATTACCTTGGAGAGTGCAGAGCATATTGCAATGGGTCGGTAATTGGCAGGGTTCGTGGCCTCGCCCTTTTTCGGAACTGGCTGGACATTGGCAACCTTCCAACTAGATGGAAAAAATCCTGTCGTGTAGGAGATGTTGAAAAGGTTACGCAACGGACAAGCCAGCGTTGACGCGCACTTCTTCAACACATGGGCAGATATGCCATCTGGCCCAGAGGCTTTGTTAATGTTGAGGTTTTTTAAAACCTTTTTAACTGCCCGAGTTCGAAAATGTATCTCCGGCATTGCAGAAAAAACAAAATCTACGACAGGCAGTGGTTGATTACTATCTGGGAGCGTTGAATTATTTGCAAATAATTCTGCCAAGAGATTAGCTTTATCAACCGGGTCAGTGAAGGTCTGGCCATTCATACTAAGAGTTGGAGTAGACGATGTCGTCTGATTCTTCACCCTTTTTACAAATGACCAGACATTTTTACTACCCCTGTGATAGAGTAGGACCTTTTTGCGCGCGTTTTGTTCGTGAAGAAAATTTTCGCGCGAGATCACGGCATTACAGCGATTCCTAGCCTGTTTACGAAGTCTTTCAGTATCAGCATTCTTGTTAGAACGCCAAGTCTGAAAGGCTTCCTCTTTCGACCTGACTGCAATCCTGCAAGTCTCATTAAACCAAGAGTGGTCCTTAGGTTTTCTGCTAATTTTTTTAGAAGGTATGAAGGACCGCATACCTAATAAAATAATGTTTTGTACCACTAAAGCCGCAGCATTTATGTCTCTGTCAGCGAAACACAATTTCCAATTAAAGTTGCGAAAAAAATCATTTAACGCAACCCAATTTGCTTTTTCGTAAAGCCATACATTCCTCTTCGGGGCTTTAATCGAAGAGGCGCGTAAACTAGAATACGAAAACTCAGCGGAAACAGTACAGTGGTCGGAATTACCAAGAGGTGCAAGGACTTTTACAACATATTTTTCATGACGTGAAGTCAGAAAAAGGTCTAGGACTTTTGGGCTTTGCCCGCCGACGCGTGGAATATACATCTGCTCCTTCACCATTTGAGTAAGTTGGTTGCACTCGGCAAATCTATGCGAAATTTTTGCGAAATTTTTTCTATTGGGCAACTACAAAACAGACATACATACTACCAAGGCGCAGCAGTTGAAACAAACAAATGAGAGCGTAAGTCAAGCCGTGGTGAGTGTTATGCCTTCACCACAGCATAGATTACGCACTCAGTGCAGCCTCAACCGTGCGCGCTAGTAGCGTGGAGTAGGATGGGGGAGGGAATACGTCGACAAACCTGTGCAATTGCAGCAAAGAGCATAGAAAAGCCCTTTGCGTCGGCAATTGCAAAAACAGCGAGTGCGGCAACTCAGCAGGCAGCGCGAAACCGGTTCTATTATGTGGTTGTTGAATTATTATTGTTTGTTTTATTTATTTGGTGTTTCTTTTTAGTTTTTTATGTAAATTATTATTAGTTTGTGGTTTAATTTAATTTTGTTTTATTTCGTTATTTTTTCCTATGTTGGGCGGGCACATTAAACACAGTTTTGAAACACATTTATACTAAACTACGGACGGAACACGTTAAAAAAGACAAGAGACGACACGTCCGTCCCCCATAAGTGCGTTGACGCTATGAAAATCTGTTTAATTTCAACGAAACGTTTCAGGTATTGAAACTAATATACATGTACAATGGTCACATATATGGTTTAGGTTGTGAGGATGTTGATAATCTTCATCATTAGTTGAAGAAAATTACCAACCCACTTAGACCATGTCTGGTCCATTGTGTTTCCTCATATATGTTTATTATGTATATATAAAAGCATTTCAAGATGTTTTTCATTTATTTAATTTCAAAGTATTATATTATTTATCTATTTTTTATCTTCCTCTGTCCTCCTTGTGTTGCCATCCAGATGATCTAATGAATTTCATCAGTTGCAGCGGATGCTTCTTGACGTCCTCTAGTTCCTAAAAGAAGAAAGAGTCTAGAGATTTGCTCTTTCTTTGTGCCAATGCCGGGCATTGTCAAATAAAGTGATAGCTATCCTCTTTTGCTCCACTATCCCTACACCATCTATAAGTCTCACTTATTTGGAAGCCCATTCGATTCAGATGGACCTCCAACGTATTATGCCCTGTTATAAGTCCAATTAACAAGATCCCTCTTTTTTAAATCTAATATGTCCCTACTACTACTTTTTCTCTGACCCTGCCAGATCTTTTTTGTATATATAATATAATATATAGGCACGAGTAGTAGATGAGGAGCGAAAAAATGTATTTCAAGTAGTGTGCCAAGCGGTTAAAGCAGGAAATAAACTCGAAAATACCGTTGCCAACCGAGATACTAAATTTAATAGTAAATGCTATAATTGTGAAAAATATGGGCATATGGCACGCGACTGTCGTCAAAAATCACCTAAGGAAAACAGAACAGAAAAGAGACCTGAGGATGGACAAAATAACACCAGGGGACATCGTGGAAATTCGGGTAATGTGTCGGCGCGAGTTCGTAAAATGGAGTCCAGAGAGTTTCCAAGAGAAGAAGGAAAGACGAACATAATTGACATTCGTTCGTTAAATGTCATGGCAGATGATCAATGGACTCTATAGCAAATACAAAATGATCATAAGAAGGGCCCCGACATTGCAAAACTGATGACGTTCTAGGAAAACATAGAAAGCCATCATGGAAAGTGATAAGTTCCGAAAGTTCAATAGTGAAGACTTACTGGGCCCAGTGACAAAGTTTGATGCTATAAAATGTATGTTTGTACCGTGTATTGATAGGTGAAAATAGCAAATCCTCCCGAAAATTGGTGGTTGCTCCTAAGTCGAAAATAAAAGGGATAGTACTGGAATACCCCCACGTGGTGGTTACCTTGACGTGGTGTGGGGGCTTAAGTTACTATGACTCAATAAGGCTAAGCTGACGGAAACTTTTTAAAGTTTCTGGTAGGGTCACCCTTGTCAGACAGGCTTGTGATGAGTAATGAACTAAATGCTACCATAGTCTTTTTATTGGTGGGGTGGCAGACTCTAAAGAAACCCTACATCACCGCGATGGGTCAACATAAAGATATAACTACTTCTGCTCCTTTAGCAGGGGGTTCATCGTGCCCCTCCATCTCCCAAAGTTATGAGACAGCTAGGAATCTAGAGGAGGATAACGACAACGCAGTGGTTTCCATACCAGTAGAGGAAAGTATCGGTTCGGCTATGCCTACGACTAATCCTCCACTGTATGGCTGCTCGACAATGTTGCTTCCTCTCACTGCTCCTTTCTGTTACGTATTTGGAAACATGGGTCGATCGAAGGAAAGTGGTGTCTTACTAGCATCTAATCCTAGAGAGACCGACGCCCAACTGGAAGCTAAACTTCCATTGGAGACCGGTACCGAATCTCTGAATACAGAGGTCAGGTTGTCCGATGCTGAGGTGAGTAGGAGAAGGAAGAATAAAGCGAAAGATCGAAAAGAGGCTGAAAAGACTAAAGGCGACGCTGGAGCTTTCTCTTCCCCAGCTACCACAGCAAAACGCGATAGATCGGTGGAGGTTACTCTGACTGAAGCCGGACCATCCGCTGCTGCACTGGTTCTTCATGTTCCGGATAGGCTGCGGATGAACTGCCTTCAACATCCACTGACAGAGGTAGGCTAGCAGTATCATATCGTGATGCTGCTCGCAAAGCTCTTCCGGTTGCGATTATTGGCAAATTGGGGAAGGAGCAAAAGATGAATGATGCAAAAGTAAAACACTGCACCGATCATCTTTGGCGGCTAGTCAGCACCGGCGGCGTCAGTGCAAACGCAAAAGGCTATGAGACGAGTGATGGCATCATGAAGGTGCTATGCTCGTCTCAAGCCAATTTCGATTGGATTGCCACAGCCGTTGCTAAAATGCCCCCTTTGGGCAATTCGCGCTTCGCTGTTTTCAGCGGAGTCGTCTCCCAAACGCAGGCGAGCAATATGCTGGATACCTGGTCCTATCAGGAAAACAGTGGAAATGTTTGCCTGCCTACGTGCTCAGAACCAGGGCATCGAAACGAACGGATGGAAAATCTATAGCCATAACTTATTCTTTGGACGGATCAAATTCCGAATAAATTCCAAATGAATAGGCACATGATGAGAAACGAGTTAATTATCCTGTCATGATATTTACTCAGATAAATCTGCAACATTCTAAAGCTGCTACCGTTTTACTAGGTAAGCGGCTCTCCATGTTGCATACATTACCTCACATCACAGCTATTCAAGAACCATGGGTGTATAACAAACGCATCTGTGGTCTTAGTGAACTACGTGGTGAAACCATACTATACGTTGAGCAAGCCGCAAGGCCTAGAAGCTGTTTTATAGTATCGAAACACTTTTCTGTCACCAAGTTAACCCAATTCTGTGGGCAAGACCTGGTGGCAGCCAAAGTAAGCTATGAAAGCGATAGTGGATGGAAACATTTGATTGTCGCCTCAGGCTACTTCCCCTATGACTCACTACTGCCTCCTCCGCCAAAGGCAATTGTTGAGCTCATAGTGTACTGTGATCTTAAGGAGACCGGCCTTATTCTTTGCTGTGACGCTAATGCTCAACACACTGTGTGGGGCAGCAGTAAATGCAACGCACGAGGTACCAGACTTCTTGACTTCATTATGACCTCCAATCTGAAATTTCACAAAACTGGTAATAAACCCACGTTTGTGACTGCTAGAAGACAGGAAGTGATTGACCTTACTTTGTCTAACTGTAGACTGAGAGAATCAATCTTTAACTGAAAGGTTCCTAAAGAAGATTCTTTATCGGACCACAGGTATATCGAGTTTCATACTGACCGAGAGGTGCTGCCCTCTATGACGGTAAGAAATCCTAGAAAAACGAACTGGGCACGCTTCAGACATGAACTTGAGAATTCCGACAATATTCCTGTCAGAATTCGTACCAAATAAATTATTGAGACGTCCGTTCAAGTTATGAACGATGTCATAAATTCTAGTTTTGTACGAACATGTCCGGTACGAAAAACGTTATCTAGACCTCCCGTTCGTTGGTGGAACGTTTGTCTTGAAACCTTGCCCAATGATTCCAGAAAGCTTCTAAATAGGGCCCTAAGGAGCAACTTAGACTCTGACTGGTTTCTTTATCGAGCTAAGCAGAAAGAGTATAAGAAAAGAATTCGTAAATCGAAAAGTGTTTCCTATAAAGACTTCTGCAGTAGCATCGAATCCTGCAGTGAGACTAGCAGATTGGTCAAGTTTCTTAAAAGAGACCGAACTGCTCAACTGGACTCACTGCGGAGACCTGGTGGCTCGTATACTGAGTCTAAGACAGAGGCACTCAGTGTCCTAGTTGAGACTCACTTTCCGGGAAATCAAATCCACATAGGGCCACTTTGTAATCCCAGCACTGGGGACTGCAATATCAACTCTAATGTGACAAAACATGACTGGCAGGTTGCCAGATTGGTTGTGTACGATGAAGCTATCCAATACGCAGTGGCCTCTTTTGATGGCTTCAAGTCACCTGGACCGGATGGCATCTGTCCATTCATGCTAAAGGAAGGTATAACCCAATTGCTACCATGCCTAAAGAAGATCTTTAGAGCAAGTCTCGCATGGGCATACATTCCGACATCCTGGCGTTTAGTTAAAGTAGCCTTCATTCTTAAAGTTGGAAGAGAAATTCCATAGCCAAGAGCTTCAGACCCATTAGTATGATGTCCTTCATACTAAAGTGTCTAGAAAGACTAGTTGAGCTGCACATCAGAAAAACATCGCTGTCAAGGTACCCACTATCATCAAGACAACATGCCTACCAACGTGGAAAATCCTGTGAAACAGCATTGCAACATCTGGTTGGCCGGATCGAGCATGCTTTTCAGAAGAAGATGTACGTGATGGGCATATTTGTTGACAACGAGGTTGCTTTTGATAATGCGACTTTTGATGGAATGTGTGACGCAGCTAGAAGGCATGGAATAGATGAAACATTGGTCTAATGGCTAAGGTCAATGCTAATGTTTAGGACCATCACTTCTGAGGCGGAGTGCGGTCAGTATATTATGGCAGGGGTGAATAGAGGTTGTCCTTAAGGAGGCGTTCTCTCCCCCCTGCACTGGTGTATGCTGGTTGACTCTCTAGTCAACGATCTCGATGGACCAGGTGTCTATTCCCAGGCCTATGCAGATGATGTTGCCATTCTTGCCACAGGCTTTTCCCTCAATGAGGTCTGTGTTAAAACACAAAACTCGTTGAACCGAATTGACAGCTGGTGTACTGCAAACGGACTTTCCGTCAACCCTCACAAAACAGGGATTGTTCTCTTCACTACGAAAAGAATAATGACAGGATTATCTCTACCAGTACTTAAGGGTGTCACTATTCCTCTGTCTAACGAAGTAAAATATCTGGGCTTAACTCTAGATAGTAAACTACTTTGGACAAAACATGTTGAAAATAAAATTTCGCGAGCATTGAATGCCTTCTGGCAATGCAGAGGAATTTTTGGGAAGACATGGGGACTATCGCCGAGCAAAACCTTATGGATTTAGACGGCAATGATAAGACCGATGATATCATATGCATCGGTAGTCTGGTGGAACAAGCTGTCGCGAAAGTGCGTGACAACTAGTCTTGCCAAGATTCAGAGAACCGTGTGTCTGGGTGTTACGGGTACCTTTCCCACTACACCTGGTCCAGTACTGAATGCAATCTTAAACCTACCACCACTTGACATCTTCATCAGAGGCGAAGCCATGAAAAGCTGCTGGAGACTAAAACGAGGTGGTTTCTGGTTTAATGTTCCCTGGAATATCTCTGACATTGCACTTGACACTCCATTAGACACCTGTGTACTGGAGATGCCCTCAGCTGCAATGATAACAGAAATATTACCAAGACGAAAATTTGAGGTCTTGGTCCAGTACTGAATGCAATCTTAAACCTACCACCACTTGACATCTTCATCAGAGGCGAAGCCATGAAAGGCTGCTGGAGACTAAAACGAGGTGGTTTCTGGTTTAATGTTCCCTGGAATATCTCTGACATTGCACTTGACACTCCATTAGACACCTGTGTACTGGAGATGCCCTCAGCTGCAATGATAACAGAAATATTACCAAGACGAAATTTTGAGGTCTACCAACCTGACATTCAAGACTGGCTAACGCCTGACTGTGAGCCGGGTAGAGGGTCACACCGCATTATCACAGACGGTTCCAGAACCGATCAGGGATCTGGTGCTGGAGTGTTTGTGGAACCGGATGACCGCAGACTTCACTTCGCCTTAGGCGACAATGCCTCGGTATTTCAAGCCGAAGTCTATGCTATACTTATGGCTATGGACTACATTGCGGATAATAGATGGCAGAACAGGGCTATATCAGTTTGCAGAGATAGTCAGGCTGCTCTTATGGCTTTGAACAACCAGGTCATCACATGCAAAATTGTATGTCAATACAGATCACGTCTCAATTGTGTTGGTAAATACAATACACTGAAACTGATTTGGGTGCCGGGCCATAAAGGAGTTTTGGACAATGAAACATCTAACGAACTAGCACGTGCTGGATCTGAGAATAATCATTTGGACCAGAACCTGTGCTTGGACTACCTGCATCTACGGGAAAATTCGTCATCAGCTCTTGGGTCGCCTCTGCACACAAGAGCAGATGGCTGAATGAGACGAAATGAAGATTCTCCAAGCTCATGACACCAACGATAACCAAATATCGGCCTCGTTTCTACTTTCCTTAAGTAGAAAGGAGTGCAGAAAACTGACGGGACTTCTAACGGAACACAACGCATATGAAAAACACATGAATGCAATCGGCCTGGCCGAAAGCGCCTTATGTTCTGCCTGCTACGAAGAAACTGGCACCACAGAGCACTATCTCTGTGACTGTCCAGCATTTTATAGAATTAGAAGGCAGATCTTTGGCACATACGTGATGAGAGAGGATCAGCTTCACTCTTTATCTCACAATAGCCTTCTTAGATTCAATAATGAATCTAAGAAGTATCATTAAAAACCAGGGAACTGGGTCACAGCACAATGGATATAACCCTGTCTGAGTGCTGTGGCTCTATTTTTTACCCCACATTACAAAAAAAAAACTGGAATACCATGGTCGATCAAATGAAGGTCACTTTAGCATTAATAAAACGATAGTAGAAACATTTCTATTGGGTTGAATATCAGAATATATATCCGTAAAACAAATAACCGTCAAGAGTCGCGGTAAGGTGAATCAATACAACGTAAGAGCACATTGCGAACATACTGCCATGGATGTACACTCGACTGACAATGGAAAATCATGATTTCGAATCGAGAGGAGGTCACCCCCTAGAAATGCTCTATTTGATGAGACAATCGATGTGGAGAATTTTCAGCGAAATCCGAATATGGGAAATGGAACCGCCGGGACCTCAAAGTAGGCGTTTTCGTTCATAAATTAACAATTTCAAAATTGAATTGAAATGATGTCTCTCAAACGCAATAAACTAAAAATGTGGGTATGTCATCTGTTAGAAAATTTTATTAGCTTTTCAATAAACTATAAATGAAAAAATAGGATAAAAAATACAGAAGCAGTGTTTATTTAAACAGGCATCCTTTGTTTTATATTTTCATCAGTCACGTCTAGCATGAAACACTTTAAACTCAAAAGTTCGATTCCTATATAAAATTCATTTAAAATGTGTTTTTGACATCCCTGGCCATTTTTTTTAGGATGTAATAAAAAAAAAAATTAGAGTTTTTAAATTGCATTAATGCATTTTTTGATGCAATTTTTTTTACTATTAATAATTTAATTTCATCTTAAAATAATCCCAAGTGATCGAAAGCCTCTTGAGTTTCTGACGTTCAAATAAATGATTTGGTCTTTTTTGTTTTTTTGTAAATCTGATAAAGGAGCTGTTAGAGATGCATATCTATCTAAAAAGAAAACGACGATACCATCCCGTGAGACCTAAAAATACTCATTATTTCACGAATAGTTCTTGGAGGAAAAATGTTGCGAATCGCGGACACTTTATCAGGATCCGGTTTAATACAACCATTCCCAATAATGTAGCCCAGATACTTGACTTCTTTCATACACCATTTGCATTTCGAAATATTCAAAGTAAATCCGGCTTTTCTTAAAAATTGAGAAACCTCTACTAATACATTAATGTGTTCTTCAAAGCTGTCGCTGACCAAGAGCTAATCATCTAAGTCAGATATCTAGATTTTTCTTCTAATCATACCTGTCAAAATGCATGTTTCAAATCCAAAGATGAGATATACTCCGCTTTATGTAATCGTGAAATTATGCCGTTAGGAGTAGCATCAGCGCATTGATGGGGGACGGACGTGTCGCGTCGTCCTCTTATTAAAATTCGAATATTATTGTCCGTCGAGTCTGTTTTGGTCTTTGTCGTGTCGTGCAAAGTTATGATCTAAGTGTCGTCCAGATCTAAGTGTCGTCCAGCGTCCTAAATAAATAATTAGAATTAAATAAAATAAAACATGCAATAAAAACAATAGAAATAATAACCAATAAAATCAACAATAGCGCGCATAATAATTAAACATAACAAAAACAAGAACAACACAAAACCAGTTTCGCTGCATTGCCAGCCCCCAGCACTTCTGCCGTGGTCGTTATTTGCAATTGCCAACGCAACGGGCTTTTCTATGCCCTCTGCTGCATTGCACATTTGTATTTTCGTTTTCTGTCCCTTCCCCATCCTACTCCACGCTAACTGCGTGCGTAGCTGAGACTGCAAGAGTGCGTAACGAATACAGTGGTCAAGGCCTAACACTCACCACTGTTTAGCTTACGCTCTCGCTGTTCGTCTCAACTGCCGCCCGCTATTAGAATGCTTGTTTGTTTTGAACTCGCTCAGTAGAAAAAATGTCGCAAAACTTTCGCATAGATTTTTGCAACATTCGTGGGCTGAGGACGAATTTCTTTTCTGTATATGCGTATGTGTCCGTCAATAGGCCACAAATAATGGCACTAGGTGAGACCCAGGTTAGTGAGGGTGCAGACCCACTGGATTTTCACATACCTGGTTATCACTTACTGCCATTGTTTTCTGCCCATAGGGGTCTCGCCTTAAATATTCGCAGTGATGTTGTTTACCAGTTGCAGATGCAGTCAGATAGTGAATTTAACACTATTTGGGTTAAATTTAAAATTTGTTCACATATCATGCACTTGTGCTTTATTTATAGGAGCCCGAATTTAGATAGGGTATCTACCTGTAATAAGTTGGATGCCTTATCTGATTCGATCTCAAATATATTGGAGCAGTTCAAAGGCAGTGAAATTGTTGTTGCCGGCGATTTTAACGTGCACAACGCCACTTGGTTGAGCCACTCGGGTCTATCAACACAGGATGGTTGTTATGTTGAGCTGTTTGCAGAGTACAATCAACTCACTCAATTGGTGAAGGAACCGACGTACCTTCCACGCGTCGGTGGGCAGAGCCAAAAAGTCCTGGACCTTTTTCTGACTTCACATCATGAAAAATATGATGTAAAAGTCCTTGCACCTCTTGGTAACTCCGACCACTGTACTGTTTCCGCTGAGTTTTCGTATTCTAGTTTACGCGGCTCTACTATTTAAGCCCCGAAGAGGACTGTATGGCTTTACGAAAAATCAAATTGGGTTGCGTTAAATGATTTTTTTCGCAACTTTAATTGGAAATTGTATTTCGCTGATTGAGACATAAATGCCGCGGCTTTAATGATACAAAATATTATTTTATTAGGTATGCGGTCCTTCATACCTTCTAAAAAGATAAGCATTAAACCCAAGGACCCCTCTTGGTTTAATGAGACTTGCAGGATTGCAGTCAGGTCGAAAGAGGAAGCCTTTCAGAATTGGCGTTCTAACAAGAATGCCGACACAGAAAGAGTTCGCATACAGGCTAGGAATCGCTGTAATGCCGTGATCTCGCGCGAAAAGTTTCTTCACGAACAAAATGCGCGCAAAAGGATTCTACTCTACCACAAAGGTAGTCAAAATTTCTTCAAAAACACCACTCTTTTGTCGTAGGAAATATGCTTCACACCATTTTGTAGTGTCGTCTATAAACGTGACAAAATATTTCGCGCGAGCTGATGACTCGGTTCTAAAAGGTCCAACAACATCGGAGTGAACTCTCTTCAGTGTTTCTATACACGGCGATCGATATTTCGTAAAAGGTAACGCGGTCATCTTTCCTTTTAAACATACTTCGCACTGCGCTAATTGTTTTGCGACGCGTACGTCGATGTCAGGTAATACAATATCTCGAATTAATTTTATTAAGTCTTTCGCGTTTAGATGGCCCAACCGATCGTGCCACTTCAACAGTTCGGAAACACTCCGGTTGAACAACTGCTCATTCGATATTTTCTCGAACGTAGTACAAATCACCTTTTCTATCCGCGACTACTGACGTATTTACATGCTCATCACAAACATATGCACCGTTTTTATTAAAAATCACTGTATGTCCTCTGTTGTCAATTATGCTGCTATATAGCCTTCCTATATGAGAATTTTCGATGTGCTATCGAATCTCGTGATGAGTAGGAATGGGATTCTATAACATATTCTTTGCCTAGCCTTTTTGTATTCGTATAATCTTATGTAATACAGTTTTAAGGAAAAAATAACAAGTTTAATGATTTATCTGCAAATATTTTTTTGATTTTCTATTACCTTTTCGAGCGCTGGCTGGTGTTTTTGCAGTCGCTCGCTAGCAAGTTTCCCTGACATTTAACACATTGAGGTTTATAAACAGTTGAGGTTCCACAACCGTAACAGAAAACGTTTCGTTCTGACAGACAATCTACATAACGGTGACCAATTTCCCAACAATTAAACTAAGTCTTTTACTTACATTTCATCAATATCTTTTCTTAATTCATATTTTTCTTCCATATCTTCCTCCAAAACGTTTTCAATTTCACTAACTTGTCTCCTGAAAGCTTTTTAAGTTTGCTCTATTTCCTCACTTAGAGCTTCTCTTCATAGCACTAAATGGCGTAAATGTGAAATAGATCGTATTTCTATATAAAAAAATGTCTTTTCTCAAGTGAGGCTTTAAATTGAGCCTTAGCATTTCAATTAGTTCTAACTCATTTATGGGAAAACGTAACCTATCGCAAAGTTGTAGAATTCCATGATAGAAATCATCAAAGCTTTCATATCCCATTTTTTTCTCTGCCGAATTTTTTTTCGAACATCAGCATCGGAAAGGTGATCATTGAAATGAGCTTTCAGTGCCTCACAATGCTGGAACCAAACTACGGTGTTAACATTTCTGCGGTATCGCCAGTACCACTCTATGGCTTTAGCTGTGAATAAAAGATGTGCATGTTCACTGAGTAACCTGAAGTCCCCAGAGAGAAAATCTTGAGTCAATGAATTAACCATATATATAAATTTTTCGATCGGTAATCCTGAAGAAGCACTACTAAAAGAGACATGCCAACTGCTTATTATATTAGAAACTTTGCTACTGTTTGTTAATACTGCGGAAGATATAGATATTTTCTCTCCAGAAGCGCTAATCGACGGATTTTCAACATAAGGTAAGGTAGGTCGTTGATTAATCGGCGGAAAATTCATTTGAGACCACTCTGGTTCGCTAACTCTATTTTCATTCATTTGAGTAATTTGGTGTAAGATTTGAGCGATAGCATTTTGCATATCTCTAAGTTTCTAAGTTTCTATAAATTCTATGTTCTAAAATAACATTATCAATATCATGAGATACATTGTGCTCATTATTTCTATCAAAGACTCTATTATTTTCAATAATACCAGGTAATGATAAAAAGCTATTCTCATCACAATTAAGTGTTCTTCTTTGCCGTCTAGATTAAATAATTATTTCGACCGTTTTTATTAAAAATCACTGTATGTCCCCTGTTGTCAATTATGCTGCTATATAGCCTTCCTTCGTCATATGAGAATTTTTGATGTGCTATCGAATCTCGTGATGAGTAGGAATGGGATACTCCAACGTATTCTTTGCCTAGCCTTTTCGTATTCGTATAATCTTATGTAATACAGTTTTAAGGAAAAAAGAACAAGTTTGTTTATTGATTTATCTGCAAACATTTTTTTGATTTTCTATTACCTTTTCGAGCGCTGGACGGTGTTTTTGGTTTATAAACATTTGAGGTTCCACAACCGTAACAGACAACGTTTCGTTCTGACAGACAATCTACATAACGGTGACCAATTTCCCGACAATTAAACTAAGTCTTTTACTAACATCTCACCAATATCTTTTCTTAATTCATATTTTTCTTCCATATCTTTTAAATCTTTCTTTTCCTCCAAAACGTTTTCAATTTCACTAACTTGTCTCCTGAAAGCTTCTCTTCACTAAATGGCGTAAATGTGAAATAGATCGTATTTCTATATAAAAAAAATGTTCTTTCTCAAGTGAGAGTTTAAATTGAGGCTTAGCATTTCAATTATTTCTAACTCATTTATGGGAAAACGTAACCTATCGCAAAGTTGTAGAATTCCATGATAGAAATCTTCAAAGCTTTAATTTCTTATTTGTTTTCTCTGAAGATTTTTTTTTCGAACATCAGCATCTAAAAGGTGATCATTGAAATGAGCTTTCAGTGCCTCACAAAGCTGGAACCAAACTACGGTGTTAACATTTCTGCGGTATCGCCAGTACCATTCCTTGGCTTTAGCTGTGAATAAAAGAAGTGCATGTTCACTGAGTAACCTGAAGTCCCCAGAGAGAAAATCTTGAGTCAATGAATTTACAATATATATAAATTTTTAGATCGGTAATCCTGAAGAAGCACCACTAAAAGAGACATGCCAACTGCTTATTAGATTAGAAACTTTGCTACTGTGGAATATATACTGCGGAATATATATTCCACACATGTTTGCTACTGCGGAATATATAGATATTCTCTCTCTAGAAGCGCTAATCGACGGATTTCCAACATTAGGTAAGGTAGGTCGTTGATTAATCGGCGGAAAATTCATTTGAGACCACTCAGGTTCCCTAACTCTGTTTTCATTAATTTGAGTAATTTGCTGTAAGATATGTGCGACTGCATTTTGCATATCTCTAATTTTCTAAGTTTCTATAAATTCTATCTTCTAAATTAACATTATCAATATCATGAGATACATTGTGCTCATTATTTCTATCAATGACTCTATTATTTTCAATTATACCAGGTAATGATAAAAAGATATTCTCATCACAATTAAGTGTTCTTCTCTGCCGTCTAGATTAAATAATTCTTTCAGAAGTCTTTGGTAAAGTTCCAGTATTACCCTTCAGAGGAGTGTCTGAATGAGGTAACTGATATTCAAGTAAACTAGTCCTGGTTACAGGGCCACTACATCGATATCCCTTTTTTTTGTTGTACTAATTGCGTTCATTATTTATTTTTAGGATGAATAATAAGTGAAGCGCTAAATTATCATAAGTCCATAAAAATAGGTATATAAATGAAGCAATACTGTATCAAAATATCACAAAAAGATCATTTTGAAAGAGATTTAATTGATGAAGATGTGTTGGTTTTCGGTCAATATTAAACATATCAGAAATATTTAAAATTGCAATCCAAAGAAGAATTACACAAAATAATATAATCTAGTAAATAATAGACAAAATATGAAACAACCTTATGTTTCACCACGTTGGGCACCACTTTTGTAATGGAATAGTTTGCGTTGGAATTTTTTTATTAACATCAACGCGACGTGTAGTTGACGGTAGAGATCAGCACGTACTGCCGATCCGGCAACGACTTGACGGATGGGAGAGTTTTACTACGTCACACTAAACTCACCACACAATAAGAGATACGTTCTTATAAGAGAAGAGAGAAAGAGAGAGAGCAGTAATAAGAAAGAGAAACCCGGACCTTGATATCTATTTAGTATTCCTTTTATATTTATAGATAGCCCTAAAAGAATAATATGGTTTGGTCAACGGGAGCCCAACCCATAAGTAATTTACTCCGAATTTTATTCTATGACAAAATTATTAACATAGCGGGAAAATTTAATAACAATAAATAGTAGAACAACACATTTGAAAACTATATATATATATATATATATATATATATATATATATATATATATATATATATATATATATATATATATATATATATATATATATATACATATATATATATATATATATATATATATATATATCTATCTATCTATCTATGTATATATATATATATATATATATATATATATATATATATATATATATATATATATTTATATATATATATATATATATATATATATATATATATCTATGAATATATATATATATATATATATAACATAGCGGGATATATAACATAGAACAACACTTTTGAAAACTATATCTATGTATATATATATCTCTATATATCTATATCTATGTATATATATATATATATATATATATATATATATATATATATATATATATATATATATATATATCTATATATATATATATATATATATATATATATATATATATATATATGTATATATATTTATTTATTTATTTCATTTTTAACATTTTTATTTCTCATTAATAATACTTGTTTGTATTTATATGTTGATCTATTTTTATACCCTACACTAAGAGTGAAAGTTATACCCTACACTAAGAGTGAAAGGGTATATTCAGTTTGATACGCCGTTTGTAACACCCAGAAGTACCGTTTTTTTTTTTAAATCAATTTTTTTTTATTCTTTTTTTTACGTTATTTTATTATTTTATAGTTTCATAAATTCTTTTATGCTACTTTGCGAAGGGGTAAAAACTAGTTCGCAGTTTGGTGAGTTTAGTTAGGTGATATCACATGCTCTCTCTCCCCGTCGGAAGATACGTGTAAGTTATAGGTTTAAGGGAGGGGGAAAATAGAGTAGTGTCGCTGGATGTTTGCTTTAAATTTCCCAATATTAAAACAGACGCAGGGAGATTAATCCACAAACGTATCGTGCGACTGAAGAACGAATTCTCTTTGTAATGCGAAGTTTGTTGAGAAACGAGTGGACTACGAAGGGGTGGGCTTGCTTTGATGCCCTAGTAGAAGGAGAGAACACGCGACCTCGTGGAATCAGGCCATGTATTTCCCTCGAACACTTACCATTTCGCTTACCTACGGTCCTTCGGTGCTCGGAACCAATAGAGGATGAAATATTTTCATCCCCTATTAAATATATAGCACGTTGTTGCATTTGATCCAGGAACTCCAAAGAAGATTTTGAAGCCCCTGCCCATATATGCGAATTGTATTCCATCCTAGGCCGAATATAGGTAGTGTAGACAATGCGCAAGTCAGCGGGAGTGAAGTATGTCTTACACCGTTTCAGAAAACCGAGGCACTTGGCCGCTTCTTTCGACACATCAAATATGTGATCATTCCAACGGTGGTCATATTGAATTGATATGCCCAGAACGCGCAATATCGACAGAGTCCATATTTAGGGAAGGGTGGGGTGAATCCATTATTTTTTAAGATAACAGCCAACATTGGGACTTGCTTGCATTAAAATCAACTCTATTTGCAAGACCCCACTTGGAGATTGTTTTCAGGACATTATTGAGTGTGTCATTCATTGAGCGCCTTTTACCCTCAATCTCCAAAGAGTTTGGACGCTTTTTGAACGAATATGAATCACAAATGTTACTGTCATCTGCAAAGGAATGGACCGGGTTCTGGGTCGATGACAGAAGGTCATTGATAAAAACCATAAATAGGGACGGGGATAGGACGGAGCCCTGTGGGACTCCAGAATTGATGGAATGTTGTTCTGAGAATACACCATCCATCGCAACTCGTATTGAACGCCCCTGGAGAAAACTCGATATCCGTCGAGTAAAAGAATTACCGACACCATATGCAATGATTTTTGATACGAGGGCTTCATGCCACACTCGATCAAAAGCCTTGGAAATATCAAAAGCAACCACCTTACTCTCCCCGAAAAGGTGAATACAATTATTCCACTTTTCGGAGAGGACCGCCATCAAGTCACCGGTGGATCTGGTCCTACGGAAACCATATTGCCATATCACTGAGAAATTCGTTTCGCTCCAGATAGTTCACAAGGTGGAAGTTTATTACGCTTTCTATTACCTTGGAGAGCGCAGAGCATATTGCAATGGGTCGGTAATTAGCAGGGTTCGTAGCCTCATCTTTTTTCGGAACTGGCTGGACATCGGCAACCTTCCAACAAGATGGAAAAACTCCTGTCGTGTCGGAAATGTTGAAAAAGTTACACAACGGACAAGCCAGCGTTGACGCCCACTTCTTTAACACATGGGCAGATATGCCATCTGGCCCGGAGGCTTTGTTAATATTGAGATTTGTTAAATCTTATTAACTGCCCGAGATCGAAAATGTATTTCCAGCATTGCAGAAATTCAACGACGGGCAGTGGTTGATTGCTAACTAGGAGCGTTGAATTATTTGCAAATAATTCTGCCAAGTGATTAGCTTTTTCAACCGGGTAAGTGAAGGTCTGGCAATTCTTCACCCTTTTAACAAAAGACCAGAAATTTTGACTACCTCTATGGTAGAGAAGAGATAGAGAAGGACCTTTTTGTGCGCGTTCGTGTAGAAACTTTTCACGCGCGATCACGGCATTACAGCGATTCCTAGTCTGTATGCGAAGTCTTTCAGTGTCAATCTTATTAGAAAGCCAATTCTGAAAGGCTTCCTCTTTCGACCTGACTGCAATCCTGAAAGTCTCATGAAACCAAGAGTGGTCCTTGGGTTTAATGCTTATCTTTTTAGAAGGTATGAAGGACCCAATAAAATAATATTTTTTACCATTAAAGCCGCGGCATATATGTCTCTGTCAGCGAAACACAATTTCCAATTAAAGTTGCGAAAAAATCATTTAGCGCATCCCAATTTTTCGTAAAGCCATACAATCCTCCTAATCGATGAGGCGCGTAAACTAGAATACGAAAACGCAGCGGAAACAATACAATGGTCGGAATTACCAAGAGGTGCAAGAACTTTTACATCATATTTTTCATCATGCGAAGTCAGAAAAAGGTGTAAGGCTTTTTGGCTCTGCCCACCGACGCGTGGGAAGTACGTCGGTCCCTTCACCAATTGAGTGAGTGGATTGCACTTGGCAAACAACTCAATATCACAACCCTCCTGTGTTGATAGACCCGAGTGGCTCAACCAAGTGGCGTTGTGTACATTAAAGTCACCAGCAACAACAATTTCACTGCCTGGAAACTGTTGATAGACCCGAGTGGCTCAACCAAGTGGCGTTGTGTACATTAAAGTCACCAGCAACAATTTCACTGCCTGGAAACTGTTCCAATATATTTGAAATCGAATCAGATAGGGCATCTAGCTTGTTACAATTTTATTATCCGAAACACTATGCTGTTAATTCTACTGGTACGCAACGTCACTTCGAAGAAAAAGGGCGATACCCCTATGGGTAGATAACACTTGCAGTAGGTGGTACCCAGGTATTTGAAAATCCAGTGGTTCTGCACCCTCACTAAACTGGGTCTCACCTAAATCCATTATATGTGGCCTATACACAGACACATGCGCATAAACAGAGGAAAAATTTGGCCTCAGTCCCCGAGCGTTGCAAATATATATATATATATATATATATATATATATATATATATATATATATAGATATATATATATATATATATATATATATATATATATATATATATATATATATATATATACTAGCTGGACCCGTGCACGACTCGTGCCAAGATTTTCTGAATTCAAAGATATGGAGCGATTTTATTAAAAAATTTTCTCAGACTGCGCTTCTCCGCAGAATTATTCCCAGTAGAAATCTTCCCCGTAAAATCCACACGTAGAATTCATCCCGGTAGAATTGTTTCCGGTAGAATTCTTTTCCGTAGAATTCTTCCCCGTAGAGTTTTTCCCAGTAGAAGTTTTAGTGTGGTGGGTTTTAATGTAGTAAGTTTCGGTGTAGTGAGTTTAGATGTGGTGAATTTTGGAGTGGTGAGTTTAATTGTGGTTAGTTTTGGTGTGGTGAGTTTTAGTGTGGTGAATTTGAGTGTGGTGAGTTTAAGTGTGGTGTTTTTAAGTGTGGTGAGTTTTAGTGTGGTCAATTATAGTGTGGTGGGTTTTAGTGTGGTGAATTTTAATGTGGCGTGTTTTAGTGTGGCGTGTTTTAGTGTAGCGAGTTTTAGTGTGGTGAATTTTATAGTGGTGAGTTTTAGTGTGATGAATTTTAATGTGATGAATTTTATTGTGGTGAGTTTTAGTGTAGTGAATTTTAGGGTGGTGAGTTTTAGTGTGGTTAATTATAGAGTGGTGGGTTTTAGTGTGGTGAATTTTAGTGCGGGGAGTTTTAGTGTGGTAAGTTTTAGTGTATCGAAATTTGAGTGCAGTGAGTTTTAATGTGGTGAGTTTAAAAGTGGTGAATTTGAATGTGGTGAAATTTTAGTGTAGTGAGTTTTAGTGTGGTGAGTTTTAGTGTGGTGAAATTTTAGTGTGGTGAGTTTTAGTGTGGTCAATTTTAGTGTGTTGAATTTTTGTGTGGTGAGTTTTAGTGTGGTGAGTTTTAGTGTGGTGAGTTTTAGTGTGGTAAGTTTTAGTGTGGTGAGTTTTAGTATGGTGAGTTTAAATGTGGTGAGTTTTAGTGTTGTGAATTTTAGTGCGGTGAGTTTTAGTGTGGCGACTTTTGGGTATAGTGAGTTTTAGTGTGGTGAGTTTTAGTGTGATGAGTTTTAATGTGGAGACATTTTAGTGTGGTGAGTTTTAGTGTGGTGAATTTTAGTGTGGTGAAATTTTAGTGTGGTGGGTTTTAGTGTGGTGAGTTTAAGTGTGGTGAGTTTTAGTGTGGTGGGTTTTTAGTGTGGTTAATTTAAGGGTGAATTTTAGTGTGGTGAGTTTTAGTTTGGTTAGTTTTAGTGTGGTGAGTTTGTTTTTCTTTTTCTTTCCTTTTTTTGTTTTTCATTTAGTTTGGATTGTGGTTTTATGTGATTGGTTTTGTTTTTGTATTTTTGCTTTTGTTTTGTTTTGTGCTTTTGGTTTTTTGTTTTTAATTTTTTTTGTGTATTTGAGTTTTTTGTTTCATGTTCGTTGCTGGTGAAAGTGCCGAGTTATATCGTATTGAAAGTTTAGGTTGTATGGGAGGTGCCACGCCTCTTTGTCCAATCCCGCCCATATATAGCCTATAATTCCCTCCAGGCCATACCGCATCTGTGGTAAAAATTTCAAGAAAATCGGATCAGCCGTTTAGACGGAGAAGCGGAACAAACGTGATTGCTTTTGCTTTTGTATTTTTGCTTTTGTTTTGTTTTGTGCTTTTGTTTTTTTGTTTTTAAATTTTTTTTTGTATTTGAGTTTTTTGTTTCATGTTCGTAGCTGGTGAAAGTGCCGAGTTATATCGTATTGAAAGTTTAGGTTGTATGGGAGGTGCCACGCCTCTTTGTCCAATCCCGCCCATATATAGCCTATCATTCCTTCCAGACCATACCGCATCTGTGGTAAAAATTTCAAGGAAATCGGATCAGCCGTTTAGACGGAGAAGCGGAACAAACGTACAAACGGACAAACGTACAAACGTACAAACGTAGAAACGTACAAACGTACAAACGAACAAACAGATTTATTATATATATATATATATATATATATATATATATATATATATATATATATATATATATATATATATATATATATATTTCATTTTTAACATTTTTATTTCTCATTAATAATATTTGTTTGTATTTATTTGTTGATCCATTTTTTCTTTTATTTTATCTATTTTATTTATATTAAAGTAACTTTAAGTAATGTTTAATAATGAAGCAAGGAAAAAGAAGGGAAAAATCATTTTGCAATATTTTTTTGTTTCTTCTAAAAATTAAAATTTCAAAATAACTTTAATGTAGTGTACTCACATATTAGTTGTCCGGTGCAGCAGGCCTGATGCAGAAACAGGTGATATCTGATGTTATACCTTAATTTAAATGTTAATTTATTGTTTAATCTCACTTTCGATTATTAAAAATAGACTTAAATTAAATCAAAATTACTCCCTTCTCCTGATTTATTTTACTTGCTTTATTTTACTTGCGCTGACGCAGGCATGGCTGTCTATCTTTTACACCTTTGACCACTTACACGTATCTTCAGACGGGGAGATATATATATATATATATATATATATATAAATATATATATATATATATATATATATATATATATATATATATATATATATATATATATATATAAAGGATTATAGGTTTAAGGGATAGGGAAAATAGAGTAGTGTCGCTGGATGTTTGCTTTAAATTTCCCAATATTAAAATTGTCGGGAAAAAAAGACCCAGGGAGATTATTCCACAAACGTATCGTGCGACGAAGAACGAATTCTCTTTGTAATGCGAAGTTTGTTGAGAAACGAATGGACTACGAAGGGGTGGGCTTGCTTTGATGCCCTAGTAGAACAAGAGAACACACGACCTCGTGGAATCAGGCCATGTATTTCCCTCGAACACTTACCATTTGTAATACCTATAAAACAGGCTTACACACCCTACGGTCCTGCGGTGCTAAAGAGAACCAATAGAGGATGACATATTTTCATCCCTTATTAAATATATAGCACGTTGTTGCATTTGATCCAGGAACTCCAAAGAAGATTTTGAAGCCCCTGCCCATATATGCGAATTGTATTCCATCCTAGGCCGAATATAGGCAGTGTAGACAATGCGCAAGTCAGCGGGAGTGAAGTATGTCTTACACCTCTCTCAATCTCCAAAGAGTTTGGACGCTTTTTGAACGAATATGAATCACAAATGTTACTGTCATCTGCAGAGGAATGGACCGGGTTCTGGGTCGATGACAGAAGGTCATTGATAAAAACCATAAATAGGGACGGGGATAGGACGGAGCCCTGTGGGATTCCAGAATTGATGGAATGTTGTTCTGAGAAAACACCATCCATCGCAACTCGTATTGAACGCCCCTGGAGAAAACTCGATATCTGTCGAGTAAAAGAATTACCGACACCATATGCAATGATTTTTGATACGAGGGCTTCATGCCACACTCGATCAAAAGCCTTGGAAATATCAAAAGCAACCACTTTACTCTCCCCGAAAAGGTGAGTACAATTATTCCACTTTTCGGATAGGACCGCCATCAAGTCACCGGTGGATCTGGTGCTACGGAAACCATATTGCCATATCACTGAGTAATCGTTTCGCTCCAGATAGTTCACAAGGTGGAAGTTTATTACGCTTTCCATTACCTTGGAGAGCGCAGAGCATATTGCAATGGGTCGGTAATTAGCAGTAATTAGCCTCATCTTTTTTCGGAACTGGCTGGACATCGGCAACCTTCCAACAAGATGGAAAAACTCCTGTCGTGTCGGAAATGTTGAAAAAGTTACACAACGGACAAGCTAGCGTTGACGCCCACTTCTTTAACACATGGGCAGATATGCCATCTGGCCCGGAGGCTTTGTTAATATTGAGATTTGTTAAATCTTTTTAACTGCCCGAGATCGAAAATGTATTTCCAGCATTGCAGAAATTCAACGACGGGCAGTGGTTGATTGCTAACTGGGAGCGTTGAATTATTTGCAAATAATTCTGCCAAGAGATTAGCTTTTTTAACCGGGTAAGTGAAGGTCTGGCAATTCTTCACCCTTTTAACAAAAGACCAGAAATTTTGACTACCTCTATGGTAGAGAATAGATAGAGAAGGACCTTTTTGTGCGCGTTCGTGTAGAAACTTTTCACGCGCGATCACGGCATTACAGCGATTCCTAGTCTGTATGCGAAGTCTTTCAGTGTCAGCATTCTTATTAGAAAGCCAATTCTGAAAGGCTTCCTCTTTCGACCTGACTGCAATCCTGCAAGTCTCATTAAACCAAGAGTGGTCCTTGGGTTTAATGCTTATCTTTTTAGAAGGTATGAAGGACCCAATAAAATAATATTTTTTACCATTAAAGCCGCGGCATATATGTCTCTGTCAGCGAAACACAATTTCCAATTAAAGTTGCGAAAAAATCATTTAGCGCATCCCAATTTTTCGTAAAGCCATACAATCCTCCTAATCGAAGAGGCGCGTAAACTAGAATACGAAAACGCAGCGGAAACAATACAATGGTCGGAATTACCAAGAGGTGCAAGAACTTTTACATCATATTTTTCATGATGCGAAGTCAGAAAAAGGTGTAAGGCTTTTTGGCTCTGCCCACCGACACGTGGGAAGTACGTCGGTCCCTTCACCAATTGAGTGAGTTGATTGCACTTGGCAAACAACTCAATATAACAACCCTCCTGTGTTGATAGACCCGAGTGGCTCAACCAAGTGGCGTTGTGTACATTAAAGACACCAGCAACAACAATTTCACTGCTTGGAAACTGTTCCAATATATTTGAAATCGAATCAGATAGGGCATCTAGCTTGTTACAATTTTATAATCCGAAACACTATGCTGTTAATTCTGCTGGTACGCAACGTCACTTCGAATAAAGAGGGCGATACCCCTATGGGTAGATAACACTTGCAGTAGGTGGTACCCAGGTATTTAAAAATCCAGTGGATCTGCACCCTCACTAAACTGGGTCTCACCTAAATCCATTATATGTGGCCTATACACAGACACATGCGCATAAACAGAGGAAAAATTTGGCCTCAGTCCCCGAGCGTTGCAAAAATCTGCAATATATATATATATATATTTCATTTTTAACATTTTTATTTCTCATTAATAATATTTGTTTGTATTTATTTGTTGATCCATTTTTTCTTTTATTTTATCTATTTTATTTATATTAAAGTAACTTTAAGTAATGTTTAATAATGAAGCAAGGAAAAATAAGGGAAAAATCATTTTGCAATATTTTTTTGTTTCTTCTATAAATTAAAATTTCAAAATAACTTTAATGTAGTGTACTCACATATTAGTTGTCCGGTGCAGCAGGCCTGATGCAGAAACAGGTGATATCTGATGTTATACCTTAATTTAAATGTTATTTAAATGTTAATTTATTCTTTAATCTCACTTTCGATTATTAAAAAAAGACTTAAATTAAATCAAAATTACTCCCTTCTCCTGATTTATTTTACTTGCTGGGGGCATCCCCTGAGCGTCGGTTAATTTGTAAAAAAAAAGTTGCGCTGACGCAGGCATGGCTGTCTAACTTTTACACCTTTGACCACTTACACGTATCTTCGGACGGGGAGATATATATATATATATATATATATATATATATATATATATATATATATATATATATATATATATATATATATATATATATATAAAGGATTATAGGTTTAAGGGATGGGGAAAATAGAGTAGTGTCGCTGGATGTTTGCTTTAAATTTCCCAATATTAAAATTGTCGGGAAAAACAGACGCAGGGATATTATTCCACAAACGTATCGTGCGACGAAGAACGAATTCTCTTTGTAATGCGAAGTTTGTTGAGGAACGATTGGACTACGAAGGGGTGGGCTTGCTATGATGCCCTAGTAGAACGAGAGAACACACGACCTCGTGGAATCAGGCCATGTATTTCCCTCGAACACTTACCATTTGTAATGCCTATAAAACAGGCTTACACACCCTACGGTCCTTCGGTGCTCAAGAGAACCAATGGAGGATGAAATATTTTCATCCCTTATTAAATATATAGCACGTTGTTGCATTTGATCCAGGAACTCCAAAGAAGATTTTAAAGCCCCTGCCCATATATGCGAATTGTATTCCATCCTAGGCCGAATATAGGTAGTGTAGACAATGCGCAAGTCAGCGGGAGTGAAGTATGTCTTACACCGTTTCAGAAAACCGAGGCACTTGGCCGCTTCTTTCGACACATCAAATATGTGATCATTCCAACGGAGGTCATATTGAATTGATATGCCCAGAACGCGCAATATCGACAGAGTCCATATTTAGGGAAGGGTGGGGTGAATCCATTATTTTTGAAGATAACAGCCAACATTGGGACTTGCTTGCATTAAAATCAACTCTATTTGCAAGACCCCACTTGGAGATTGTTTTCAGGACATTATTGAGTGTGTCATTCATTGAGCGCCTTTTACCCCCAATCTCCAAAGAGTTTGGACGCTTTTTGAACGAATATGAATCACAAATGTTACTGACATCTGCAAAGGAATAGACCGGGTTCTGGGTCGATGACAGAAGGTCATTGATAAAAAGAGCATATTGCAATGGGTCGGTAATTAGCAGGGTTCGTAGCCTCATCTTTTTTCGGAACTGGCTGGACATCGGCAACCTTCCAACAAGATGGAAAAACTCCTGTCGTGTCGGAAATGTTGCAAAAGTTACACAACGGACAAGCCAGCGTTGACGCCCACTTCTTTAACACATGGGCAGATATGCCATCTGGCCCGGAGGCTTTGTTAATATTGAGATTTGTTAAATCTTTTTAACTGCCCGAGATCGAAAATGTATTTCCAGTATTGCAGAAATTCAACGACGGGCAGTGGTTGATTGCTAACTGGGAGCGTTGAATTATTTGCAAATAATTCTGCCAAGAGATTAGCTTTTTCAACAGGGTAAGTGAAGGTCTGGCAATTCTTCACCCTTTTAAAAAAAGACCAGAAATTTTGACTACCTCTATGGTAGAGAAGAGATAGAGAAGGACCTTTTTGTGCGTGTTCGTGTAGAAACTTTTCACGCGCGACACTGCATTACAGCGATTCCTAGTCTGTATGCGAAGTCTTTCAGTGTCAGCATTCTTATTAGAAAGCCAATTCTGAAAGGCTTCCTCTTTCGACCTGACTGCAATCCTGCAAGTCTCATTAAACCAAGAGTGGTCCTTGGGTTTAATGCTTATCTTTTTAGAAGGTATGAAGGACCCAATAAAATAATATTTTGTACCATTAAAGCCGCGGCATATATGTCTCTGTCAGCGAAACACAATTTCCAATTAAAGTTGCGAAAAAATCATTTAGCGCATCCCAATTTTTCGTAAAGCCATACAATCCTCCTAATCGAAGAGGCGGTTAAACTAGAATACGAAAACGCAGCGGAAACAATACAATGGTCGGAATTACCAAGAGGTGCAAGAACTTTTACATCATATTTTTCATGATGCGAAGTCAGAAAAAGGTGTAAGGCTTTTTGGCTCTGCCCACCGACGCGTGGGAAGTACGTCGGTCCCTTCACCAATTGAGTGAGTTGATTGCACTTGGCAAACAACTCAATATAACAACCCTCCTGTGTTGATAGACCCGAGTGGCTCAACCAAGTGGCGTTGTGTACATTAAAGTCACCAGCAACAACAATTTCACTGCCTGGAAACTGTTGATAGACCCGAGTGGCTCAACCAAGTGGCGTTGTGCACATTAAAGTCACCAGCAACAACAATTTCACTGCCTGGAAACTGTTCCAATATATTTGAAATCGAATCAGATAGGGCATCTAGCTTGTTACAATTTTATTATCCGAAACACTATGCTGTTAATTCTGCTGGTACGCAACGTCACTTCGTATAAAAAGGGCGATACCCCTATGGGTAGATAACACTTGCAGCAGGTGGTACCCAGGTATTTAAAAATCCAGTGGATCTGCACCCTCACTAAACTGGGTCTCACCTAAATCCATTTAGGTGAGACCCAGTTGGCCTCAGTCCCCGAGCGTTGCAAAAATCTGCAATATATATATATATATATATATATATATATATATATATATATATATATATATTTATTTCATTTTTAACATTTTTATTTCTCATTAATAATATTTGTTTGTATTTATTTGTTGATCCATTTTTTCTTTTATTTTATCTATTTTATTTATATTAAAGTAACTTTAAGTAATGTTTAATAATAAAGCAAGGAAAAAGAAGGGAAAAATCATTTTGCAATATTTTTATGTTTCTTCTATAAATTAAAATTTCAAAATAACTTTAATGTAGTGTACTCACATATTAGTTGTCCGGTGCAGCAGGCCTGATGCAGAAACAGGTGATATCTGATGTTATACCTTAATTTATATGTTATTTAAATGTTAATTTATTCTTTAATCTCACTTTCGATTATTAAAAATAGACTTAAATTAAATCAAAATTACTCCCTTCTCCTGATTTATTTTACTTGCTGGGGGCATCCCCTGAGCGTCGGTTAATTTGTAAAAAAAAAGGAAAATTTGGAAGTCTCCAGTTGCGCTGACGCAGGCATGGCTGTCTAACTTTTACACCTTTGACCACTTACACGTATCTTCAGACGGGGAGATATATATATATATATATATATATATATATATATATATATATATATATATATATATATATATATATATATATATATATATATAAAGGATTATAGGTTTAAGGGATGGGGAAAATAGAGTAGTGTCGCTGGATGTTTGCTTTCAATTTCCCAATATTAAAATTGTCGGGAAAAACAGACGCAGGGAGATTATTCCACAAACGTATCGTGCGACGAAGAACGAATTCTCTTTGTAATGCGAAGTTTGTTGAGGAACGAATGGACTACGAAGGGGTGGGCTTGCTTTGATGCCCTAGTAGAACGAGAGAACACACGACCTCGTGGAATCAGGCCATGTATTTCCCTCGAACACTTACCATTTGTAATGCCTATAAAACAGGCTTACACACCCTACGGTCCTTCGGTGCTCAAGAGAACCAATGGAGGATGAAATATTTTCATCCCTTATTAAATATATAGCACGTTGTTGCATTTGATCCAGGAACTCCAAAGAAGATTTTGAAGCCCCTGCCCATATATGCGAATTGTATTCCATCCTAGGCCGAATATAGGTAGTGCAGACAATGCGCAAGTCAGCGGGAGTGAAGTATGTCTTACACCGTTTCAGAAAACCGAGGCACTTGGCCGCTTCTTTCGACACATCAAATATGTGATCATTCCAACGGAGGTCATATTGAATTGATATGCCCAGAACGCGCAATATCGACAGAGTCCATATTTAGGGAAGGGTGGGGTGAATCCATTATTTTGTAAGATAACATCCAACATTGGGACTTGCTTGCATTAAAATCAACTCTATTTGCAAGACCCCACTTGGAGATTGTTTTCAGGACATTATTGAGTGTGTCATTCATTGAGCGCCTTTTACCCTCAATCTCCAAAGAGTTTGGACGCTTTTTGAACGAATATGAATCACAAATGTTACTGTCATCTGCAAAGGAATGGACCGGGTTCTGGGTCGATGACAGAAGGTCATTGATAAAAACCATAAATAGGGACGGGGATAGGACGGAGCCCTGTGGGACTCCAGAATTGATGGAATGTTGTTCTGAGAAAACACCATCCATCGCAACTCGTATTGAACGCCCCTGGAGAAAACTCGATATCCGTCGAGTAAAAGAATTACCGACACCATATGCAATGAGTTTTGATACGAGGGCTTCATGCCACACTCGATCAAAAGCCTTGGAAATATCAAAAGCAACCACCTTACTCTCCCCGAAAAGGTGAATACAATTATTCCACTTTTCGGAGAGGACCGCCATCAAGACACCGGTGGATCTGGTCCTACGGAAACCATATTGCCATATCACTGAGTAATTCGTTTCGCTCCAGATAGTTCACAAGGTGGAAGTTTATTACGCTTTCCATTACCTTGGAGAGCGCAGAGCATATTGCAATGGGTCGGTAATTAGCAGGGTTCTTAGCCTCATCTTTTTTCGGAACTGGCTGGACATCGGCAACCTTCCAACAAGATGGAAAGATACATGGGCAGATATGCCATCTGGCCCGGAGGCTTTGTTAATATTGAGATTTGTTAAATCTTTTTAACTGCCCGAGATCGAAAATGTATTTCCAGCATTGCAGAAATTCAACGACGGGCAGTGGTTGATTGCTAACTGGGAGCGTTGAATTATTTGCAAATAATTCTGTCAAGAGATTAGCTTTTTCAACCGGGTAAGTGAAGGTCTGGCAATTCTTCACCCTTTTAACAAAAGACTAGAAATTTTGACTACCTCTATGGTAGAGAAGAGATAGAGAAAGACCTTTTTGTGCGCGTTCGTGTAGAAACTTTTCACGCGCGATCACGGCATTACAGCGATTCCTAGTCTGTATGCGAAGTCTTTCAGTGTCAGCATTCTTATTAGAAAGGCAATTCTGAAATGCTTCCTCTTTCGACCTGACTGCAATCCTGCAAGTCTCATTAAACCAAGAGTGGTCCTTGGGTTTAATGCTTATCTTTTTAGAAGGTATGAAGGACCCAATAAAATAATATTTTGTACCATTAAAGCCGCGGCATATATGTCTCTGTCAGCGAAACACAATTTCAATTTAAAGTTGCGAAAAAATCATTTAGCGCATCCCAATTTTTCGTAAAGCCATACAATCCTCCTAATCGAAGAGGAAACAATACAATGGTCGGAATTACCAAGAGGTGCAAGAACTTTTACATCATATTTTTCATGATGCGAAGTCAGAAAAAGGTGTAAGGCTTTTTGGCTCTGCCCACCGACGCGTGGGAAGTACGTCGGTCCCTTCACCAATTGAGTGAGTTGATTGCACTTGGCAAACAACTCAATATAACAACCCTCCTGTGTTGATAGACCCGAGTGGCTCAACCAAGTGGCGTTGTGTACATTAAAGTCACCAGCAACAACAATTTCACTGCCTGGACACTGTTGGTAGACCCGAGTGGCTCAACCAAGTGGCGTTGTGCACATTAAAGTCACCAGCAACAACAATTTCACTGCCTGGAAACTGTTCCAATATATTTGAAATCGAATCAGATAGGGCATCTAGCTTGTTACAATTTTATTATCCGAAACACTATGCTGTTAATTCTGCTGGTACGCAACGTCACTTCGAATAAAGAGGGCGATACCCCTATGGGTAGATAACACTTGCAGTAGGTGGTACCCAGGTATTTAAAAATCCAGTGGATCTGCACCCTCACTAAACTGGGTCTCACCTAAATCCATTATATGTGGCCCATACACAGACACATGCGCATAAACAGAGGCCTCAGTCCCCGAGCGTTGCAAAAATCTGCAATATATATATATATATATATATATATATATATATATATATATATATATATATATATATATATA
This sequence comes from Dryomyza anilis, assembly GCA_951804985.1. Classification (NCBI taxonomy): domain Eukaryota; kingdom Metazoa; phylum Arthropoda; class Insecta; order Diptera; family Dryomyzidae; genus Dryomyza; species Dryomyza anilis. The sequence goes on along the minus strand of OX638135.1, from coordinate 76,088,355 downwards.
TATATATATATATATATATATATATATATTGCATATATATATATATATATATATTGCATATATATATATATATATATTGCATATATATATATATATATATATATATATATATTACATATATATATATATATATATATATATATATATATATATATATATATATATATATATATATTTCATTTTTAACATTTTTATTTCTCATTAATAATATTTGTTTGTATTTATTTGTTTGTATTTATTTGTTGATCCATTTTTTCTTTTATTTTATCTATTTTATTTATATTAAAGTAACTTTAAGTAATGTTTAATAATGAAGCAAGGAAAAAGAAGGGAAAAATCATTTTGCAATATTTTTTTGTTTCTTCTATAAATTAAAATTTCAAAATAACTTTAATGTAGTGTACTCACATATTAGTTGTCCGGTGCAGCAGGCCTGATGCAGAAACAGGTGATATCTGATGTTATACCTTAATTTAAATGTTATTTAAATGTTAATTTATTCTTTAATCTCACTTTCGATTATTAAAAATAGACTTAAATTAAATCAAAATTACTCCCTTCTCCTGATTTATTTTACTTGCTTTATTTTATTTGCTGGGGGCATCCCCTGAGCGTCGGTTAATTTGTAAAAAAAAAAAGAAAATTTGGAAGTCTCCAGTTGCGCTGACGCAGGCATGGCTGTCTAACTTTTACACCTTTGACCACTTACACGTATCTTCAGACGGGGAGATATATATATATATATATATATATATATATATATATATATATATATATATATATATATATATATATATATATTTATATATATATAAAGGATTATAGGTTTAAGGGATGGGGAAAATAGAGTAGTGTCGCTGGATGTTTGCTTTAAATTTCCCAATATTAAAATTGTCGGGAAAAACAGATGCAGGGAGATTATTCCACAAACGTATCGTGCGACGAAGAACGAATTCTCTTTGTAATGCGAAGTTTGTTGAGAAACGAATGGACTACGAAGGGGTGGGCTTGCTTTGATGCCCTAGTAGAACGAGAGAACACAGTACCTCGTGGAATCAGGCCATGTATTTCCCTCGAACACTTACCATTTGTAATACCTATAAAACAGGCTTACACACCCTACGGTCCTTCGGTGCTCAAGAGAACCAATAGAGGATGAAATATTTTCATCCCTTATTAAATATATAGCACGTTGTTGCATTTGATCCAGGAACTCCAAAGAAGATTTTGAAGCCCCTGCCCATATATGCGAATTGTATTCCATCCTAGGCCGAATATAGGTAGTGTAGACAATGCGCAAGTCAGCGGGAGTGAAGTATGTCTTACACCGTTTCAGAAAACCGAGGCACTTGGCCGCTTCTTTCGACACATCAAATATGTGATCATTCCAACGGAGGTCATATTGAATTGATATGCCCAGAACGCGCAATATCGACAGAGTCCATATTTAGGGAAGGGTGGGGTGAATCCATTATTTTGTAAGATAACAGCCAACATTGGGACTTGCTTGCATTAAAATCAACTCTATTTGCAAGACCCCACTTGGAGATTGTTTTCAGGACATTATTGAGTGTGTCATTCATTGAGCGCCTTTTACCCTCAATCTCCAAAGAGTTTGGACGCTTTTTGAACGAATATGAATCACAAATGTTACTGTCATCTGCAAAGGAATGGACCGGGTTCTGGGTCGATGACAGAAGGTCATTGATAAAAACCATAAATGGGGACGGGGATAGGACGGAGCCCTGTGGGACTCCAGAATTGATGGAATGTTGTTCTGAGAAAACACCATCCATCGCAACTCGTATTGAACGCCCCTGGAGAAAACTCGATATCCGTCGAGTAAAAGAATTACCGACACCATATGCAATGAGTTTTGATACGAGGGCTTCATGCCACACTCGATCAAAAGCCTTGGAAATATCAAAAGCAACTACCTTACTCTCCCCGAAAAGGTGAATACAATTATTCCACTTTTCGGAGAGGACCGCCATCAAGTCACCGGTGGATCTGGTCCTACGGAAACCATATTGCCATATCACTGAGTAATTCGTTTCGCTCCAGATAGTTCACAAGGTGGAAGTTTATTACGCTTTCCATTACCTTGGAGAGCGCAGAGCATATTGCAGTGGGTCGGTAATTAGCAGGGTTCTTAGCCTCATCTTTTTTCGGAACTGGCTGGACATCGGCAACCTTCCAACAAGATGGAAAAACTCCTGTCACAAGCCAGCGTTGACGCCCACTTCTTTAACACATGGGCAGATATGCCATCTGGCCCGGAGGCTTTGTTAATATTGAGATTTGTTAAATCTTTTTAACTGCCCGAGATCGAAAATGTATTTCCAGCATTGCAGAAATTCAACGACGGGCAGTGGTTGATTGCTAACTGGGAGCGTTGAATTATTTGCAAATAATTCTGCCAAGAGATTAGCTTTTTCAACCGGGTAAGTGAAGGTCTGGCAATTCTTCACCCTTTTAACAAAAGACCAGAAATTTTGACTACCTCTATGGTAGAGAAGAGATAGAGAAGGACCTTTTTGTGCGCGTTCGTGTAGAAACTTTTCACGCTCGATCACGGCATTACAGCGATTCCTAGTCTGTATGCGAAGTCTTTCAGTGTCAGCATTCTTATTAGAAAGCCAATTCTGAAAGGCTTCCTCTTTCGACCTGACTGCAATCCTGCAAGTCTCATTAAACCAAGAGTGGTCCTTGGGTTTAATGCTTATCTTTTTAGAAGGTATGAAGGACCCAATAAAATAATATTTTGTACCATTAAAGCCGCGGCATATATGTCTCTGTCAGCGAAACACAATTTCCAATTAAAGTTGCGAAAAAATCATTTAGCGCATCCCAATTTTTCGGAAAGCCATACAATAAAGAGGGCGATACCCCTATGGGTAGATAACACTTGCAGTAGGTGGTACCCAGGTATTTAAAAATCCAGTGGATCTGCACCCTCACTAAACTGGGTCTCACCTAAATCCATTATATTATATATATATATATATATTTATTTCATTTTTAACATTTTTATTTCTCATTAATAATATTTGTTTGTATTTATTTGTTGATCCATTTTTACTTTTATTTTATCTATTTTATTTATATTAAAGTAACTTTAAGTAATGTTTAATAATGAAGCAAGGAAAAAGAAGGGAAAAATCATTTTGCAATATTTTTTTGTTTCTTCTATAAATTAAAATTTCAAAATAACTTTAATGTAGTGTACTCACATATTAGTCGTCCGGTGCAGCAGGCCTGATGCAGAAACAGGTGATATCTGATGTTATACCTTAATTTAAATGTTATTTAAATGTTAATTTATTTTTTAATCTCACTTTCGATTATTAAAAAAAGACTTAAATTAAATCAAAATTACTCCCTTCTCCTGATTTATTTTACTTGCTTTATTTTACTTGCTGGGGGCATCCCCTGAGCGTCGGTTAATTTGTAAAAAAAAAAGGAAAATTTGGAAGTCTCCAGTTGCGCTGACGCAGGCATGGCTGTCTAACTTTTACACCTTTGACCACTTACACGTATCTTCAAACGGGGATATATATATATATATATATATATATATATATATATATATATATATATATATATATATATATATATATATATATATATATATATATATATATATATATATATATATATATATATATATATATATATATATATATATATATATATATATATATATATATATATATATATATATATATATATATATATATATATATAAAGGATTATAGGTTTAAGGGATAGGGAAAATAGAGTAGTGTCGCTGGATGTTTGTGTGGCAATTTGTATTGCTTTTGATTGATTGGTGGTTGGTTCCACTGTGTTATTATTTCATGTTTAAGTACTGGCGTGTATGTTAATTCATCGCCATCTAAATGAAAAACATCATGATACGAAATACACAGATTTTGTAAAGATGTAATTTGGTCTTTATTCAAGGTTCCATCAATTTTTATTTCCTCTAATAATTTGTTAATTCTGTTCGTAATGTTTACTGAATTTATGCTATTTATTGTAGAATTGTTGGTATCCGATTCCTTATACTGATTGAAATTCGAGAATTTTGGTTTAAAAGCACTGTCTATTATAAATTCTTTTTCTGTAGCATTTAATACGGACACATAAACTCTATTTTTGCTAACATTCGATATGCTTTCGCCCAAATATACTCCTGGACAAATTTCTTGTTTATGTATTAAGACGATTGGAATTTTTGTTTTTAAACGTAATGATACTATCTTTGCGGTTCTAGGTTCTACTTTTAATTCCTGATTTAGAAAAATATTTTCCATGTCTGCCCGTGTCCTCATGGGTAGTTGTATAGTATTGTTTTTATCTTGATCATAAAATATTAACTTCTTATCTATGGCATTTATTATGGACCTATTCCATATATTATCTCGTCCTATTATTCCATCAGCGGGTATTCCTTGTTCAAGTGCCACTACATGCATCTTTAAACAGAACCACTCTATACTATTGTGCTGAATATTTATTGTCCCTAAAGTCCTTACGCATCCCCCAAAAGCACCACTAAAGTCCTTCTGAGTATTTTTATCAAAACCCGGAAGTCGTATCATCGAACCCTCCTTTACTATACTAGCATCTGCTCCCGAATCTACCAGTAATATGAGTTTTCCATTTTTAGCATCCTCACAAGGTACTTCGATGAAAACATCACTTACATTAGGTAGTTTGAAACAGTCACCCTGCCTATTGCATATTATATGATTCTTTCTTTTACTAAACTCACTCATATGACATCTAATCTTCTTATCATATTCTATTACGAAATTTTCAAAACTTTTTGATATTCTTGATAATATGTTTTTTACTTTACTTTTTGATATTCTTGATAATATGTTTTTTACTTTATACCCAACTGCTTCCTCTCCAAAGGTTCCCTTATACTTTTCATATTCTGCTAATTTTTTTATTTTGTTCCCCAGTGTAATCGACACAATACCTATAAAGTGTATGATATAAACTAATAATCCTACTACTGCGTTACAAACCAAACACGGTGGCTCAACATATGTATCAACGGTCACTCCCGACGTTTGATGAACAATATTATTTTCACCCATTTTTTCCTCTTTCAACTTCTCCTTACAGACCAAACACGGTGGCTCAACATATGTATCAACGGTCACTCTCGACGTTTGATGAACGATATTTTCCCCCACGATTTTTTGGTTGTTATTTGAAGCTGCGGTAGCAAATGTGATCACAGGCTGCCTTGGTGTATGATCCACTATTTCTACCTTTGACCTAACTTTACTAATGTTAACGGGACCCCAGCTTATTGGCCTTGGCTGGGCCCGTGGTAGTTTCCCCTATTGTGAGCATTACTACTGTTTGGCACAACATTTTTCTTGGCGTGGCAATCCGCTATCATATGGCCGACTTGACCACACCCATAACATGCCCTATTATTTCTGTATGTTCTATTAGGTTCGTTATTGTTATTACTATTGTTATTTCTAAACGGGTTATTTCTATTATTTTCATTACCATTATTAATATTATTATTTCTATTATTACGAGTATTGCTGTCTTGCGGATTCTGATTTTGCTGTTGTTGGTGTTGATAGCCGTTATTCTGAAGTCCTCTATAACCCCCTTGGTACTGCTGATTCTGAAATGGTTGTTGTTGGTTCTCCTGGCGTTCTTCCAGTCTATTTGATCCACATCTCCAACTCGATTCATGTCCGTATTTCTCGCATTCTCTGCAAAATGGTGTATTTTTTCGCAAATAACAGACATCCTTTGTGTGTCCTGGTCTTGTGCAAAATGAACAGACTGGCCCCTTTTTCATGGCACCCCCTGTATTCCCATTATTTCTATTTTGTTGACTTTTACCCCTATCTTGTCGTGAATTTCTAATATCAGTTTCTTGATTATTTTTACTAACTGAGGTTCCATTCGGTCTTTTTTCAAAACTATACAGTTCCTCCGGTAATCTCGGCCCCCGCAGTATTGTGGCCTCTGCCCTTAACGCTTCGTCTAATAAATCATTTAAATTATCTGCCTTGCTACTCAACAGTAGTATCTTTACAGTCGGGTCACTCACTCCTACTTTAAATGAGATCAACACTGAGCTCTGTAATTCTAATCTGAATACTTCATCCTCACTTATCTTTTTACTGTATTTTTTACTTGCAATTTCCAAAGCCATGGATTGCAACTCATCTAATCGTCTACCAAACATTCTCAAACTCTCGTTACTATTTTGATAAGCCTTTTTAATCTCTTCTAGTACTAATTCTAAAGAAATTTCATTTAAGTACGTATTTTTTAACAACTCGTATAATTCATCTATTTTTTGAAACTGTTTTGTCCTTACTAATTTATAGGCATCTCCCTCCAAACGTAACTTAACGCATTTAATAAATTCCTCATTATCTGATTCCTTAATTTTAAGCTTAGCTGTTTCACAACATTCAATAAATTTATATAATTCTGTTTCTAATAATGGAGATTCTGCCCCAGAAAAGTAAGGAACAACGTAATGAACGCGTTTCAATACATTTTCAGTACCCATTATTAGTGTTTCTTATTTTTCCATTTACTTAATCATATAATTAGCTATACCTTTCTTAAATAAATTATTTATTTTGTTTTTACTAGTTTCATATTAAATCAACTTTTAACCATTATTTCATTTATCTATTAAATTTTTTACTACCTTATTTATCACATTTTATGTTTCATTATTTAACCTTTTTAATCTATATTTCAAAATCATATCAACATATTATTTATGAATCCTAAATTAACTTATTTGTTCAATTTTTTTTTTTTTTTTAATTTTCCAGTTTTGTTCTTTAATTAATTTCGCGACATTATAAAAACATTGCTGTATCAAAATTCTTATTTTATTCAATTTATTTAAATTTACAAATTTGTTAATCATTATTATTAAATGTCCAAACTAATTTATAATGTTTCACAATTACTTTAAAAATGTTCTTCAATATATCAATTAATCAATTTAATAAAAAAAATTTAGTTTACTTATTTAATTTCCTGATTTATAAAGTTTTATAATTTATGTAATTCATTTCACAATTTTATTTCACAGTTTTATTAAAAGTTTATTTTATTTCACAATTTATTTCAAAATTTTCAATTGTTCTTTATTTTATTTTTACAAATGTCAATTTTCATAATTCCATTATTTTTTGCTTATTAAAATTCTCAAATATTTCTTTTGTTCTATATCACAAATTCATAATTTTTTTTTTTTTTACCGCACATATTTTTTGTTTCCACTATTTTTTACAATACTTACAAATACAAAAAATATTTTCCATGATCCAAAATAGTTATTTCTTCCAATATTAATCTCCATCCAGTCCTTCTCGTCCCTTGGGAGTTGATGTATGGTCCGAAAACCGGCTGAGCCAAAATGTTGTATGTTAAAAGTCCTTCTACTAGGACTTTAACTTGATCCTATTTATACTTACTGAGTCCTTTTTACTTTCTTTATATTATTTAAAACAACCGGGTCTTTTTACTTTAAGACACTTTATTTCGCTTTAAAAGTTGGTTACACTATACTTAACATTTATTTGTAGACACTTCAGCTTATCCGAAACAATTGATTCTTAGTCTATAATTAACTTCTACTTAACACCTTGTATTCTTATAATTTCACAATAAATTGAGTAATTTCATCATGCTAAAATAACTTAGTCAGCGTATTTATAATTTCACAATAAATTGAGTACTTTCATCATTCTAAAATAACTAAGTCAGCGTTTATCTGAGTGACCTATTTAACGTGGGCGTGTATACCTGTGCTATGTTAAGCTGTGTGCGCCAAGACAATTAAATGCTGTTTGTGTTTAACATGCATAATGCTTAACCCTAAAAGTATGCCATAAAGAAAAATGTACTGGTTATGTTATGTTGTGGATCATAAGCACGCTGTAAGTTCCACGATTATGATACACAACAGTGGATCATATGTAAGCTGTGAACTCTACGATTATGATACACAACACTGCGTCTGTTTTTCCCGACAATTTTAATATTGGGAAATTTAAAGCAAACATCCAGCGACACTACTCTATTTTCCCTATCCCTTAAACCTATAATCCTTTATATATATATATATATATATATATATATATATATATATATATATATATATATATATATATATATATATATATATATATATATATATATATATATATATATATATATATATATATATATATATATATATATATATCCCCGTTTGAAGATACGTGTAAGATACGTGCCTGCGTCAGCGCAACTGGAGACTTCCAAATTTTCCTTTTTTTTTTACAAATTAACCGACGCTCAGGGGATGCCCCCAGCAAGTAAAATAAAGCAAGTAAAATAAATCAGGAGAAGGGAGTAATTTTGATTTAATTTAAGTCTTTTTTTAATAATCGAAAGTGAGATTAAAAAATAAATTAACATTTAAATAACATTTAAATTAAGGTATAACATCAATTATAAAACTTTATAAATCAGGAAATTAAATAAGTAAACTAAATTTTTTTTATTAAATTGATTAATTGATATATTGAAGAACATTTTTAAAGTAATTGTGAAACATTATAAATTAGTTTGGACATTTAATAATAATGATTAACAAATTTGTAAATTTAAATAAATTGAATAAAATAAGAATTTTGATACAGCAATGTTTTTATAATGTCGCAAAATTAATTAAAGAACAAAACTGGAAAATTAAAAAAAAAAAAAAAAAATTTAACAAATAAGTTAATTTAGGATTCATAAATAATATGTTGATATGATTTTGAAATATAGATTAAAAAGGTTAAATATGTGATAAATAAGGTAGTAAAAAATTTAATAGATAAATGAAATAATGGTTAAAAGTTGATTTAATATGAAACTAGTAAAAACAAAATAAATAATTTATTTAAGAAAGGTATAGCTAATTATATGATTAAGTAAATGGAAAAATAAGAAACACTAATAATGGGTACTGAAAATGTATTGAAACGCGTTCATTACGTTGTTCCTTACTTTTCTGGGGCAGAATCTCCATTATTAGAAACAGAATTATATAAATTTATTGAATGTTGTGAAACAGCTAAGCTTAAAATTAAGGAATCAGATAATGAGGAATTTATTAAATGCGTTAAGTTACGTTTGGAGGGAGATGCCTATAAATTAGTAAGGACAAAACAGTTTCAAAAAATAGATGAATTATACGAGTTGTTAAAAAATACGTACTTAAATGAAATTTCTTTAGAATTAGTACTAGAAGAGATTAAAAAGGCTTATCAAAATAGTAACGAGAGTTTGAGAATGTTTGGTAGACGATTAGATGAGTTGCAATCCATGGCTTTGGAAATTGCAAGTAAAAAATACAGTAAAAAGATAAGTGAGGATGAAGTATTCAGATTAGAATTACAGAGCTCAGTGTTGATCTCATTTAAAGTAGGAGTGAGTGACCCGACTGTAAAGATACTACTGTTGAGTAGCAAGGCAGATAATTTAAATGATTTATTAGACGAAGCGTTAAGGGCAGAGGCCACAATACTGCGAGGGGCGGGATTACCGGAGGAACTGTATAGTTTTGAAAAAAGACCGAATGGAACCTCAGTTAGTAAAAATAATCAAGAAACTGATATTAGAAATTCACGACAAGATAGGGGTAAAAGTCAACAAAATAGAAATAATGGGAATACAGGGGGTGCCATGAAAAAGGGGCCAGTCTGTTCATTTTGCACAAGACCAGGACACACAAAGGATGACTGTTATTTGCGAAAAAATACACCATTTTGCAGAGAATGCGAGAAATACGGACATGAATCGAGTTGGAGATGTGGATCAAATAGACTGGAAGAACGCCAGGAGAACCAACAACAACCATTTCAGAATCAGCAGTACCAAGGGGGTTATAGAGGACTTCAGAATAACGGCTATCAACACCAACAACAGCAAAATCAGAATCCGCAAGACAGCAATACTCGTAATAATAGAAATAATAATATTAATAATGGTAATGAAAATAATAGAAATAACCCGTTTAGAAATAACAATAGTAATAACAATAACGAACCTAATAGAACATACAGAAATAATAGGGCATGTTATGGGTGTGGTCAAGTCGGCCATATGATAGCGGATTGCCACGACAAGAAAAATGTTGTGCCAAACAGTAGTAATGCTCACAATAGGGGAAACTACCACGGGCCCGGCCAAGGCCAATAAGCTGGGGTCCCGTTAACATTAGTAAAGTTAGGTCAAAGGTAGAAATAGTGGATCATACACCAAGGCAGCCTGTGATCACATTTGCTACCGCAGCTTCAAATAACAACCAAAAAATCGTGGGGGAAAATATCGTTCATCAAACGTCGAGAGTGACCGTTGATACATATGTTGAGCCACCGTGTTTGGTCTGTAAGGAGAAGTTGAAAGAGGAAAAAATGGGTGAAAATAATATTGTTCATCAAACGTCGGGAGTGACCGTTGATACATATGTTGAGCCACCGTGTTTGGTTTGTAACGCAGTAGTAGGATTATTAGTTTATATCATACACTTTATAGGTATTGTGTCGATTACACTGGGGAACAAAATAAAAAAATTAGCAGAATATGAAAAGTATAAGGGAACCTTTGGAGAGGAAGCAGTAGGGTATAAAGTAAAAAACATATTATCAAGAATATCAAAAAGTTTTGAAAATTTCGTAATAGAATATGATAAGAAGATTAGATGTCATATGAGTGAGTTTAGTAAAAGAAAGAATCATATAATATGCAATAGGCAGGGTGACTGTTTCAAACTACCTAATGTAAGTGATGTTTTCATCGAAGTACCTTGTGAGGATGCTAAAAATGGAAAACTCATATTACTGGTAGATTCGGGAGCAGATGCTAGTATAGTAAAGGAGGGTTCGATGATACGACTTCCGGGTTTTGATAAAAATACTCAGAAGGACTTTAGTGGTGCTTTTGGGGGATGCGTAAGGACTTTAGGGACAATAAATATTCAGCACAATAGTATAGAGTGGTTCTGTTTAAAGATGCATGTAGTGGCACTTGAACAAGGAATACCCGCTGATGGAACAATAGGACGAGATAATATATGGAATAGGTCCATAATAAATGCCATAGATAAGAAGTTAATATTTTATGATCAAGATAAAAACAATACTATACAACTACCCATGAGGACACGGGCAGACATGGAAAATAATTTTCAAAATCAGGAATTAAAAGTAGAACCTAGAACCGCAAAGATAGTATCATTACGTTTAAAAACAAAAATTCCAATCGTCTTAATACATAAACAAGAAATTTGTCCAGGAGTATATTTGGGCGAAAGCATATCGAATGTTAGCAAAAATAGAGTTTATGTGTCCGTATTAAATGCTACAGAAAAAGAATTTATAATAGACAGTGCTTTTAAACCAAAATTCTCGAATTTCAATCAGTATAAGGAATCGGATACCAACAATTCTACAATAAATAGCATAAATTCAGTAAACATTACGAACAGAATTAACAAATTATTAGAGGAAATAAAAATTGATGGAACCTTGAATAAAGACCAAATTACATCTTTACAAAATCTGTGTATTTCGTATCATGATGTTTTTCATTTAGATGGCGATGAATTAACATACACGCCAGTACTTAAACATGAAATAATAACACAGTGGAACCAACCACCAATCAATCAAAAGCAATACAAATTGCCACACACACATGAAATCAACAGACATGTTAGTAAAATGTTGGATGACGGCATTATATCGCCAAGCATATCACCCTGGAATTCACCGATGTTGCTAGTTCCTAAAAAGAGCGGCAAGGACGGTAACAAAAAGTGGAGGCTAGTTATCGATTTCCGTAAATTAAACGATGTGACAATTAAACAAGTATTTCCGATTCCTCGAATAGACGAAATATTAGACCAATTAGGTCACAGTCGCTATTTTTCCACTTTAGACTTGGCAAGTGGTTATCATCAGGTACTAGTTGAAGAAGGGGATAAGGAAAAAACAGCTTTTAGTACAGGTCTTGGTCGTTTCGAGTTTAACAGAATGCCTTTTGGTCTAACAGGGGCTCCAGCCACTTTCCAAAGAATAATGAACCACATATTAACAGGTTTACAGGGTATCGATTGCTTTGTTTATCTTGATGATATAGTGGTGTACGGAAAGAATTTAGCTGAACATGAGCTTAGGTTGAGTAGAGTATTGCAGAAATTAAGGGAACACAATCTAAAATTAAATACAGAAAAATGTCAGTTTTTGCGTCGCGAAGTTGTCTATTTAGGACATAAATGTTCGGAACTAGGTGCTCTGCCAGACCCCTCAAAGGTTGAATGCGTGAAAAATATTCCGGTACCAAGAAATAAAAAAGAAGTACAAACGTTTTTGGGATTAATTAATTATTACAGAAAATTTATAAACAATATGGCAAAATTATCATTACCAATTAATAAGTTACTTAGAAAGGATGTTAAATTCACTTGGACCGACGATTGTCAAAATTCATTTATTAAACTAAAAGAATCAATAATTTCACCACCCATTCTCGCATATCCCGATTTTACAAACCCTTTTTTACTTACAACAGATGCAAGTAACGAAGCAATAGGTGCGGTACTGTCACAAGGCAAAGTAGGCAATAGCATTTGCTAGTAGGGCATTAAATGGAGCAGAAAAAAATTACTCCACCATTGAAAAGGAATTTTTAGCTATAGTCTGGGCAACAAAAAATTTTAGAGCTTATCTTCTAGGCCGACATTTTCAAATTTATACAGATCATCAACCATTACGTAGCACAGCAAATCTCAAAGATCAGACATCAAGGTTAGCCCGTTTCAGGCATAAATTATCAGAATATGATTACGAAATATCTTACAAACCAGGTAAACAGAATTTGAACGCAGATGCTTTAAGTAGAATTCCACATCCAGAACCAGTCCAAACACGGTCTAAGACCACACAGAATAAATTAGGTAATCAAATTTCAAAAACCAAAAAACAAGTGAGCACGCCAGTACTGGATGAAATAACAACAGACACCAAGAACGAATTAAACTCAAGTCTACTATTAACTGACCCAGAGGAAATTAAAACTGTTATAAAAGACTTTCATGACTCAGCATTAGGAGGTCACCAGGGCGCAGTGAAAACATATTTTAGAATCAGAAAACAATTTAAGTGGAAAGGTATGCAGAAACAAATAAAAGATTACGTTAAGAATTGTCAAAAATGCCAAGTAAATAAAAGTTCTAGGCTTACTAAAATGCCAATGGTTTTAACTGATACGCCTGTACGACCATTCGATAAAGTATACATGGATCTTGTTGGTATTTTACCGGAAACTATATCTGGAAATAAATATATATTAACTTTTCAAGATGATTTTTCAAAATATATGTGCTGCGTAGCTATCCCAGACGCAGAAGCAAGCACTGTAGCAAAAGCATTTTACGACGAAATTATTACAAGACATAACATACCAAATTATTGATAACCGACAATGGTTCGAATTTTGTTTCAAAATTATTTTCGGACACGTGTAAATTGTTAGGAATTAAAAAGTTACATATTACGCCATATCATCCACAGGCCAACGGCTCTTTGGAACGAAGCCACCGACCATTAGCAGAGTATTTACGAAGTTTTGCGAAAGAGGATGGATCAAACTGGGACCAGTGGTTAAATACAGCAATGCATGTACACAATAATACAATGCATATGTCCACCGGGCAAACGCCTTTCCGTACTTTATACGGTTACGATTTTGAAATGCCAACCAATCTAAAACGCAAATGCTCACCAGTATATAATACCGATGATAGCAACAAGCTATTAAAATACCAAATTCAACGCACACACGAAATCGTACGACAGAATCAAGCCAGAGCCAAAGAAAAATCTAAGCAAAGCTATGATAGCTCATTACACCAAATAACATTCAAAGTAGGCGATAAAATTTTACTAAAAAATCAAAATAGGAAAAATAAATTTTCACCAGTTTGGGTGGGACCCTATGAGGTTCTTTCAATAAAAAGCCCTGTAACGACTGAGATTTGTATCAAGGGTAAAGCGAAAAAATTTCATAATAATTTGTTAAAAGCATACAACAGTATAGTTTAAATAAACACTGTAGAATTAAATAAACACTGCCTGCAACAAGAACCAATAATTTTTAACATCATTGAAATAACGTCAAATAGTTAGTGCAGGACAGAATAGCTAAGTATTACATATTGAGAATGACTGGTATTGCTTCGTGTACTAACGAATTTGAAACTACAAAAGAAAAGAATAGAGAAAAACTATAATTTTTTTTAAATATAGATATTAAATAAATTAATTTTAAATAATTTATAAAATCCAAAAAATTTAATGTAATATTGCCAAAATACAAATCGCAGAGAAAATAGCTATGTATTAATTGAAGATGACTAGCATTGAATATAAACAAATAACAAAATCAAGTTATTATTTGAGGTACGAATTTGCAAGGTATAAAAATTACGTTGTCATTAAAATTGCGATAGGTCAGTACCTACCTCAATGGCATTTTAAACATACATGTTCATTGTGCATAGAGCGCAATGCTCCCAGCTCATATTAATATAGAACGCTTGAACATATTAATATGCCAACCGATTAAATGCACTTCAGCACTTTACAGGCAGAAGCCAATAACGTACTGGAACTGAAACGAGATACGGTAGTGCAGCGACAAAACTGTCTAATATTTTTTATCATTAACAGAATTTTCATTCATGAAACTAAATATATTAATGCAGATATGCATTAATATAGCAAACTAACAAACTAACAAACGTTTTACATTCATCATTACACGGTAATGAAAATAAATAAGTACAATTGAGATGTACAAAACTAAATATTTAACAACTTAATATAGCAAATACATTTATGTAATGCTAAGAGGTCGCGCGCGCTTATTTCTAAAATATTAGGTAGTGCATGAGTAAATAGCTAAGTATTGTTGAATATGACTAGCATTTAACCATGTACTACTGGGATTGTATATACAACATTTTGTATTACAACAATACAGAAACATATTTAAATGTATGTTTCTAAACTAAATCATTTAGTACATGTTAACACATATATTAACTAATATAAATATTTAAAGTATAATTATGGCCAACGCCTTAACAATATGTATTAAGGGGTAAAATGAGAAAGAAAACTACATAAAATTATTAAGGATTCAATTTATATATGTAAAAAAAAAATGGAATTTCGTCTTTTTACAATATGAAATAAAGAGCAAAACTTTAGAATTGTCACACTGGTCCTGATGTTGGCAGCCAAGGAAGCAGTCAACATCACACAGACATCAATTAATGATACAAGATTATTCTTTGAGAAGACAACTGATGCTTTGTTCTACAATGATGAATGGACGATAGTAGCCAAGTTTAAACCGCTACAACTGAACGAATTCCTGGAGCTGACAAACAAATACATAATCACGGCAAACACAATGTGCGAACAAATGAGCACCGGACCCAGCATAAAAAGATCATGTATAGCAGCAACACGGGAAACCACGGCAATAATAGCCACACTACAGAAAAATGAAGAAATAATTAAGCGCACAATAAAGAGTAACCGACAAAAGAGATCACTCAATTTCATTGGCGAAGGACTCAACTGGGCTTTTGGACTGATAAAGAAAGAGAGACTATCTATAAATATCTCAATGACATTGAAGATAATGAACATAAAACATACGAAATTATGAAAAGACAAATTACGGTGATTTCATCAAATTGTAACAAGATAGCAGAACCCTTACTGAATTCCTTGAAGGAAATCGAAAATCTGCAAAATGTGTTAAACATAACAATAAGAACACAAAAATACATAAATGAAAAAATAAACCAACAAGTTAGTCATTTACTATTCATGATGGATACCATAGAAATTCAATCTACAATTAATGCAAACCTAATCGAAATTTAAGGACAACAGCTGATGGAAATGGCAATCATAGATGATCTATACAAGGGACGATTACACCCGACAATTATAGACCAGAGCGAGTTAGATGAAATGCTGACTAGCCTCACGTTAAGAGGAAAGGCGAAGTGGTTCATACAAAAATCATTCGAAATGCACCGTGCATCAACAGTACGAGTTTTCCCAGACTCAGACGGCCTAATAATGGTCATCAAGATGATTTGTTGTTCACATTATATAGAATTTACCCAATACCCACAAATATTAATGAAGAATGGGATGCATTGGTTAAAACAACATATGACTACATATCAGAAGCAGAAGACCGGAGCAAATACATAGGTCTAACGAATAAATATCACAGCAAATGCATTTTGGTTAGCCAACATACGGACAAAGAAATTACACTATGCAAACGTCCAGGAACCATACTAACAACTAGCAACACACTATGTGAAGTCGCGCTGATTCAACACATAACAGATATTAAAGATACCTGTGAACATGTTGCAATCACAAGGAGTTCTGGCCTAGTAGTTAAACTATAGACACCAAACACATGGTTGTATAAATTCAATACACCAGCCTTTTTCGAAGCAGTTTGTGGGTCAAATATAGCCACATTGACACTATCCGGCCTGGGTTGGATGTCCATAAATGAAGCTTGCAACTTACACAACAAAGAAATGATACTGCCATACGAGTTTACACATCAAAGCATTAGGAATATAACATACAAGAAGGAAGAACATACGGTTATAATAGAAAATTTACAAGGCAATTGGTCATCATTACCATATTCAAATATATTACAAACATCGTTACCGGTCTTGGTGTCAGATCACAACAAAATAAGATCAGCATTAAGAGACGAAATATTACTACAATTAACTGATAACCAGGAACGCAAAGAATTACTTAATCGTCAAAATGAAATAACGAAAACCGCAACAATAGATGTAGAAGCGGCTAAGGAAAACCTTGAAATGGTGTCAAATACATTTCCCAGCAAGAAATCCCCACTCGAAAAAATCGGTTCATTGCGGAAATCAACAATGCAGAAACCAAACACCACAACACCCATAGCAAGTCAACGAACGAAGTCACATGAAATAGAAGCCAATACGTCAGAAACAACAACAACGCATCGGACTACTACCGCAGAACAGCAGCAGTCAGCAACGAAAACATCGGGACCAGGTTTTTATTATATATAACTGGAAATTACAACCCTTAATTTACTAATATCCATTAAATATTATATAAGTAAAGATCATAACTTCATAACTAATAGAACTTAACGTAATTTATACCACATAAAACAATGTAAAAAGAAAAAACTATTATTCTTTTTAATAATAATTTTCTCTTCAAAAATAATTAAAATAATACAAAAGAAAAAAAACTATTATTCTTCTTAATAATAATATTTTTTTTTTCTTTCAATAAGGGGGGAGGTATGTTGTGTATCATAATCGTAGAGTTCACAGCTTACATATGATCCACTGTTTTGTATCATAATCGTGGAACTTACAGCGTGCTTATGATCCACAACATAACATAACCAGTACATTTTTCTTTATGGCATACTTTTAGGGTTAAGCATTATGCATGTTAAACACAAACAGCATTTAATTGTCTTGTCGCACACAGCTTAACATAGCACAGGTATACACGCCCACGTTAAATAGGTCACTCAGATAAACGCTGACTTAGTTATTTTAGATTGATGAAAGTACTCAATTTATTGTGAAATTATAAATACGCTGACTAAGTTATTTTAGCATGATGAAATTACTCAATTTATTGTGAAATTATAAGAATACAAGGTGTTAAGTAGAAGTTAAGTATAGACTAAGAATCAATTGTTTCGGATAAGCTGAAGTGTCTACAAATAAATGTTAAGTATAGTGTAACCAACTTTTAAAGCGAAATAAAGTGTCTTAAAGTTAAAAGACCCGGTTGTTTTAAATAATATAAAGAAAGTAAAAAGGACTCAGTAAGTATAAATAGGATCAAGTTAAAGTCCTAGTAGAAGGACTTTTAACATACAACAGCAGGGAGATTATTCCACAAACGTATCGTGCGACGAAGAACGAATTCTCTTTGTAATGCGAAGTTTGTTGAGAAACGAATGGACTACGAAGGGGTGGGCTTGCTTTGATGCCCTAGTAGAACGAGAGAACACACGACCTCGTGGAATCAGGCCATGTATTTCCCTCGAACACTTACCATTTGTAATACCTATAAAACAGGCTTACACACCCTACGGTCCTTCGGTGCTCAAGAGAACCAATAGAGGATGAAATATTTTCATCCCTTATTAAATATATAGCACGTTGTTGCATTTGATCCAGGAACTCCAAAGAAGATTTTGAAGCCCCTGCCCATATATGCGAATTGTATTCCATCCTAGGCCGAATATAGGTAGTGTAGACAATGCGCAAGTCAGCGGGAGTGAAGTATGTCTGCCTCGGTTTCAGAAAACCGAGGCACTTGGCCGCTTCTTTCGACACATCATATATGTGATCATTCCAACGGAGGTCATATTGAATTGATATGCCCAGAACGCGCAATATCGACAGAGTCCATATTTAGGGAAGGGTGGGGTGAATCCATTATTTTGTAAGATAACAGCCAACATTGGGACTTGCTTGCATTAAAATCAACTCTATTTGCAAGACCCCACTTGGAGATTGTTTTCAGGACATTATTGAGTGTGTCATTCATTGAGCGCCTTTTACCCTCAATCTCCAGAGTTTGGACGCTTTTTGAACGAATATGAATGACAAATGTTACTGTCATCTGCAAAGGAATGGACCGGGTTCTGGGTCGATGACAGAAGGTCATTGATAAAAACCATAAATAGGGACGGGGATAGGACGGAGCCCTGTGGGACTCCAGAATTGATGGAATGTTGTTCTGAGAAAACACCATCCATCGCAACTCGTATTGAACGCCCCTGGAGAAAACTCGATATCCGTCGAGTAAAAGAATTACCGACACCATATGCAATGAGTTTTGATACGAGGGCTTCATGCCACACTCGATCAAAAGCCTTGGAAATATCAAAAGCAACTACCTTACTCTCCCCGAAAAGGTGAATACAATTATTCCACTTTTCGGAGAGGACCGCCATCAAGTCACCGGTGGATCTGGTCCTACGGAAACCATATTGCCATATCACTGAGTAATTCGTTTCGCTCCAGATAGTTCACAAGATGGAAGTTTATTACGCTTTCCATTACCTTGGAGAGCGCAGAACATATTGCAATGGGTCGGTAATTAGCAGGGTTCGTAGCCTCATCTTTTTTCGGAACTGGCTGGACATCGGCAACCTTCCAACAAGATGGAAAAACTCCTGTCGTGTCGGAAATGTTGAAAAAGTTACACAACGGACAAGCCAGCGTTGACGCCCACTTCTTTAACACATGGGCAGATATGCCATCTGGCCCGGAGGCTTTGTTAATATTGAGATTTGTTAAACCTTTTTAACTGCCCGAGATCGAAAATGTATTTCCAGCATTGCAGAAATTCAACGACGGGCAGTGGTTGATTGCTAACTGGGAGCGTTGAATTATTTGCAAATAATTCTGCCAAGAGATTAGCTTTTTCAACCGGGTAAGTGAAGGTCTGGCAAATCTTCCCCCTTTTAACAAAAGACTAGAAATTTTGACTACCTCTATGGTAGAGAAGAGATAGAGAAGGACCATTTTGTGCGCGTTCGTGTAGAAACTTTTCACGCGCGATCACGGCATTACAGCGATTCCTAGCCTGTATGCGAAGTAGCGTCAACATAGCCATGGGGGACGGTCGTGTCGCCTAGACCTCCTACATTTTTACTCGTTCGTCGTCTGTCCGTCGTCTATTTAAATTATTTGTGTTAAAATTCGTGCAAAGTCCAGTGTCGTCTTTTAATAGTTGCAAAAAAAAAAAATAATAAATATAAATAATAAATAAAAGCGCAAACAATAAACCAAACAAATTAAATCCACAAACACAACAACAACAATAAACCAAAACCGGTTTCGTCTGCCGCTGGCTGCTGAGTTGCTGCACGCGCTGCATTTTTTTTTTATTTGCAATTGCCAACGCAAGGGGCTCTTCTATGCCCTCTGCCGCAATTGTATTTTGTTTTTCGTTATTCTTCCCTTCCCCATCCTACTCCCTGCTACGTGCGTGCACGGTTGATGCTGCACTGAGTGCGTAAGCTACGCTGTGGTTAAGGCATAACACTCGCCACTGCTTTGCTTGCGCTCTCATTTGTTTGTGTCAACTGCTGCACGTTTGTGGTATGTTTGATTGTTTTGAACTTGCCCAGTAGGAAAATGCCGCAAAAATTCCGCATAGATTTTTGCAACGTTCGTGGGCTGAGGGCGAATTTTTTCTCTGTATATGCGTATGTGTCCATCCATAGGCCTCAAATAATGGCACTATGTGAGACCCAGGTTCATGAGGGCACAGATCCACTGGATTTTCATGTGCCTGGTTATCACCTGTTGCCATTATTCTCTGCCCATAGGGGCCTTGCTCTATTTATTCGGAGTGACGTTGCGTATCAACTGCAGCAACAGCATAGTGTGTCGGATAGCGAATTTAATACAATTTGGGTTAAATTCAAAATCCAAACACACATCATGCACTTGTGCTTTCTTTATAGGAGTCCGAATCTAGATAGGGTTTCCACCTGTAATAAGCTGGATGCCTTATCTGATTCGATCTCAAATATATTGGAGCAATTTCCAGGCAGTGAAATTGTTGTTGCGGGCGATTTTAATGTGCACAACGCCACTTGGTTGAGCCACTCGGGTCTTCCAACACAGGAGGGTTGTTATGTTGAGCTGTTTGCAGAGTGCAATCAACTCACTCAATTGGTGAAGGAACCGACGTACCTTCCACGCGTCGGTGGGCAAAGCCCAAAAGTCCTAGACCTTTTTCTGACTTCACATCATGAAAAATATGATGTAAAAGTCCTTGCACCTCTTGGTAACTCCGACCAGTGTACTGTTTCCGCTGAGTTTTCGTATTCTAGTTTACGCGCCTCTTCGATTAAAGCCCCGAAGAGGTCTGTATGGCTTTACGAAAAAGCAAATTGGGTTGCGTTAAATGATTTTTTTCGTAACTTTAATTGGAAATTGTGTTTCGCTGACAGAGACATAAATGCCGCGGCTACAATGGTACAAAATATTATTTTATTAGGTATGCGGTCCTTCATACCTTCTAAAAAAATTAGCATTAAACCCAAGAACCACTCATGGTTTAGTGAGACTTGCAGGATTGCAGTCAGGTCGAAAGAGGAAGCCTTTCAAAATTGGCGTTCTAACAAGAATGCTGAGACAGAAAGACTTCGCATACAGGCTAGGAATCGCTGTAATGCCGTGATCTCGCGCGAAAAGTTTCTTCACGAACAAAACGCGCGCAAAAGGGTCCTACTCTACCATAGAGGTAGTAAAAATGTCTGGTCATTCGTTAAAAGAGTGAAGAATCAGACGACATCGTCTACTCCAACTCTTATTATGAATGGCCAGACCTTCACTGACCCGGTTGATAAAGCTAATCTCTTGGCAGAATTATTTGCAAATAATTCAACGCTCCCGGATAGTAATCAACCACTGCCCGTCGTAGATTTTGTTTCTTCTGCAATGCCGGAAATTCATTTTCGAACTCGGGCAGTTAAAAAGGTTTTAGCAAACCTCAACATTAACAAAGCCTCTGGGCCAGATGGCATATCTGCCCATGTGTTGAAGAAGTGCGCGTCAACGCTGGCTTGTCCGTTGCGTAACCTTTTCAACATCTCCTACACGACAGGAGTTTTTCCATCTTGTTGGAAGGTTGCCAATGTTCAGCCAGTACCGAAAAAGGGCGAGGCTACGAACCCTGCCAATTACCGACCCATTGCAATATGCTCAGCACTCTCCAAAGTAATGGAGAGCGTAATTAACTTCCACCTTGTGAACTATCTTGAGCACAACGAATTGCTCAGTGACCGCCAATATGGTTTCCGTAGGGCCAGATCCACAGGGGACTTGATGGCGGTCCTCTCCGAAAAGTGGAATAAATGTATTCACCTTTTCGGGGAGAGTAAGGCTGTTGCTCTCGATATTTCCAAGGCTTTTGATCGAGTGTGGCATAAAGCCCTCGTTTCAAAACTAATTGCATTTGGTGTCGGTGAATCTTTTACTCGATGGATATCGAGTTTTCTTCAGGGTCGTTCTATACGAGTTGCGATGGATGGTGTTTTTTCAGAACAACATTCCATCAATTCTGGAGTTCCGCAGGGTTCCGTCCTATCCCCGTCCCTATTTCTGGTATTTATCAATGACCTTCTGTCATTGACCCAGAACCAAATTCATTCCTTTGCAGATGACAGTAACATTTGTCATTCATACTCGTTCAACAAGCGCCCAAACTCTTTGGAGATTGAGAGTAAAAGACGCACTATGAATGACACGCTCAATAATGACCTTAAATCAATCTCCGAGTGGGGTATTGCAAACAGAGTAGATTTTAATGCAAGCAAGACCCAATGTTGTCTGTTATCTCACAAAAGAATGGATTCACTCCTCCCTCCCCTCAATATGGGTGCTGTGGATATTGCGCAGTCAGCTGCTCTTGACGTTCTGGGCATATCAATTCAATGTGATCTACGTTGGAATGATCACATATTTAATGTGTCGAAAGAAGCTGCCAAGTGCCTCGGTTTTTTAAAACGGTGTAAAACATACTTCACTCCTGCTGACCTGCGTACTGTCTACACCACCTATATTCGGCCTAAAATGGAATTCAATTCGCACATTTGGGCAGGAGCTTCAAAAACCTCCTTGGAGTTCCTGGACCGAATTCAACAACGTGCGATATATTTGATAGGGGATGAAAATATCTCATCGTCTATTGGTTCTCTTGAGCACCGAAGGACCGTTGGGTGTGTAAGCCTGTTTTATAGGTATTACAACGGTAAGTGTTCGAGTGAAATACATGGCCTGATTCCACGAGGTCGTGTGTTTTCTCGTTCTACTCGGGCATCAAATCAAGCCCATCCCTTCGTAGTCCACTCGACTCTCAACAGAACCACGCATTATAGAGATAATTCGTTCTTCAGTCGCACGACACGTTTGTGGAACAATCTCCCTGCGTCCGTTTTTCCCGACATTTTTGATATTGGCAAGTTCAAAACAAACATTCACCGACACTACTCCATCTTTCCCCCCTCCATTTAACCTATCATCCCTTCTTACGATCAACACTGTGCATTGCATGAATAGGGGGCATCCCCTGAGCGTTGGTTAATTTGTAAAAAAAAAAAAAAAATAATAATATTTTGTACCATTAAAGCCGCGGCATATATGTCTCTGTCAGCGAAACACAATTTCCAATTAAAGTTGCGAAAAAATCATTTAACGCATCCCAATTTTTCGTAAAGCCATACAATCCTCTTAATCGAAAAGGCGCGTAAACTACAATACAAAAAGCAGCGGAAACAATACAATGGTCGGTATTACCAAAGGGTGCAAGAACTTTTACATCATATTTTTCATGATGCGAAGTCAGAAAAAGGTGAAAGGCTTTTTGGCTCTGCCCACCGACGCGTGGGAAGTACGTCGGTTCCTTCACCAATTGAGTGAGTTCACCAACGCTGTTAGCGTTGAGTAGGATAGGGAAGGGACTGAGAACGAAAAACAAATGAACAATTGCAGCAGAGGGCATAGATAAGCCGTTGTGCTGACAATTGCAAAAAATCCACGCAGCGACGACGGCAGCAGGCAGTGCTTGTATAGCAAAAAACCAGTTGTTGTTATTATTGATATTTTCGCAGCATGCGTTATTGTTGTAAGTTTTTAATCGTTGTTATTATTATTTTAATTTTATAAATGCAGCGGACGACACTTGACGTTTCAAGTGTCACATTTGAACGACACATTTCACGGCACTCGACAAGTGTTAAATTTTGATAAAACGGACGACAAATTAAAATAAGAGGACGGCGAGACACGTCCGTCTCCCATCATTGCGCAGACACAACTGATAAGATAATATTTTAATAAGCCTTTTCGCGTATAATACTCTTTAAGCTAATGCGGTAAGTTGAAATTTATAATTTATTAAATTTTTATCGATTTCTTCAACACTTTTAATCTTTTGAATTTTTTGATGGTCTTGTATATTGAGACAGTACTATCCTCGTTGACGATTGGGAAAAGAGATGAATGGAAAACGGAAATTCATTCAGAAATCAATTCGCACCGTACGTAATTCGGTTTAACCTCTGGGAAGTGTTTTTTTAATCGTGTGCAAATCGAGTTCTGTTCGATTTTATTATTGTAAAGGGTAATGTTAAGAACAACCGTCACAAAACAGATTATTTTGAAATGGACATAATCAATTGAAAAATGAACTGAAAAACGGTGTATTTATTTACTAGTTGATTTTTTTAAGGTCTTTTGCATGAAAGATTCCTATTTTTTTCCCTTCTCTGCTATTTCATAATAACTGCTGCCGATTTTTCTGATCACTGTTTCACTTTATGAAACTTATCTTTGGAGTTTAAGGTAGTGTCACCTTCTTTTAACCAATGTAATTTTCTTAACAGTTCGTATGAAACTCCATATGTGTAATCATCTAATTGAGCTATGATATGCAGATCGAAGTGAAACGCAAATTTCACTAAGTTTAGCATCCCACATCCTCTGGTCCTAAGAAAGATACGATCGAATTCCAGCTATTATGGATCTATTGACGTGCTCGGATGAATTTGATTGCGGAGAATATATTGCGGTGAAGCAATGTGAAATTCCATACTTGTCTAGCAAATGTTTGAATAAATTAGACCTTAATTGAGAACCGTTATCGCTGACTATTACTTCAGGAATTCCAAAAATATGAAATACTTCGGTTTCTAGAAAGTCAAAACTTGAGGCTGTAGTAAATTTTCGTACAGTTTTATGTAGAGGAAATTTCGTAAGGTGGTCAAGAACTAAGAACGACTTTTCAAGGACTTTTTTCGAATGTGGATAAAGCCCTAAAAAATCCATGTAAAGTCGTTAAAATGGACGATCAGACTTAACCTGTGCACCCATTGGTGGTCGCAAAATGACATTAGAGGCTTTACATTGTTGGCACGTTTCACATCTTGATACAAATTCTCGAACATCTTTGGCCATATTTGGCCAAAAGAAATAACGGCGTAACTTTTCCAGCGTTTATGATATCCCTCCATGACCGGATATGGGCGGATTGTGAGCGCATTCTAACACACAAGAGGTGAGTCCCGGTGGGATCCACAACTTCCATGAAGAAGCTTCCGAAAATTCGTTTCCCTCTGCAAATTCTGAACGTCTGAAAACGTATCCATCAACTACCTTAACGTCCAGTAAGCGGCCTTGGTTATTCTGTACCTGATTTATTAAATCTAGATATGATTTTGCTTTAAAATATTCAGAATTCAGATTTACTTCTGGTGTTACTGTTTCGATGCTGTCTATATTTTCAAAAGGTAAACGAGAAAGCATATCGGGTACAACATTTAGACTCCCTTTGCGATGTTCTATAGAGAAGTTAAAGCCCTGAAGCTTAAGTGACCATCTAGCTAGCATACCATTAAGATCGGATTGACTCATCAACCATTTTAAGCTTGTGACCTTCCATTTCAACTCGTGACCTTCAACGTACTCCCTAAATGTTTCCACACTTAACACCGCCGCAAGATATTCAATCTCTGTCATTCAATGTGAGCTGTGCACGATTTAATGTATGCGAAAAGAAAGCGATTGGTTTTTCTATTCCTTCAACATCTTCTTGTTCCAGAACTCCTCCTACTACTATTTTCGATGCATCGCATTGTATTATGAATCGATGCTCAAAATCAGGTGTAACTAAAACTGGGATAGTTGTCAACATTTGCTTCACTTTATCGAAAGCCTCTTGATTTGTTTTTTTTTTTTTGTTTTTTGTAACTCTGATAAAGGAGCTGTTAGAGATGCATATCTATCTAAAAAGAAAACGACGATACCATCCCGTGAGACCTAAAAAACTTTTTATTTCGCGAATAGTTCTTGGAGGAGAAATGATGCGAATCGCGGACACTTTATCAGGATCCGGTTTAATACAACCATTCCCAATAATGTAGCCCAGATACTTGACTTCTTTCATACACCATTTGCATTTCGAAATGTTCAAAGTAAATCCGGCTTTTCTTAAAAATTGAGAATCCTCTACTAATAAAATAATGTGTTCTTCAAAGCTGTCGCTGACCAAGAGCAAATCATCTAAGGCAGATCTCTAGATTTCTGGCTGGTGTTTTTGCAGCCGCTTGCTTGCAAGTTTTCCTGACATTTAACACATTGAGGTTTATAAACATTTGAGGTTCCACAACCGTAACAGAAAACGTTTCGTTCTGACAGACAATCTACATAACGGTGACCAATTTCCCGACAATTAAACTAAGTCTTTTACTAACATCTCATCAATATCTTTTCGCAATTCATATTTTTCTTCCATATCTTCTAAATCATTCTTTTCCTCCAAAACGTTTTCAATTTCACTAACTTGTCTCCTGAAAGCTTCTTGAGTTTTCTCTATTTCCTCACTTAGAGCCTCTCTTCATAGCACTTAATGTGTAAATGTGAAATAGATCGTATTTCTATATAAAAAAAATGTCCTTTCTCAAGTGAGGCTTTAAATTGAGCCTTAGCATTTCAATTAGTTCTAACTCATTTATGGGAAAACGTAACCTACCGCAAAGTTGTAGAATTCCATGAGAGAAATCGTTAAAGCTTTCATTTCCCATTTGTGATCATTGAAATGAGCTTTCAGTGCCTCACAAAGCTGGAACCAAACTACGGTGTTAACATTTCTGCGGTATCGCCAGTACCACTCTTTGGCTTTAGCTGTGAATAAAATATGTGCATATTCACTGATTCACCTGAAGTCCCCAGAGAGACACTCATGAGTCAATGAATTAACCATATATATAAATTTTTCGATAGGTAATCCTGAAGAAGCACCACTAAAAGGGACATGCCAACTGCTTATTAGATCAGCAACTTTGCTACTGTTAATAGAAGCGCAAATCGACGGATTTCCAACATAAGGTAAGGTAGGTCGTTGATTAAACGGCGGAAAATTCATTTGAGACCACTCAGGTTCCAGGTGCTGTAAGATTTGAGCGATAGCATTTTGCATATCTCTAATTTTCTAAGTTTCTATAAATTCTATCTTCTAAATTAACATTATCAATATCATGAGATACATTGTGCTCATTATTTCTATAAAATACTCTATTATTTTCAATTATACCAGGTAATGATAAAAAGCTATTCTCGTCACAATTAAGTGTTCTTCTCTGCCGTTTAGATTAAATAATTCTTTCAGAAGTCTTTGGTAAAGTTCCAGTATTACCTCTCAGGGGAGTGTCTGAATGAGGTAACTGATATTCAAGTAAACTAGTCCTTGTTACAGGGCCACTACATCGATATCCCTTTTTTTTATTGTACTAATTGCGTTCATTATTTATTTTTCGAATGAAAAATAAGTTAAGCATTAAATTATCATAAGTCCATAAAAACAAGTATATAAATGAAGCAATACTGTATCAAAATATCACAAAAAGATCATTTTGAAGGAAATTTAATTGATGAAGATATGTTGGTTTTCGAGCAATATTAAACATATCGGAAATATTTAAAATTGCAATCCAGAGAATTAACCAAAATCATAATATAATCTAGTAAAGAAGAGACAAAATAAGAAACAACCTTAGGTTGCCCCACGTTGGGCGCCACTTTTGTAATGGAATAGTTTGCGCTGGAATTTTTTTATTAACATCAACGCTACGTTTAGACGACAAAATATTTCAAATATTTAACAATACTATTCAAATTAGCCTAACATATAAAAATACAAGTTTTAAATTTAAAAACTTTGAAGAAAATAATGGATTTTGTAACAAATTTGGAATCGCTGCTGTTATTTTTCACACCTAAATTCAAGACTCATTTACTAAAGGTACCATATTTTTTGAAATATACAAATATATTTTTAAGCGTTTTTATGTCTTATTAATAATGTTTGTTTGTATTTATTTGTTGATTTATTTTTTCTTTTATTTTATCTATTTTATTTATATTAAAGTAACTTTAAGTAATTTTTTATAATGAAGCAAGGAAAAAGAGGGGAAAAATCATTTTGCAATATTTTTTTTTTGTTCTGCCGGCGTAAGCGCAACAGAGACTTCCAAATTCTAATTGGGAATTTTATAAAAATATTTAACCAATAAGTGCTACCATTTGGTAAATTTAACGAAATTTGGAAACACGTGGATCGTAAGAACAATCAATATCCACACAATCGTATAAGATTTTAATAAGCCTTTTCGCGTATAATACTTTTCAAGCTAATGCGGTATATTTAAATTTATTATTTATTAATTTTTTATCGATTTCTTTAACACTTTTCGTCTTTTGATTTTTTTGTTGGTATATCTTGAGACAGAACTATCCTCGTAGACGATCGAGAAAAAAATTAATGGAAAACGGAAATTCATTCAGAAATGAATTCGCTGCGTACGTAATTCGCTTGAAACCTAGGGAAGTGTTTTGAATCGTGTGTAAATCTAGTTCTGTTCGATTTTATTTTTATAAAGGGTAATGTTAAGAACAACCGTTACAGGTTCTATGGGAGGTGCCACTCTCCTTTGCCCAATGTGGTTTATTTATGGTTTAAAATCGACTTTATATCATAGTAATGCAAGTTTTCGGAAAAATACGTTCAATGATTTTGCTATTAATCTAAATTATACATCGAAACTGAAAATGG
Organism: Dryomyza anilis; assembly: GCA_951804985.1. NCBI lineage: Eukaryota > Metazoa > Arthropoda > Insecta > Diptera > Dryomyzidae > Dryomyza > Dryomyza anilis. The sequence continues at coordinate 76,059,532 of OX638135.1, read as the reverse complement.
GCGTAAAATTGGGCGTGGTCAACGAAAACTATATAGTGACCTTCTCCTCGTTCTGCAGGATTTATATTACACATTTTGAGGAAATCCGAGCATTTTCACACCAAATGGGCCATTCCACACCAAATCGACCAAAAATGTCAAATTGGATATTAACCTTTTCGATTTCAATGAAATAGGCAACTGATAAAGGGTACCCAGATATGTACTGGCCATTATTTTTTTATTTTTTCGTCCACTACTTCCAGAGATACAGTGGCTCAAATTTATAAAAAATTGGCAAAAATCACTTTTATATTGTTGTTCATATTTAAAGTTTAAAAGCTAATAGAACAAGCTTTTAGAAAAATTCAGTTGTAACTTCTAAATGTGAACAATGGCCCGTTGTCTTTATCCTTGCACTTCAAAATTGATGTCCTTAAAAAGGACACTTTTTAAAATTCGGAAAAAAATGCTAAATTTTCGTTCAAGATGGTATTTTGATGACATAATATTTTAAAAAATAATTTTCTAAATTTTAATTTATTTATTGTATTAAAATTATTTTTTTTTTCTACAATAAAAGCTATAATTCTGGAATATATATGTAGATTTCTAAAATGGCGTCAGTTTTATCATATTGAATCTAGTTTTTCAGATATTGATTTCTGGATATAGTTTTTACGATTTTCCAAAAATGGTATATATCTCAAAACTAGAGACAATTGGATGAAAATGACACCATTTTCGAAATCATAGTAACAAAAACATTAAAAAATTATAGCAAATTTTATTTTTGAAAAAAAAAATTATTTTCAATACAAATAATATGTAAAAATTAATTTTTAAAATACGATGCGATTAAGGACATGAAATTTGAGTTTTGAATTGGTATAAAACCTTGTTTTATTAGCTTTTTTAATGGAGTTCCTATCATCTCTAATTTAAGAGATATTGAAATATGAACAACCATACAAAAGTGATTTTTGGTTCATTTCCAACCGCTCAGGTGAGTTCCAACCGCTGGTCGATTTGTTTAGTTTAGTTTATTCTCATCAAACAGAGTACAAAGCTCTTACAGACTACTTAAATGATACAAATTATATAAACATAAATTACTACAGATAATCAGGGGACTAACTACAAAAAAAAAAAACTTAAAATTAACTACCATTGACTCATAAAACATGTGGACCAACATTTAAACACTTTAGATTGTCTTTGAATGACTTCCTAGAGGAACTAGCGAATAAATCAACATGATCAAGAACCATATTGGTTTCTTTAATACAACGAACGGTCGGGTCATTACGTGAATAAATATTTTTCATATTTTGTTCACGAAAATGAAATTTAGTTCGGATGTAGCGAGAGGGGTAGTAAAAGTCGATCTGAGATAGAAGTAGGGGACATTGGATTTGATTATGTATTAAATGACGTATAAACATTATTGAAGATATCTTGCGTCATTTTTCTAAAGAATCCATATTAATTAAACAACATCTAGTGTAGTAGGATGGTCTTTCAAAATTCAAATTTAATTTGTAAAACATAAATCTGATAAAGTTTTTGTTAATGGATTCAATCCTTATAGAGAGAAAATTAGATGCTGGATTCCAAATAGTGGAACAGTATTCCAGGTGACTGACGAAAGATGAACATAGGGATTTAAGGGTGTAAGGGTCGGAAAAGTCCGAAGTATTCCTTTTTAGAAACCCAAACCTTACAAGTAATTAGGTCAATATGATCTTTAAAGTTCAGTCTGGAATCAAATAATACTCCAAGGTATTTTTTTGAGAACACTCTATCAAGTAACGTCGAGTTTATATAGTATTCTCATTGAAGATGAGTTTTAGATCTACTAAGAGTAAAACATTGACACTTAGATACGTTCAAAGGTAGATGATGCATCTCACACCATAGGGATATAGAGTCGATATCTTTTTGCAAAAGAATCTGATCAGAGACTGAAGTGATGTGCCTGAATATCTTTAAATCATCGTTAAATAATAGGCAATGCGAATGATGTATGACGAGAGGTAGATCATTGATAAATAATAAAAATAACAACGGACCTATATGACTGCCTTGCGGAACACCCGATGTCACGTCAATTACACACAAAGAAAAATATAGGTAAATCTAACCGGAAAAGACGGTTAAAATTGCAGTGACCGAAAAACGTGGTAAGTCAAACCGACTAGAAATTGTTATAATTGTTTACCATGAAAAATAGTTAGGCTACCATGAATAATAGTTCGTGTATCATAAAAAATAGTTTTTTTAACATGAAAAATAGTTTGTTTACCATAAAAAATTGTTTTTTTTCACCATGAAAAATATTTTTTTTACCATGAAAATTTGTTTTTTTACCATGAAAAATAGTTTATTTACCATTAAAAATAGTTAATTTACCATTAAAAATAGTTTTTTTACCATTCAAAATATTTTATGTACCATATATATGGATACTTTATTAAAACAAAAAACTTTGATTTTTAAAGAAATACATTATTTATTTTTTTTATTTTATAAACACATATACATTTAATTTTAGATATTTTACATTCATTAAATAATAAATGGCCCACTGAGGCTTCACAATACATACGTTTGCTTTCCTCCAGGTTAATAGCTGGTGGCGGAAAACATATTTCTATTGATATAACACATTTAACTTTATTTATTAAATCAACGTTTGCGGCTTACGCACCAGCACCGGTCCTCGATGAATATTCAACTGAATATCAACGAACGTGTTGTCTCACTTTGCTCAAAGCATATAGAGTTGCTATAATTCTTTTCATTATTATAAAATCACAAAATGGATAACCAAGATAACCAAGCAAAATAATTATATTATCTTATATTATATTATATTATATTATATTATATTATATTATATTATATTATATTATATTATATTATATTATATTATATTATATTATATTATATTATATTATATTATATTATATTATATTATATTATATTATATTATATTATATTATATTATATTATATTATATTATATTATATTATATTATATTATATTATATTATATTATATTATATTATATTATATTATATTATATTATATTATATTATATTATATTATATTATATTATATTATATTATATTATATTATATTATATTATATTATATTATATTATATTATATTATATTATATTATATTATATTATATTATATTATATTATATTATATTATATTATATTATATTATATTATATTATATTATATTATATTATATTATATTATATTATATTATATTATATTATATTATATTATATTATATTATATTATATTATATTATATTATATTATATTATATTATATTATATTATATTATATTATATTATATTATATTATATTATATTATATTATATTATATTATATTATATTATATTATATTATATTATATTATATTATATTATATTATATTATATTATATTATATTATATTATATTATATTATATTATATTATATTATATTATATTATATTATATTATATTATATTATATTATATTATATTATATTATATTATATTATATTATATTATATTATATTATATTATATTATATTATATTATATTATATTATATTATATTATATTATATTATATTATATTATATTATATTATATTATATTATATTATATTATATTATATTATATTATATTATATTATATTATATTATATTATATTATATTATATTATATTATATTATATTATATTATATTATATTATATTATATTATATTATATTATATTATATTATATTATATTATATTATATTATATTATATTATATTATATTATATTATATTATATTATATTATATTATATTATATTATATTATATTATATTATATTATATTATATTATATTATATTATATTATATTATATTATATTATATTATATTATATTATATTATATTATATTATATTATATTATATTATATTATATTATATTATATTATATTATATTATATTATATTATATTATATTATATTATATTATATTATATTATATTATATTATATTATATTATATTATATTATATTATATTATATTATATTATATTATATTATATTATATTATATTATATTATATTATATTATATTATATTATATTATATTATATTATATTATATTATATTATATTATATTATATTATATTATATTATATTATATTATATTATATTATATTATATTATATTATATTATATTATATTATATTATATTATATTATATTATATTATATTATATTATATTATATTATATTATATTATATTATATTATATTATATTATATTATATTATATTATATTATATTATATTATATTATATTATATTATATTATATTATATTATATTATATTATATTATATTATATTATATTATATTATATTATATTATATTATATTATATTATATTATATTATATTATATTATATTATATTATATTATATTATATTATATTATATTATATTATATTATATTATATTATATTATATTATATTATATTATATTATATTATATTATATTATATTATATTATATTATATTATATTATATTATATTATATTATATTATATTATATTATATTATATTATATTATATTATATTATATTATATTATATTATATTATATTATATTATATTATATTATATTATATTATATTATATTATATTATATTATATTATATTATATTATATTATATTATATTATATTATATTATATTATATTATATTATATTATATTATATTATATTATATTATATTATATTATATTATATTATATTATATTATATTATATTATATTATATTATATTATATTATATTATATTATATTATATTATATTATATTATATTATATTATATTATATTATATTATATTATATTATATTATATTATATTATATTATATTATATTATATTATATTATATTATATTATATTGTTACGAAAATTCAGTCTACGGAAAACTGTTTTACGAGTTCGTATCGCTGGATTGTGTACAAAATAAAAACGCACTTATATTTGGTTTTAACTAGTATTATTTCAACTAGTATTAATTAACTTTATTAATTTAAATAACAACTTAAAGAATAATCACTTATATCAACTGATGAATTACTACAATTTATCTTTACAATGTTCACTCACGAGACGCACTAGTTCACTATTAAATCACAACTGAAGTACAGTGCCTCAGATGCGCGGCCTTATATACTGCAGGCATCAGTTCGACACGTTTCGACAAGCTTCGACACGTTTCGACAAGCTTCGACTTGTTTCGAGAACCTTCTACTCGTTTCGTGAATGACGCATGCTATTGGCATCTCCTTCGCACTCATGTGTTTTAATGTGCTGATCTTTCAGCTCTTTCTCGCACATTGCATAGTGCGCTGAATGATCTTCCGTCTCTTTCTAACATATTGCTTAGTGCGCAGAATTTTCTTGCGTCTCATTTATTATTGTTGATTGCTTGCACAGTGGAGCAAATTACCTCTTTTCGTAACACTGCCCTCCACCTAAATCTGTTCGTCCCGAACAGATGTTAATCCTCTCTATCTCTCTATACGGCGGCAACCTTTCTAAATGTACCACTTTCATTTTTCGTCTAACGCCAGCAGTATTCTGAATCCGATACACGACATCGTTAATTCTTTTAATTATCTTGTATGGGCCTTCCCAGTATGTTTGTAGCTTAGGGGATAAACCTTTCTTCCTTTGTGGGTTATAGAGCAAAACAAGTTGTCCTTCCGTAAATCCCTCTGAATTTGTGCGCAAGTCGTATCTGGCCTTCATCTTGTCACTCGCAAATTGTGTACGCTGTCTTACAAATTGATGCACTTCGCTCATTTCTTCACTTTTTCTGGAAACATAATTGTGTATAGGAATTCCAGCTGAAGGACTCGCACCAAACTTTAAATCCGCAGGTAATCTTAAGTCTGTTCTAAAAACAATTTTAGATGGTGAAGCTGCTGTGGTATCATGAACCGCCGTTCGATAAGCCATGAGGAATAGTGGTATGTGTGTATCCCAATCTTTTTGATTTTTATCAACCACTTTTCTGAGATACTCTTCCAAAGTCCGATTGAATCTCTCCACCATGCCGTCTGATTGCGGGTGCAAAGGCGTTGTTCGTGTTTTGTGTATGTTGAGGACTTTGCATACTTCTTTAAATACAGCAGACTCAAAATTTCTTCCTTGATCTGAATGCAATTCCAACGGTACTCCAAAACGGCTTACCCAGTTGTTAACTAATGCATCCGCAACTGTTGTGGCTTCTTGATTCGGCATGGGATACAATTCAGGCCACTTGCTGAAGTAGTCAATGACGACAAGCACATACTTATTACCAGCATCACTGATTGGAAACGGCCCGGCGACATCCATGGCAATACGCTCGAATGGTGCTCCCACGTTGTATTGATGCATCCTGCCGCGACTTCTGACTGTTGGTCCTTTTGCTGGTACACATTGCGGGCAACTGCGAATCCAATCGGCGACTGACTCTTGGCACCCAATCCAATAAAAACGTTTCTTTACCTTCTCGACCGTTTTATTAATGCCCAAATGACCACCATGGTATTCCGCTAATATCTCTTTTATTTTTGACTTGGGAACAACAATCAAACTTCGAGCGGATGTGCCATCTTCATTTTCCCATACACGATATAAGCAACCATCTTGCAGCTTTAAGCTCTGCCACTGTGCCCAGTAAGCACTGTCGGCAACTATATCTTCCCATGATGGTTTTCTTTGCTCTTCCTTGAACATCATGATTTTTGTGAGGTCGGGATCACACTTTTGATCAATTTGAATTTGTTCCGAAGTCCATTTTTCCTCGGGCAATACATTTAGCAAACGAATATCAATTATGTTTTCTTTTCCTTCCGCTCTTGAACAATGTCTGCATTCAAGTTTACAAGGACGCCGTGACAGAGCATCTGCATTTCCATGATTTCCTCCTTTACGATGTTCGATTGAGAAATCGTAGCTCTGTAATCGTTCTATGCAACGCGCAATTTGACCTTCCGGATCTTTGAACTGAAGTAACCATCGTAGTGCTGCGTGATCTGTTCGTAAGTGAAACTGTTGTCCGTACAGATATTTATGGAAAATTTTCACACTTTCAATTACAGCAAGAAGCTCCCTCCTGGTGACACAGTAATTTCGCTCGGGCTTGGACAATGTTTTACTGTAGTATGCGATCACTTTTTCTTGCCCATTGATCACTTGAGAGAGAACTCCGCCTATTCCGTATCCACTTGCATCCGTATCAAGTATAAATTTTTCAACTGGAATTGGATACGCAAGAATTGGTGCCGAGCACAGTAGATCTTTTAATTTCAAAAATGCCCTTTCTTGATCATGAGCGATTCTTTCTTGTCAACTCATGAAGACTGCTTGCAACATTGGCAAAACCTGGAACAAATCGTCTGTAGTATGTACATAGCCCCAAGAGACTTCGTAGGTCATGTAGAGTTTGCGGTCTGGGCCACTCCTTGACTGCAGCTATTTTATCCTCATCGGTCTGCACTCCTTCCGTGGTAACTCGATGACCCAGATACTTGATACTTGACGCAAGTGGTACCCTTCTTGGTGCTTGACGAATTGGGTTAGAATCGCCAGTGTCTATTCGATGTTTTACAATGGCAGTTCTGCCATCCTTTTGGCCCTTTTCAGCAAATATACACCGATATTTATCAATTAACTTTTGCACTTGACTCTTTTCTTTGGCAGCCGAATCCTTCGTCCACTCATTTATAAACCTGTGAGTAGATTGTTTATTTATTTGCGATGTGCCGTAGTCCCTTGATGGATTTGACTCACAATTTATAATCGCTGATGCCTCTTGACACTGGCCTATCACTGTTCCCTTTTTAATTAATTTGGACGAGTTTTCCATGTTGAGAACTCTTATTGGAACAACTTTGTCTTTTGTCGCTTCTACTAATGTTCTTCCGACAACAATATTACTTCTGCTCATTTGCTCATCAATCGCTTCTATAACCCACATCTTGCTTATCCCACAATCTCCATTTAATTTCGCCCACACAATTGCTTCTGAATTAGGTGGTATTTTTCTATTTTTATGAGCGATAACTTGTTTAATTTTCGGGCTCTGGTCACAATCAATGTTTAGTTGGATCTCTGTGTTGGCATAACTCAAAATTTTTCTTGTTAGATCTAGTGTGAAACCGTTCCTTATCATGAAGTCCATGCCAAGTATTATTTCGTCTACTATTTCCGCCACTATAAAATCATGCTTAACTGTCGTAGTGCCAATAGTGATTTTCTTGGTAATTTTTCCTCTGATTGGAGCCTCTTCACCTGTCGCTGTTTGCAATCTTATTCCGATAAGCGGCTCTATTTCGTCCCTAACAAGGTTACTTTTTATAATTGAGTGTGAAGCTCCTGTATCCAACGTTACCATATATGCTACATAATCAATGAGCCCCTTGACAGTTAAACTATTCGACTTTCGAGCAATTTGTGAAATGGAGATTCTGGGGCAATCGGTTATGGGAGTCAGATCGTGCTCCGCAGATCTGACTCGTTTTAGTTTAAAGCTTGATTGAAATTTACGCTATTTTGGACATGATCCTGGGTTTCTTCATGTCGGGGTTCATTTGCAAATGGATTCATTGAGCGCTTGCGTTTTTTACGACAATCACGTGCCATATGCCCATATGTATCACAGTTGTAGCATTTACCTTTAAATTGGGTATCTCGGTTGGCAGCAGTGAAATCTGGATTAGCTCCACTTTTTAACGCTTGGCAAATTACCTGAAGTAGGTCTTCATTCTCCATATCTAGTTTACGGACCTTTGGCGCTGGGCGGCACAACGTAGTTGCTGTCTCCTGTGTTAGCGCTGTGGTTACAGTTTCCGTAAATGTCACTTTCGGCATTGTCACTGTGGCGCGTCTTGTTTCCGGATCACGTATACCGTCAACGTCACTCGTTGAATCTGCATACGACAAATGCGCAAGCCTCTCGACGTCCGCTGCATACGCCTGCAATGTTTCACCATTTCTTTGCATTCGGCACTTTAGTTCCATTCTGTAGATTTGCTTCATGTGATCACTGCCGTATTTTCGTTGCAGTGCAGACATAACCGCTGTGTAACTGTTTCTATCGCTTTCTGGAACTGTCTGCAATACTTCGGCTGCACCTCCTTTTAGTGCCACGATAAGTGCGGCTACGCTGTCTTCATTGTTCCATCGATTACTTACAGCCGTGGTCTCAAATTGCAGCTTGAAAATGTTGAACGCTGTGGTTCCATCGTAAATCGGTGATTTTAGCCTCGTACTACTAACAACATGCTGTGTAGGTCCATTTATCTGCAACTTTTTTTATTTTCTGGATTTCTTTGTCTATACCATTTTCCAATCTTTGAATTTTATCATCAACATCATTTATATGCGCTTCAAGTTCATTTACTTTGCCATGTAGTGTATTAGAAACTTCCAGAAGCTGCTTAGAATGTTCTTGAAGCTGTTCAGAATTTTTCTGAAGTTTCTTTTCTATTTTGTTAGCATTTTCTACAAGTTCGTGCTTCATGTCTAATTTGAATTTTCTAGAAGTTTCTGTTCCATTTTGTTGGAATTTTCTACAAGTTTCTGTTCCATTTGATTGGAATTTTCTTGAAGCTGTTTTGAATTTTCTAGAAACTGTCTGGAATTTTCTTGAGCCATTATCTGAAATTGTTGTTGCATAGCTCCGATCAACTGACTCATATCAAAAACTTGGGTCTGTACTTTCTCCTCTGTGTCCAGATTTTTCGATGACGGTGCTGCAACTTCCACTTCAAAATTGTGCATCGTAAGATCAATGCCCTGCGCCTCCAATTCGTCCATTAGGCGCTTTTGCAGCTCTACTTTCGTACCAGCAGTTGAAAGAATACGAATCGACAGCTCCTTCTTTAGCTGGTCGACTTTAAGTTGTTCAAATTTAACCATTTTGTATCACAATCCCACTTCTGACACCAATGTTACGAAAATTCAGTCTAAGGCAAACTGTTCTACGAGTTCGTATCGCTGTGTACAAAATAAAAACGCACTTATATTTGCTTATAACTAGTATTATTTCAACTAGTATTAATTAACTTTACTAATTTAAATAACAACTTAAAGAATAATCACTTATATCAACTGATGAATTACTACAATTTATCTTTACAATGTTCACTCACGAGACGCACTAATTCACTATTAAATCACAACTGAAGTACAGTGCCTCAGATGCGCGGCCTTATATACTGCAGGCATCAGTTCGACACATTTCGACAAGCTTCTACTTGTTTCGAGAACCTTCTACTCGTTCCATGAATGACGCATGCTATTGGCATCTCCTTCGCACCCATGTGTTTTAATGTGCTGATCTTCCATCTCTTTCTCGCACATTGCATAGTGCGCTGAATGATCTTCCGTCTCTTTCTAACACATTGCTTAGTGCGCTGAATTGTCTTGCGTCTTATTTATTATTGTTGATTGCTTGCACAATGGAGCAAATTACCTCTTTTCGTAACAATATTATATTACATTACATTACATTACATTACATTATATTATATTATATTACATTACATTACATTACATTATATTATATTATATTATATTATATTATATTATATTATATTATATTATATTATATTATATTATATTATATTATATTATATTATATTATATTATATTATATTATATTATATTATATTATATTATATTATATTATATTATATTATATTATATTATATTATATTATATTATATTATATTATATTATATTATATTATATTATATTATATTATATTATATTATATTATATTATATTATATTATATTATATTATATTATATTATATTATATTATATTATATTATATTATATTATATTATATTATATTATATTATATTATATTATATTATATTATATTATATTATATTATATTATATTATATTATATTATATTATATTATATTATATTATATTATATTATATTATATTATATTATATTATATTATATTATATTATATTATATTATATTATATTATATTATATTATATTATATTATATTATATTATATTATATTATATTATATTATATTATATTATATTATATTATATTATATTATATTATATTATATTATATTATATTATATTATATTATATTATATTATATTATATTATATTATATTATATTATATTATATTATATTATATTATATTATATTATATTATATTATATTATATTATATTATATTATATTATATTATATTATATTATATTATATTATATTATATTATATTATATTATATTATATTATATTATATTATATTATATTATATTATATTATATTATATTATATTATATTATATTATATTATATTATATTATATTATATTATATTATATTATATTATATTATATTATATTATATTATATTATATTATATTATATTATATTATATTATATTATATTATATTATATTATATTATATTATATTATATTATATTATATTATATTATATTATATTATATTATATTATATTATATTATATTATATTATATTATATTATATTATATTATATTATATTATATTATATTATATTATATTATATTATATTATATTATATTATATTATATTATATTATATTATATTATATTATATTATATTATATTATATTATATTATATTATATTATATTATATTATATTATATTATATTATATTATATTATATTATATTATATTATATTATATATATTATATTATATTATATTATATTATATTATATTATATTATATTATATTATATTATATTATATTATATTATATTATATTATATTATATTATATTATATTATATTATATTATATTATATTATATTATATTATATTATATTATATTATATTATATTATATTATATTATATTATATTATATTATATTATATTATATTATATTATATTATATTATATTATATTATATTATATTATATTATATTATATTATATTATATTATATTATATTATATTATATTATATTATATTATATTATATTATATTATATTATATTATATTATATTATATTATATTATATTATATTATATTATATTATATTATATTATATTATATTATATTATATTATATTATATTATATTATATTATATTATATTATATTATATTATATTATATTATATTATATTATATTATATTATATTATATTATATTATATTATATTATATTATATTATATTATATTATATTATATTATATTATATTATATTATATTATATTATATTATATTATATTATATTATATTATATTATATTATATTATATTATATTATATTATATTATATTATATTATATTATATTATATTATATTATATTATATTATATTATATTATATTATATTATATTATATTATATTATATTATATTATATTATATTATATTATATTATATTATATTATATTATATTATATTATATTATATTATATTATATTATATTATATTATATTATATTATATTATATTATATTATATTATATTATATTATATTATATTATATTATATTATATTATATTATATTATATTATATTATATTATATTATATTATATTATATTATATTATATTATATTATATTATATTATATTATATTATATTATATTATATTATATTATATTATATTATATTATATTATATTATATTATATTATATTATATTATATTATATTATATTATATTATATTATATTATATTATATTATATTATATTATATTATATTATATTATATTATATTATATTATATTATATTATATTATATTATATTATATTATATTATATTATATTATATTATATTATATTATATTATATTATATTATATTATATTATATTATATTATATTATATTATATTATATTATATTATATTATATTATATTATATTATATTATATTATATTATATTATATTATATTATATTATATTATATTATATTATATTATATTATATTATATTATATTATATTATATTATATTATATTATATTATATTATATTATATTATATTATATTATATTATATTATATTATATTATATTATATTATATTATATTATATTATATTATATTATATTATATTATATTATATTATATTATATTATATTATATTATATTATATTATATTATATTATATTATATTATATTATATTATATTATATTATATTATATTATATTATATTATATTATATTATATTATATTATATTATATTATATTATATTATATTATATTATATTATATTATATTATATTATATTATATTATATTATATTATATTATATTATATTATATTATATTATATTGTTACGAAAATTCAGTCTACGGAAAACTGTTTTACGAGTTCGTATCGCTGGATTGTGTACAAAATAAAAACGCACTTATATTTGGTTTTAACTAGTATTATTTCAACTAGTATTAATTAACTTTATTAATTTAAATAACAACTTAAAGAATAATCACTTATATCAACTGATGAATTACTACAATTTATCTTTACAATGTTCACTCACGAGACGCACTAGTTCACTATTAAATCACAACTGAAGTACAGTGCCTCAGATGCGCGGCCTTATATACTGCAGGCATCAGTTCGACACGTTTCGACAAGCTTCGACACGTTTCGACAAGCTTCGACTTGTTTCGAGAACCTTCTACTCGTTTCGTGAATGACGCATGCTATTGGCATCTCCTTCGCACTCATGTGTTTTAATGTGCTGATCTTTCAGCTCTTTCTCGCACATTGCATAGTGCGCTGAATGATCTTCCGTCTCTTTCTAACACATTGCTTAGTGCGCAGAATTTTCTTGCGTCTCATTTATTATTGTTGATTGCTTGCACAGTGGAGCAAATTACCTCTTTTCGTAACACTGCCCTCCACCTAAATCTGTTCGTCCCGAACAGATGTTAATCCTCTCTATCTCTCTATACGGCGGCAACCTTTCTAAATGTACCAATTTCATTTTTCGTCTAACGCCAGCAGTATTCTGAATCCGATACACGACATCGTTAATTCTTTTAATTATCTTGTATGGGCCTTCCCAGTATGTTTGTAGCTTAGGGGATAAGCCTTTCTTCCTTTGTGGGTTATAGAGCAAAACAAGTTGTCCTTCCGTAAATCCCTCTGAATTTGTGCGCAAGTCGTATCTGGCCTTCATCTTGTCACTCGCAAATTGTGTACGCTGTCTTACAAATTGATGCACTTCGCTCATTTCTTCACTTTTTCTGGAAACATAATTGTGTATAGGAATTCCAGCTGAAGGACTCGCACCAAACTTTAAATCCGCAGGTAATCTTAAGTCTGTTCTAAAAACAATTTTAGATGGTGAAGCTGCTGTGGTATCATGAACCGCCGTTCGATAAGCCATGAGGAATAGTGGTATGTGTGTATCCCAATCTTTTTGATTTTTATCAACCACTTTTCTGAGATACTCTTCCAAAGTCCGATTGAATCTCTCCACCATGCCGTCTGATTGCGGGTGCAAAGGCGTTGTTCGTGTTTTGTGTATGTTGAGGACTTTGCATACTTCTTTAAATACAGCAGACTCAAAATTTCTTCCTTGATCTGAATGCAATTCCAACGGTACTCCAAAACGGCTTACCCAGTTGTTAACTAATGCATCCGCAACTGTTGTGGCTTCTTGATTCGGCATGGGATACAATTCAGGCCACTTGCTGAAGTAGTCAATGACGACAAGCACATACTTATTACCAGCATCACTGATTGGAAACGGCCCGGCGACATCCATGGCAATACGCTCGAATGGTGCTCCCACGTTGTATTGATGCATCCTGCCGCGACTTCTGACTGTTGGTCCTTTTGCTGGTACACATTGCGGGCAAATGCGAATCCAATCGGCGACTGACTCTTGGCACCCAATCCAATAAAAACGTTTCTTTACCTTCTCGACCGCTTTATTAATGCCCAAATGACCACCATGGTATTCCGCTAATATCTCTTTTATTTTTGACTTGGGAACAACAATCAAACTTCGAGCGGATGTGCCATCTTCATTTTCCCATACACGATATAAGCAACCATCTTGCAGCTTTAAGCTCTGCCACTGTGCCCAGTAAGCACTGTCGGCAGCTATATCTTCCCATGATGGTTTTCTTTGCTCTTCCTTGAACATCATGATTTTTGTGAGGTCGGGATCACTCTTTTGATCAATTTGAATTTGTTCCGAAGACATTTAGCAAACGAATATCAATTATGTTTTCTTTTCCTTCCGCTCTTGAACAATGTCTGCATTCAAGTTTACAAGGACGCCGTGACAGAGCATCTGCATTTCCATGATTTCCTCCTTTACGATGTTCGATTGAGAAATCGTAGCTCTGTAATCGTTCTATGCAACGCGCAATTTGGCCTTCCGGATCTTTGAACTGAAGTAACCATCGTAGTGCTGCGTGATCTGTTCGTAAGTGAAACTGTTGTCCGTACAGATATTTATGGAAAATTTTCACACTTTCAATTACAGCAAGAAGCTCCCTCCTGGTGACACAGTAATTTCGCTCGGGCTTGGACAATGTTTTACTGTAGTATGCGATCACTTTTTCTTGCCCATTGATCACTTGAGAGAGAACTCCGCCTATTCCGTATCCACTTGCATCCGTATCAAGTATAAATTTTTCAACTGGAATTGGATACGCAAGAATTGGTGCCGAGCACAGTAGATCTTTTAATTTCAAAAATGCCCTTTCTTGATCATGAGCGATTCTTTCTTGTCAACTCATGAAGACTGCTTGCAACATTGGCAAAACCTGGAACAAATCGTCTGTAGTATGTACATAGCCCCAAGAAACTTCGTAGGTCATGTAGATTTTGCGGTCTGGGCCACTGCTTGACTGCAGCTATTTTATCCTCATCGGTCTGCACTCCTTCCGTGGTAACTCGATGACCCAGATACTTGGTACCCTTCTTGGTGCTTGACGAATTGGGTTAGAATCGCCAGTGTCTATTCGATGTTTTACAATGGCAGTTCTGCCATCCTTTTGGCCCTTTTCAGCAAATATACACCGATATTTATCAATTAACTTTTGCACTTGACTCTTTTCTTTGGCAGCCAAATCCTTCGTCCACT